>PVKB01001517.1:0-109419 GCA_004027205.1 Ctenodactylus gundi
CGGGGGGGCGGGGACAGAGAGGGGAGGAGCCGCGGGGGGCGGGGACAGAGAGGAGGAGCCGCGGGGGCGGGGACAGAGAGGGGAGGAGCCGCGGGGGGCGGGGACAGGGACGGGGAGGAAAAGTAACTGAGCCGCAGCCTAACACCTGGGAAGCGACGCCCGGGATGAATGCTGCCGTCACGCATACATGAATGAAGCAAATTTTGGGGAAAAGGAATTTGGCGCAAGTCCTCCCTGTGCCGCACAGCGCCGAGTCCCAGGCGCCCCCCCAGACGCGCCGCCCTGGCACGGTGAGCGGCTCAATCTGCAGCTCCGGCAGGGCGCATCCGTGCGCGCAGGCGCGGAGCCAGCGCCCCCGGGAGGGGCGCCCGAGCCCCGCCCCGAGCCCCGCCCCGAGCCCCGCCCCGAGCCCGGCGGCGTCAGCAGGAGCACTTCTTCTCGCAGATCCAGTACGTGGTCTTGGCGCAGGCGAGGTCGTTCCAGGTGCCGCCCTTGTTCATGCTGCCGCAGTCCTCTTCGTGGAGGTTGTTGGGTTCCTGGGGGTCCCAGAAGCTGCGCGGCAAACACAGGCCGTCGTGCCGCCGTCAGCCCCGCGGGAGCGCGCCTCGCCGGGTGTGCCCGGGCAGCCGTGCTGGGTAAGGACGCGTCGGGCACACCGGGCGTGGGGGCGCACGCCTGTCGTCCCAGCCGTCGGGAGGGAGGACTGCGGTGAGTCCGAGGCCAGCCCGCGCTGCATAGGGAGCTCAGGACCCGCCTGGGCTGCAGGGCGAGACCCTGCCTCAAAATTAAATAAGAAGATGAAAACGGTCGCAGTGGCGACACTGCACGCATGCGCACAGAGTTCTCCAGCTCCGCCTAACCCTGTATATGGCACATGCCAATAAAAACGGGGGAAAAGATCAAAACCGAGCCAGGCACGGGAGCGCATGTCTGCAGTCCCAGCTACTTGAGAGGCTGAGGCAGGTGGGCTGTGAGTTCGAGTCCAGCCTGGACTCCCTAACAAGATCCTGTCCCAAAGTGAAAAAAAGAAAAAGGGCTGGGGGTTTAGCTCAGGGTAGAGCACTTGCCCAGCCCGCCCAAGGCTCCACACCCAAACCCCAGCACCACAAAGACGGGATAAAGAAGCCTGCTCGTGGTGGCACAGGCCTGTGACCCCGGTACTCTGGGAGGCTGAGACAGGAGAACTGCAGGCTCCAGTCTCGCCTGGAAGATTAAATGACCTAGCAAGACCCGGTCTCAAATAATAAATTAAAGAGGACTGGGAGGTAGCTCAGTGCAGAGGCCCTGAGTTCCGTCTCCAGTTCCCCTCGCAAAAGAAAAGAGAAACGATGGAAAAACTCAAAAGGAAAGGGAAGGAAAAACTGGCTCAGGACGCTTTGACCGCACGTCGTCGGCGCGTCCTCGTGGTGTCAAAGCCTAGCAGGACACACGGAGCCCCCAGCTGCCCTGGACACTTGCCTTAAAGTGACAGGAGACCCATCCAGCCATCTCCAATCGCCTTCTCGGGCCTTGTCACTCAGCCCCAACCAGTACACGCGCGGAGAGCCGTGAGCCTTGGCCACAAAATTCTGCAAATACAAACAGAATTCTGCAAAAACAAACTCCGCTTAGTCTTCGATCTTCCATGCCTCCCTCTGGCCAGGGCCCAGCCCTGCCTCCGGCTCCACGCCCATCCTAGTCCCAGGTCCCCACAGCCGGCCCCAGGATCTGCTCAGCCTCAGCAGGAGGTGACGGTAAAAGGCTATGGCGTGGGTGTGGCCTGCCAGACCTGCAGAGGTGCTGGGACCGTCAAGAAGTGGAGCCCGGTAAGAGGCCCTGAGGCCACTGGAGGGACCTGCTGACCTCTGGAGAAGGCTGGCTGGGCCCTCCCCAGCCTGGTGCCCTGCCCTGGCACCGCTCCCCCTCAGGGACATTCAGTGAGGTCACCGTTGAGGCGGCAGGGCCAGGAGGCTCCACGCAGAGCTGCTGCGTGCTATTTGAACTCTCAGCCTCCAAAACTGGGAGCTACATAAACCTCCCCTGCTGGGTGCGATGGCAGTCACCGTTAATGCCAGCGTGCCGGGAAACTGAGGCAGGAGGCCCGCAAACCCAAGCCCAGCCTGCACGCGTTACCGAACTTGTCTCCAAAACAAAAATAAAAGCGGCTTGGGAGGTGTAGGAATGTAGCTCAGCACAGACACCCTGAGTTCAATCCCTGGTACTGCAACAGAAGAGTGGGGTTTTTTTTTTTTTTTTTTAATTTAAAACCTTAAATCTCTTTTCTTTATAAAGTACCCAACCTCAAAAACTTTGTTGCGGGAGCTGAGAAATGGATTAATCCAGATCATGTGGCTCAGTTTCTTCATTTGTAAATTGGGGTGATACCGGTAGCTCCCTCTGCACAGGGCTGATTTGGGGATTAAAAAATTTTCAGTTAATAAACTGAAGGTACTCAGACAGCGACTGGCACTGGGCAGCAGACCCAGGCGGAAACATTCAACAGTCTAACATCTGAGGAACATTTTTAGCGACAGTTAACCAGAAAACAGTTTCCCTGTTTTCTAATCTAGGCTGGAAAACAAAAGACTGGGGGAAAACGTGGTTAAGATGAAGTTCTGCCTGGGTGAACTGATTTATGGTGAAGGAAACATCGTGGGCGCACAGGCGGGGTTGGGGGGGCTAGAGAGCCAAAGGATGGAAGCCCAGCCCGTCTTGGCTGGGTCCCCAGGGACATTCGTCAAAGCACACCCTGTGATCTGTGCATTTTATGTATGCAAATCACACATCCGCCAGCTGATGGCCGGAAGAGGGGGGGGGGTCCCTGCACAGGCTCACAGGACGGATGAGGACCCACACGCCGCGCACCTCGTCCCCATGGAGCCCCACGTGGTGGCCAGCCAGTGAGGTCAGGAAACTCTGAAATCATCAGCAACCTAGGCTCTGTTTCCTCCCAAAGCCCCGGAAGTATCAGGTCACGCAACTTGCTGCCTGTCTGATCCAGTTAGAGGGAGGTAAGG
Organism: Ctenodactylus gundi; assembly: GCA_004027205.1. Taxonomy (NCBI): domain Eukaryota; kingdom Metazoa; phylum Chordata; class Mammalia; order Rodentia; family Ctenodactylidae; genus Ctenodactylus; species Ctenodactylus gundi. The sequence goes on from PVKB01001517.1 coordinate 2,997, forward strand.
TCCTTTTCCTCCTCCTCCTCCTCCTCCTCCTCCTCCTCTTCCTCTTCTGGTAAGTTGCTCAGGTGGGACTTGAGCTTGTAATGCTCCTGCCTCAGCCTCCCTGAGTGCTGAGATTGTGTGTGTGTGTGTGTGTGTGTGTGTGTGTGTGCGCGTGTGTGTGCGCTGCGATGACCCCAGGGCTTTGCACATGCTCGGCAAGTGCTCTGGCCCCTCCCACCCCCACAATAGAGAAGGGGCGGAAAGATCCCTGAGCCCAAGAACAGCCAGGAAGGCGAAAGAGGCGCAGCCAGGCCCAAGAGACCCTGCTGACAGAGGAGTGGGGGCTGTGGTGCCCCAAGGCCGGCGGAGTACCCACAGGGACAGAGTTCCTGCCATGTTCTACACACACGGTGAGGGCTAGCTGAGGGAGAAGGCGCTAAGCTGGCCATGGGGGTACAGGCCACTAATCCCAGCTGTGAGGGAGGCCGAGTCAGGAGGGTCACAGGTTCAAGTCCTGCCTGGGCAACTCAGTAAGACCCTGTCTCCAATCTAAAAAAAGTAAAGGAAGCGGAATGTACTGTAGTGGTAGCACACCCTGGGGTCCCACCCACAGTCAGGAGGAGGAAGAATGAAAAGAAGCTCCTTGTAAAAAGCCATCACCACTGGACCCGCACTGATAAACACTGAGAAGACGGTTTCATTAACTCATTCATCCCCAAGTTACGGACTTGACCCAAGCTGTCTCACTCGGTCCTTGCCATGACCCACTGGACAAGGTCTCCGTGTTGCCCGCACGGGCCTCGAACTCCTGGGTTCCTGCGATCCTCGCGCCTCAGTCTCCGGGTCAGCCAGGACTACAGGCATTCGCCACCACTCCTGGCTCAAACATCGTTATTATCCCGATTTTGTAGAAAAGAAAACTGAGATGGAAGGAAGTTAAATCACGAGCCCAGGATAACCCGGCTGCAAGAGGAGTGAAGACGCCAAGCGCCACGGCCCGGCATGGCAGAGCCAGACTACGGTGCCAGGGCTGGGGACGCTGAGACAGGCGGAGGACGAGTTCAAGGCCAGTATGGAAAACTGAGTGAGACCCCCATCTCAGACCAAAGCGGGCTCGCCCCCACTGGTCCCCACGCAGCAGAACCTTGAGCTGGGGCGAGGCCCTCCGGGAGCGTCCGAGCGGACGGAGGAGACCAGAACCTAGGCTGTGTTTCCTACGCACCCACGTGTATAGAAATGTGATCTGCTCCCGCCTCACATCCGTTTTCTAGTCTGATCCATTTGAGATCCTTTATTAGCTGGGCACAGTGGGTGGGCGTGTAAGTTTGAGGCTTCCTAGTGGGGACTGCACAGTGAGACCCTGCCTCCAAGTTAACTAAAAACCTCTATTCAGCTACTTGAACCAAGGATGCTTGGAAACCGCAGAACATAAACAATAGAAGAGGTGTAGAAAAAGAAAAATAATGAGATGACAGAGATGGCAGTTCGGAGGCGCACACTTGCCTCGATGCACAAGGCCCTGGGTTCGACTCCCACTACCACAAACCAACAATAATACGGTGGACCTAAATCCAACCGAACCAATAATTATATCAAATATAAATGGTTGGAAAACACCAGTTAAAGTACAGAGACTACTATTAGATCAGATTTTTAAAACTCAAGATCAAGAAACTACCTCAAAAGCCAGGCAGGGTGGTGCACACCTGTAATCCTGGCATTGGGAAGGCTGAGACAGGAGGATTGCTGTGAGTCCAAGGCCAGCCTGGGCTCCACAGTGAGTTCAGGATCAGCCTGGGCTGCAGAGCAAGACCCTGAAGAAACTACCTCAAAGACAGTGCACAGATAAAAGTAAAAGACAGGAGATGGGTGTGGCCGTGTACACCTGTAATTCCGGTTACTAGGGAAGCTCAGGCAGGCGGGCCACAGCCTGAGGCCAGTCTTGGCAAATTAGCAAGACCCTGCCTCAAGATAAAAATAAAAAATATTTATTTTTATTTTGTTGGGCTGGGCACGTAGCTCAGTAGTAGAATGGTGGAGTGAAAGTCCCCAGACTCATTCTTGGTGTGAAAAAAATGAAGCAAAAGGATGAGGGAGAATGAAAACAAAACTGATAGGACTGTGATAGTTAAGGTCAAGATTCTGGACTCGGAGCAGCTTGGTGGGTCCAGATTTCAGCTCTGACGCTACTCTTGAGTGACCACAGGAAGTTCGCTTGGGTGCTATGTGCTCAGCTTCCGGATCTGTGCAGAGCAGGTGACAGGCACTACATACAAACGGGAAGATAGGGCCTGGTGGCATTCCTCAGAGTGCAAGGCCATGGGTTCAAGCCCCAGCACCATATAAAAAGTAGCCAAGAGTGGTGGTGCATGCCTGTAATGCCCGTACTTGGGGAGGCTGAGGCAGGACTGACCTGAGTCAGAGATCAGCTTAGGGAGTTCACAGTGAATTCAGGACCAACCTGGACTGCAGAGTAAAACTGTCTCAAAAAAAGGGGGGTGGGGGAATATTACTTAACCATAGTAATTAAATCACCCAAGTCATTCACAGATATTCCAGTTCTTCCTCAAGATACACACAAGTGAGGCCTTGCTTCCCTACCACCTCCAGAAGAGGAGTGTCCACGCGGCTTGTTTTCTAAGTGTGAGTGAAAGCCTCGAGAGTCAGCACGTGACCAGCCTAGAGGGCCTCTTCGTCACTGAAGCACACCATACCCTCCCCTGACTGGCACACCAAACCATAACTCAGGCAAAGCCTATCCTCCTGACCTCTGCATGACACTCCCCCGGCATCTGAAGTTTCAGTAAATTAAAAAGAATTCTAATTTCTCTCCATTGAGAGAGGGAGATGATGTGTGAATCCAGGGCGAGGCCGACCAGCCCTGTGGGCTCTCTAGGGCCGGGCAGGGAAAACTCACGTGCTCAGCAAAGCTGTTGATGATGACCAAGTGAGAGTAATTCTCCTGGCAGAATTTCCGGGCCTCATCCCATGCCTTGGTGCTTGGGGAGAAGTAGTAACACCTGTCCTCGAAGGGGAGCCAACCATCGGGGCAGGTGACCCTGGAACATTCTGGAGACGAGTCAGAGGAGGCCCGAGCATTAGAACCGCACGCACAGCATGCCATGAGCAGGGCTGCAGGCTGTGCACTGCTCGCCTTTCTTACAGACTCCCCTGAATCACGCCCAGGAAGTTGAGCACCAGGCACTTGCCCCCGCGCTGGGAAGTTCCCCAAGTGCCACTCACCTAGCAAGCCCCAGAGCTCCACCAGGGACTGGTTGGTGTCAGCTCTTACTTGGTCAATGTCCTTCTTCAGTCCAGCTAGCCCCATCACGCCAGACACTGTGGAGCGGGTGAGTCTGAGGGTCAGAAACTCAGAGCCATGCCCACTCGCCCACCCACTGGCTGCAACGCAGCCCAGTTGAGCAAAGCTATGCTTCCTACAGCATTTGGGTTCTGGTGCATCCTGCTAGGACTCAAACTCCACACATTCAGTGGCCAGCGCTCCATCAGGGACTCAGAAAAGGTATCTACCCCTGGGACCCCAGACAGTGGACGGGACTTCTGGGAGGTGAGTTTTACAGGTTGAGGTGACCCAGGCACTGGGCAGGGCGGAGGCCCAGGGGCAGGCAGGGCTGCCCTTCACCCTGTGCACCGTGCCTCAGGCTTTGGAATGGCACAACCGATGCCTGTGCAGTCTAGTGGCCGGAGCAGAAGGTTAAATATCGTACCGCTTCTCTAAGATGAGAAGATCAAGCCATAAAAAATAGGAGAGACACGTACAGAAGTAAGAAGACGACTGTGGAGAGGGGAAGGGCAAGCTGGGGAAGGGGCAGTGAGGGGACGACAAGGGGACAGGGATGTGAAGTGTAAATAAAAAAATAAAATTGGCACATCCCATTTGGGATGGTCATATTTTCAGTTCTGGTGACAGTTAAGCTTAATTTTTTACTCAAGTGGATAGATTCTCAAGAATCACTCAAGAGATTAGTTGTTTGTTTATTGAGACAGGGTCTCACTCTGTAGCTCAGGCTGGCCTTGGACTCATGGCAATCCTCCTGCCTCGGCCTTCCAAGTGCTGGGATTAAAGGTGTGTGCCACCATGCCTGGAGAATCGAACCCAGGTCCTTGTGTTTGCTAGGCAAGGGCTTTAACCTCTGTGTGATTCCTCCAGCCCACCCAGAAGATTAGTAAAGCATATTCTAGGAGTGTCTGGGCAGGCCATGGAGACACGACCTTGGGTGCAATGTCTGCTCCCCGGCCCCTTCCTCCACAGTGCTGCTCCCCTGCCTTGGGTCCTGGCCTCCATGAATGAACCAGCTTTGCCTCATCATTCTCATTGTGATGCTCCTTCCTTGAGCCAGCCAACCATGCACTGCAACCTCAGAAACGGTGAGCCAAGTTAAATTTTCCTCTTTAAGTTGCAGGTATCAGGTATTTTGGTCTCAGCAATGGGAAAGATGACTAATACAATCACATGCAGCTACTGGCCATCATATTGAACTGGAGAGGTCTGGACATACACAGTCCCTCCCACAGGACCAGGCAGCTTAAGTATGTGGCAAACAACGTGCCTGATGTCCTCATCCTTCTATGCCCCACCCTTGTCCCCAGCCCAGGGCCTGGCACAGACGAGGTGGGCTTGGGTTGGGAGGCTGAGGGTTCTGTAGAGGCTCGGTGTGCTTGGGAGGGAAGACTGGAGGCTCACCATTCATCTGCCACGCCACCTGCTCCAGGACCACCATCCGCAGCTTCTCCTCCACCTCCTGGTCTGTGGGGAGGAGTCTGGCTTGAGCCCAGGTCTCCCATGCTCCCTCCCCAGCCTCTCCCCACACTCAACCCTGTCCCTACTCACACTTAATCAGGGTCACAGCCAGACCCATGCAACTCAGGAGCAGTGAAGTCACCACCAGCAGACACAAGAGTATCACTCGCTTCTCATGCTGGCACCACCCAGAGCCCCTGGACTTGTGGTTAGTCCAGGGCACGGGAGTTTCCGGGGCTGGAAAGGAGACAGAGAAGCTGATATTCATGCCTCAGAGAGTGAGGGATTCAGATCCTTGACTCTTTCTCCAAGAGCAGCGAGGGTCGGCAAGAGAGTGTGGATGCAACCGCCAAATCTTGAAGTGGCCTATATGCCCGCCAACAGACCAACAGGTAAGGAGAACGCAATATGTATATGTAATGTAATGGAGTACAATTCACCCATGAACAATGATAAATTTAAGCCATTGGTAGAGGAAAAATTGGGTGCCCCTTGAGACCATAATGCTAGGTGAAATAAATCAGACATGGAAGATTATCATTGTGACTTGGATCCTCCTCTGCTGTCAAAATCTGGATGCATTCGTTTCTGTTTTTTTTTTTTTTTTTTTTTGACAAAGAGGTAGTATCTGTTCATCAGCTCACATATGCCCAGCATGGGCTAAGTATTTTCAAATCTGACATGTAATTTACGAATCATAATATTAGCAATTAAGGACGATTGTCATTATTCTTGCCAGCATGTTTACGACCCATAATGATGACCTTCGTACTGGGGACGCAGTGCACATCCACCCTGCCTTTCAACCCTGTTTTCCTCCCTCTCCCAAGGTCCCTCCGTCTCCACAGGTCCACCTCCCTCTTCCTGATCATCATCTCTCATTTATTTTGTTATTTAATATTGTTTACATTGTAGGTTTCTCATAGAAAGGAAACCAGGAAATACCAAGCCTTCTGTGTGTCGTTTGTTTCTCTTAGCATTATGGTCTCGAGAAATGGCATTTTTTTCTCCTAGCATATTTACCCCACAGTTATGTATTGATATTCATTAGCATATGTCTGTGATACATAATGACGACATTCAACTTGGGGAAGTGGTGCATATACCTCACATCTTAGTCATGAGACTTCCGGACAACATGGCGGTCATGTAGCATTTCCCCCCCACACACACACATACTGGCCCCTCACAGGCCCATCCAAAAAGATGAATAAAACCAACTGCCCAGCCTAGCTTAGAAAAAGGAGGCCACAGGAAGGTGAGGAACTTCAAGGGAGCAACAGAGGCGGGAGAACACACCAGCCCGGGAAGCTGCCCAGACTGCCCGGAAGGGGTGGTGTGCAGCAGCGAACAGCTGGCACACAATGGCGGTGAGCCCAGAGCAGAGAGCCACCGGAATTAACAGCAGCAGGGCTGCCCCGGTCTCCAGAAAGAAGCCTACAGGGGGCGCACAGAGCTCCCCCTGCAGCTCAGCCCACCAGCCTGGGAAAAGCGCTTGGCGGCAGCCGTAGTAGGAAGTGACGTCACAGGAGCCATTGTAGGAAGAAGCCTCCCTCCGGGCCGCTCTGGATAAAATGAGCCACGGATGGGGCCTGCACCGAAGAGTTTGGAGACGCTGCTAACCTTGCTGGGACGGAGCTGGCTCCAGAGACAGCCACGGAGAGGGGAGAACAGGCGGCCCATGTCCCGAATTATCGCCCAGTGAGAGCGGGTCTGGGGGCCTGGGCAGACAGCCTCACCCTGGGGGAGGGAGGCCCAGGCAGATGAGAGGGGTTTGCCCAGTGGGCTGGGCTTGAACCAGACAGGTTGGGGGCCACCCTCACTGCCCGCTCCCAGCACTGAGCTCCGTGGGCTTTGAGGTTCCCAGACCTGCCGCCTCGTATGCATTCTGAGGGACACCCAGCCTTGAGCGCCGCAGCAGAGCCCCTCAAGCAAGGCAGGCAGGGGCAGGCAGGGCGGATCTCATCCACAGACACTCGGCCGAGACCCAGCTGGGCCCCTCTTGGTTGCTCCTGTCCCCTCGCCCACGCGGGGTGCAGTGTGGCCACCGACAGCACGGGACAGGTGGGAGACAGCGAGTCCCAGCAGCCCGGCTCGGCGCTGAGTTCTCTCAGGTACTGAGCCTGTTCAACCCCAACAGATCTTCGGCAACAGAACCGTGGGACCCGGGGGCCACGGGACACCTGCAGAAATGCGACGTAATCGTCTCTACTTCCCGGCCCCTCCTCTCCCTCTGAAAGAAGGCGCGTCTCTAACCCAAGGCCCTACTCTGGAGCCGCTGGCCTGAACCCCACACACGGGCCACCGTGAGAGGGAGAGGACGGAGGGACTTGGACTCACCGGTCACGGCCGGCTCCGGGGCAGGCGGCTCCTCACCGACTCCTGGGGGCGCAGAAGGAGGGAAATGTAACCAGAAGTTGCCGAAAGACCCCCTCCCAACCCCAGCAGTGCCTCAGCACTTTGTCCTCCGGTCAGACCGGGGAATGAGAAGAAAGCATCCAGGGTCCTCTCCTCACCCAGGGGGTGAGGGCTGCAGGGGGCGGGGGCCAGGTCCAGGGCTGGAAAGAGCAGAGAGGTGGGGTCTTTCCAAGCAGGGGCCCGACCGGGCGAGCAGGAAGGTCCCAGCCCCGCTCTCTTCCGAGGGGGGCTCACTCCTTTGGGTCCTGAGGGGGAGGAGAGGGTGCTGAGGCCGGAGCGGGGCCGGCCCACGCCCTCACAGGGCCTCCAGCGCCCCACCCCCACTCACCTGCCTTGGGGGACCTTGGCGGAACCACTGGACCTAGAAAGAGAAGATCAGCGTCAGGGTGGGTGCAGGGGAGGGACACGGCACCACAGGCTTATGGTGGCCCCAGGGCCTTGGTGAGGGAACCCTATCCAACTCTCGCTTTTATATCCACTCAACAGACTCCTGAGCAGTTCTGCATCAAGCCTGGGCCACCCAAGTCTAAATAAAATCTAAGCCTTCGTGGCACCTGCCCATAGTCCCAACTCCTGAGGAGGCTGAGGCAGGAGGATCACTTGAGACCGGGAGGTCAAGGCCCGCCTAGGCAAGGTAGGAAGATCCTGTCTCCACAAACAACAACAAAAGAGCTGAGCTTTTTGGGGGGAGCAGGGGGGTGCAGGAAGCGGGGGGTCAGCACCCCACACACTCTCGGCCCGGCTTCCAGGCCCCAGGGGCACTGCACCCACCAGCCCTCTTCCTAACAGACCCCTGTCCTCCCCCAAGACCCACCCCAGTGCCCTCTCCTCCCGCCACCACCAGTCCTCACCTTGAAAGCAAAGCCCTCAGCGCTGCCCCAAATCCCTCCAATCTCTTCCCCCTTTCTCCATCACTGTGGTGCCAGAACTGCCTGCCCCATCCCACCCCCGGGTCTTCGGGAGCAGGAGGGAGGTCCCCCGCTCCCGACATGGTGCCCAGCCTGGGCTGGGCACATGGGAAACCGGCCGCAGCTCTGCAGTGCCCAGCCCATGCCCCTGGCGACCCTGCCCCCTCCCCCGCATCCCCAGGACCCTCGTCTGACCTCCCAAAGTCCTCTTACCCGGCTTGGGAGGGAGGTCTTTGTAGAGTGGCGCTGTGTTCTCATAATCGTCACCATCCTCCTCCTCCTCCAAGGTCCCTTCCAGAGAAGACACACTTCAGCGCCCAGCTGCTCCTCCCTCCGTCCCTCAGGCCCGGGTCTCAGGCCCTGGCTACCCCAAGGGGCCACCAGAGCCTGCACGCGCCTGCTGGGCCCTACCTGGTGAGTCTTGCCGCTCGCTGTTAGTGTACAGGCTGAACATGGCTGCGGGAGCCATGGAACGCCTGAGGACAGCCACGGAGCGCACGGCTTCTGCGCCTGGTGCCTCTGCTTAGGGGCTGGGGACTCTCAGTTCCTTTTTTCTGTAAGAGTCAAGTGCATGCAAATCTAGGCAGGGAGGCGCCCACCGGGCACCCCACAGCAGTGCCTTTCTCCGTGGCAGGCCCCTTGCGCAGAGTGCCAGGCGCAGGGGGAAAGGTGGGCGAGCGAGCTGCTTTCTTTGTGCAACTTTCCGTCTACCCCAGAAAGGCAATAACCCAGGAAAGGAAGAAAAATAAGTAATAGTTTGGTTTGTTACATTTTTATTTTCAGTAGTAACTATTTTTTTAAAAAGTGCAGGTCAGGACTGATGTAACACGCTGAGAAAGGTGATGGGTGCTAAGTGCTTCCACATTCCCTAATGAAGGGCTAGGACACAGGATCACTTACCTACGGCTGTGTGAGAAATTACCCCAAAAACTTGGTGACTTAAAACAATCATAAGCCGGCTGCGGTGGCACACACCTGTACCCTCAGGTACTCAGGAGACTGAGGCGGGAGGATTGCCGGTTCAAATCCAGCCTGGGCAACTAGCAAGACATTATCTCAAAACAAAAATCTAAAAAGCCAGGGACGGGCTGAGTGGCAGAGGGCTTCCTAGCATGTACAAGGTCCTGGGCTCGATCCCAGATACCGTTTTTCAAAAAGAAGCAGTGAGCTTTTAATATTTCACAGTATTGGGAGTGCAGCAATGGCAGAGTAGCTCAACTGGAAGGCTGTGACTTGACACCCCTCACCTAGCTGCAGTCAGGATGAGGTCTGGAGCCGGGCACAGTGGGACAGGCACCGTGGCACCCTCAGGGGCCGATGCTCCTGCAACCATGTTCATACACAGGCCCATAAGCCCCCCACTCTGGGAGGCTGAGGCAGGAAGACTGCAAGTTCAAGTATAGCCGGGGCAACTTAGTGGAAAATTGGTCTCAGAATAAAAAGTAAAAAAGACTGACAGCTGTGTGAAGGCCATAGGCTGAGTCCCCAGTCCCTAAAATAAAGATAAAAAAGTCCCCTGAACGCCCATGCTTTCTGAGGCCCTGTTCACACTAGCTGAGACACGGGCTTTCCCTGCGTTTGTCAACAGCGGACGGACAGATAATGAAAACAAGGTGCCTGTGCGCGAGAGCATCATGTGGCCGTCTCAGAGACCTGTCATGTGCAGCCCCCCGGGGGGACCCAGGGAACAGGAGGTTAATGACATCAATCGGATACAGAAAAACAAGGACCACAGCTTCTCAGGTGGAGGCTAGGGCTGAGGGCATGGCTCAGTGGTGAAAGCATTTGCCTAACGTGTAAGGCCCTGGGTTCGATTCCCCAGCACCATATAAAAGCTGGGACATACCTATAATCCCAGCAAAGTCACCTAAATGAGTAGCCTGTAAGCAGAGGTAAGACTAAGAGGCAGGGCCTCTGGGGAGAAGATCAGCCTGGGGACTGGGATCGGTGCCTTGGCAACCAAAGACACAAAGAGCTGTGTGACCCCTGCCATCTCTTCTTCCCTGTGAGGACACAGGAGCCCAGACACGCACACACACACACACACACCCTGACCCAGGTCAGACCTGCCCGTGCCTTGATCTTGGAATTCCTGCCTCCAGAACAGGGCAAAATACGTCAAGCTGCCCAGTAAATATCTGTGAATTAAAGAAATGAATGAGTAGACAGGGTGGTGGCTTGTGTCTGCCATCCAACACTCCTGTCACGGGCCACGCGCTCAGGCACATCTGCTCACTGCTGACCGAATCAAAAGAAGCCATTTATGTTGGTGGAAAAGCAAAAGTCATTTCTTAAAACCAGCTGCCTCGAGTCACCACGTCCCTGTGGACGGTTGTGTTAAGGTCTTCTGTGGAGTGGGAGCACCACGAGCCACACCCCGCCGGCCTTTCTCTGTGTTCCCAGCCACCCTCATGCCTCCGTTTCCCATGGAAGGGAAGATCATACTTGTTGCTTTCATTGGGGGCTGAGGAGAAGAGGGGGTGGCGTTTATGCCCTGCACCTGAACACATCTGGAGAAGTCATTTATCTCTAAGAGAGTGCTTTCGTTTGATTGTTAAAGTTTCATTTTTCTGTGCTGGTTAGACAAGGAAAGATGGCCAGTTGAAGCCCAGCTTTGGCAACTTCATGGCTTACCAAGGTCCTGTTCTCAGAGTAAAAAGGGAAGAAAAGGGCTGAGAATTATCATTCAGGTCACTATTAGGTTAGCATAAATATAAACCTAGTAGGAATCAAGTAAAATACGTCTACATATATACATCACATTGTTAAAGAGGCTAGAGTGGGCGGACCAAATAAGTGCGGACAATCTCTAGTGGTTAGGGTTAGCCTAGACAAGCAATATAGACCTCTATTCTTTTAACAACTGTGGTATTCTACTGATATTAATAGGGCATTTCAATTAGTTAATACTAGGTTTAGTTAAATATATTGTGAACGTATATTACACCAATTAAAGTTGCACATAGAATAGTTATAATATTAGATTAGCTACTGGGTTCTGCCAATAAGTTGTTGATTTAGATAGTGATGTAAATATAGCTCTTTATTCGAAGTGTAGATGTTGACATAGATAATGATTTTCATATCCAAGATCGGCTAACAGATATTTTGTGTGTAGACCATATATAGTTCTGTATTCAGTTCCTCCTGCATTAAGGAGTGGACATTAAGGATGCAACAGAAGGCTGAATACTGAGATCACCTTCAAAATTTGTACCTAAATAAACTGGAAACAGTCATACATCCCAAAACCTGAACAAACTCAAGGAAACAAGGCAGACATATTCCAATAGAATCTTTAGAATAGAGACAGAGCCTGTTAATACCCAAGCTTCAACTCACTGCAACAGAACCACAGGGAAAGGAGGTAATAAATCTCCTGCAGAAATGCTAGACACTGCAGAAACTGATACCAGGGCTCCTGAAGTAGCAGAGGAGCCTACAGAAAATAAAACCAAAAAGAAGTTGTTTAACTGGCCAAAAAACTCACACAAGGCTATCATAAAGGGGAGCTCAAAGCAGACACAACCAAAGAAACAACAGTAATTATTAAGAAGTTAGAGGTTATAAAAAGAGATAGAGAGGAAATTCAAGAAGTTAGGGGAAAATTCGGCCGAAATATGGAAAGAATGAAAACTGAACATCAAGATATGAAAAACTCTCAGGGGAAAAAAAACCCAAGAAGCTAGCTTGAATATTTGGAGGATAGATTATCAGATCTTGAAGATAAGGTGGATAAACTGGGTCATACGGTCGGTGATGGCCATAAAATAAATAAAGAAGAAAGAGACTGATTGCAACAGCTGCTGGATGACTCCAAGAGAGACAACCTCAGAATTATGGGAGGAAATGGAGGACAGACCGAAAGGCTTAAAGAAAATTTCCTATATCTAAGGAAAGAAACAAATATTGGGGCTGGAGGAATGGCACAGCAGTGAAAGCACTTGCCTTGCAAGACTCTGACTTTGATTCCCCAGCACCAAATAAAGCTGAGCATGATGGAACACATCTGTAATCCCAGCACTTGGGAGGCTGAGTCAGGCAGACTGTCCTGACTCCAAGGGCAGCATGGGCTACCCCAGTGAGTTCAGGCCAGTCTGGGCTGCAGAGCAAGATCCTTCTCAAAAAAGAAAAAAAATGAACATTGAACTTCTGCAGGCATATAGAACTCCAAATAACTTTGACCAGAGCAGAATGTCCCCACGACACATTATAATTAAAATCCTAGAGACTCAGCACAAAGGGAGAATATTAAAATCAGTACAGAAAAGCGGAGGGTAACTTACAAATCCATCAGGATGACTACAGACTTCTCAGCACAAACCCTAAAGGCCAGGCGACTGTGAAGGGACGTCATCCAAGGGCTAAGAGAGCATAGATGCCAGCCCAGATGGCCATACCAGGCAAAACTCAAAACAGAGGGAGAAGTTAAATCTTTTCATAATAAAGAAAGCCTAAAGAAATTCACATCCACTAGGCCAGTGTTGCAGAAAATACTTAAAGGAATCTTAGACATATGGAGACAGACAGCATCAGTGACCCCAGAAGAAGGGAAACAGAGGAAAATGAACTGACAGGTGTGTGGATCAAGCAATTAACCCTGAAGCGTCGTCATGACGGCAGGATGTAGCAAATATACCACCATGGCAATGCTAAATAATGGTCTCAGCTCGCCTGTCAACAGACGCAGACCAGCTGACTGGATCAGGAAACAAAAACTCACGGTTGCTTGCAAGAGACACGTCACACCCATAGGAAACAGAAAGACTGAAAGGAAAAGGGTGGAAGCCAGCACTTCCTGCAGCTGGGCCCAGGAAACATGCAGGGGCAGTTGTACAGCTCTCAGACCCGGCGGGTTTCAAAGCAAGGCAGATCGGGTGAGGCAAAGACGAACGCTACGTCCTGGTTAAGGGAACAATACACCTGGGGACTCCAATTACACAAAATAGGATGACTGGACTTGAAAGGCCACGTAGGCCCCGATACAATCACAGTAGGGAGCTCAGTACTATCGCAGATAGACAGCAAACCCCCGTCCTTGGGACAATGGTCTCCAAGTAAGCCAGCCCCTGGTGAGAAAAAGACGGGACCCCTGGACAAAGGCAGCCATTGAGTGCTTAACTTCATTTTTTTGAGAGTTACCCTCGCTACATTTCCCAGATGAGCCTCTCCAAGCCCAAGGATCCGCAGATCCCCCCTGCCTCGGCCTTGGGGGCACTAGGACTGCAGGTGCATGTTCTGCATTTTTTAAATGGCCAAATGCTGAAAAGGTGCATGTGAAATGGATTGAAGGAGATGGAGAGAAATAGCGCGAATACAGGGCAGAGGGACAATGGAGGCTATGCAAAGGCCCTGGGGAAGGCAGCAGGATGTCTCGTGTCGGGTCACCTTCTCAATGAGACCTTCTGAAATTCCAAGACAGGCCTTCCCACACACTCCAAGCATTACTGTTCCCCTAAACATCTGGATTCTTCCCTCACATGTCCTCCTTCGCTTTCCTCTCCCTGCCTCCTCCGCGAGCACGGGCTCCCAGGGGCGGGGTTTCTGTCTGTTCCCTGATGCTCGCTGCCTGGCATGTGGTCCTGCAGCACTCGGTCAGTGATTGCCGGTTTTGTTTTTGGCCACTGGTTCCAGTTTTAGCTGTCTTTATTCTTTTGGTTTGGTTCGGTTTGGGTACCAGGTATGGAGCCCAGCGCCTAACTCTGAGCAATGTCCCCAGATCATTCTTTATATCCTATTTTGAGCCAGGCTCTCGCTACGTTGCTAAGTGGCCCAGCCTGGGATGGAGCCTGCAGTCCTCCTGCCTCAGGCTCCTCAAGTCCCGGGGTGGCAGGCCTGTGCCGCCAGGCTCTGCAGCAGGGGTTTTATTTGCTGTATGTCCAGAAGTCAGTTCTTCCCCAGGGGCTTGCCCTCGAACTGAATTACTGTGTCTACTTTCCCATCCAACAGACTGTGACTAAGTTTAACCACCGTGTAGAATTTCCAGCCCCAGCCACAGGGGACATCAGAGCCTGCTTTACCACAGGAAACTAACATAGCACCCATCTGGGGTGGCCCCACCAGGACAGGACAGGAGGGTGAGAGAGAAGGAAGAAGGGTCCAGGAAGTGTGGGCAAAAAGCCAGGGTATTTGGGGGACAGCAGGCAGGGGAAGGGAAGTTCTCCCAGTCAGATAACTGTAAAGGTAAAACAGGAAAGGCACGGGTGACCGAGGCCCGTGCCTACCTCACGACACGCACCGCCTGGTGTCGGCCCCACCGCAACTTTGTCCCTCCCGCTCCCAACACTGGGGGCACAGGCCACACTGACGGAACTGGGCCTGGACTTTCAGCTAGGAGGAGTCACGTGTCACCTCCCACAGCCATCCTGGCTTGGACCCTTCAGCCTCTAATGAAATTCTCACCCACCTTCACGGGTCGAAATTCTCACCCACCTTCACGGGCCTTTGCTCTCGTGCTAAAGGATGTTGAAAGCATGACATGGGTTTACAGAAAAAGAAAAAAGCTTCAACCAGGCCCGTGGCGCAGGTCTATAATCTCAGCACTCTAGCGAGTTCGAGCAGGAGGATCTGCATTTTGAGCCCAGTCTGGGCAACTTAGTGAGACCCTGTCAGGCTATACCAAAAGCAAGATTAGCTGTTGCCTAATGCGGCAACTGGTTACCAGTTCCGTGGGTCCCGTCCACTGCCTGGTTCTCCCACACTCAGAAGCATTTCGTGGTCTTCTCACTGGACACTCTCCCCAGGAAACAAAGGAGGGAGGAGAAATTGGGTCCGGTGTCACTGTCCCTTATCACAGCTAGGATGGTGGCAGCATGTGACCAGAGGCCCCCAAGTCAATCGTGAACAGAAGCTGGGGACCCACTCACAGACCTGAGTCACTGCATGGTCTCTGGGCCCACCAGCGAGAGCCAAGGGAGGCCTGCAAAGGGCCTGACCCCTTAGGCAGTGGGTTCCCAGCTCTGGGCCATGCCCACTGCACCTGTGAGGGGCTTTTGCTCATCTGCAGGGGATCTCACTTTTGTTTTGCTTTCTATGGGCATCTCGTCCTTTTTTTCTACAATTAGAATGAGAGTTGGGACCCAGGGAAGGGTCATTGGCCATCACCTCCAACGTGACGGACCGCTGAGGACGTAGCTCCGTGTGGAGGCTCAGGGTTCAACCCCCAGTATTGGGGAGAAAAAAAAAGACTCTTGGCTTGAGTGGCAGGGGGCACATTCTGTCCCAGGGGTCAGATGGGCCGCCCATAAGGCGGGAGGCTGGCCTCAAAGGCCACCCTGGGTGTCCGGGTCTGGCGGGTCGCTATCTCAGGCTTGGCTTCGTAGCTCAGGTTGACTCATCATGACGTGATGCTCCCTTGAGAGGGTCCCCGTGATTTTGAGGGACCATCCGAGTCATGGGAGACCCTGCTGGAATCCAAGGGGCTAAGAGCCCAGGGGGCCGTCTCATCTTCCTCCTGACAGTGGTGTCTATCAGGACTGCCGGCACAAACCCGGAGAGATCAAATTCGCCAAAGACACTCGCCAACCCACAGCCCAAGAGGGAGCAGATCTATCCCTAACGGCTCTTCCTTCACGAAGCGATCGCCACTCCTCAGGGCCTGGCAGAGCCCACCTGTAATCCCAACATACGGGCGGCCTGGGCAACTTTGTGACGGAGGAAGACCCCGTCCCCGTAGTTAAAGAGAGAGCCGGAAGCTGGAGGCCTCCGTCAGTCAGGCCTGGCTTCATCTCCAGCACCAAAAAATAAAGCAAAGTTTCACTTCTCAGCTGCCATTTACGCACGATTTGGGGGCAAGTGGCAGCACAAGGAGTCTGGGAGAACACATTCAAATCATGGGCTCGAATCCCAGCATAGCCAGGACGTGGCCCAGCCTGATGGCCACCCGCTGGGCCCGGCTGATCTGGCGCAGACAAACCAACCTCTCCTCTGGTTTGAACAGGGACTCGGCAGATTCCACCCCGGGAGACTGTGAGCACGGCCAGTCCCGGGGGCAGAGGGAGGGAGACCTGAGAATCTGTGTACATAGTGCGTGTGAGTGCACAGAGAAACTCGGCTGGGGACGCCGGACAGGGTAGCCCGGCTCCCATCTGCACTGGGCCTCTGGTAGTCGGCGGAGACCAGGCTGAGCCCTGCCCATGGCCGTCCCAGAGCTCAGTGCGTTGCAGGCCCAGGCCAGCCTGACAGGCTCAAGGGGCAGCGCCTCATACCACGCCAGCGGCAGCCTGGCCTAAACCCGCAGACCGTTGGCTGGAATAAAGACTGGGTATACCAAGCCGCGAGTTGGCTTTGTTTTATTTTGGTTTGGTTTGCTTTGGTTTTCGGATATTATTTTTGCACATGAAACTAAAACTCCTCATCAGTGAGGTAAAAATCAACGCCTTGCAGTGTACTGTATAAAACTCGGCTGGTTTGATCTATCTATGGGCTAGCTGTGCTCACAACAGTTGGTCTTGGGCACCGGGAGAAGCAGCTGCATAATGGAATTTGGCTTTTCCTTTCATGGAGGTGAACTTTCCACTTCCCCAACCCCACCAGATTGAAAAATAAAATCCTTTGTTAGTAGGTTATGTTTTATGTAATATACATATAAATACACACACACGCAACCACAGAAACACGACTTAATGTGCAGCTTTGTGATTTAAGTTCTTACAAAGGACATAACACTATATATATATATTTAAGCTAAGTCAGTATATGTAAAATATATAATTATTTGTTTTCAAGTTAAAATACTCCAAGCTTTAAAAAGACAGCAAGTGTCAACCCACGTTGCTGTATCCAGCAAAATTATCTCTAAAAACTGAAGGACAAGTAAAACTTTTTCATAACCGAGAATCGCTAAAGTAATTTGCAACCACTAGCTCAGCGCTGCAGAAAATACTTGAAGGAGTCTGCAAAAGAGGCAGAGAGACAAGCGGCACCAAAACACATGGGGGAAAAGAAACACCTAAAGAGAAAAGTGTAACAAGAAAAAAATAGATTGGTATTTGAATCATTTGATTGGTATACTTCTAAAATAGAACCAGCTATCTCATAAAATTTGTGAAGTTTCCCCAGATAATTATGATTTATAATAGTATATTAGTTTGCAAGGCATAATAATTACATTCAACATGAGAAACTGGCATAAAATCTTTTTAAAATATGTATGCACGAATTTATGGATGGATAGGTAGATAAAATGACAAAATCTGGCAAAATGTTAGTAATTAGTGAAACGTGAGTAAATTATGAAAGTTACAAAATTCTAAAATAACTAATTATGCTATTATATCTATTGCTTTAAGTGTAATATACTTATGTGATATAGATTTAAGTTCATTCAGTGTAGCAATTTGATATAGACTGAGTCGAGACTGGAGCGACTGTGCTGACTATCAGTGGCGTGTAGCAGGTTGGCGTCCACAGACAATGCAAGAGCTTTCCCAGAGGAAGAAGCTGTGACCATCTTCCCTCTTCTTTCCTTTTATACCGTTGGAGTTCCAGTTGGCCCTCCCACATCTGGACGTGTGCTCTTCCCTCACTGGCCAGCCCACAAGTCACTCACACTCGAATCCAGGCTGGTTCTCAATTCCCAGTCTAGGTGTGGTTCCTGATTCCCTCAAATTGACAGAATCTCTCCAACAGTCTTGGACCAAAAATATAAACCGGAGTACAGATAGCTTCTTTAACAAACGGTGCTGGGGAAACCAGCTAGCCACATACAGAAGAATAAAACTAGACCCAATCTTTTACCATGCACCAAAATTCAATAATAGTGATTCAAAGACTTAACATTAAAATAGAAACACTGAAGCTGCTGGAAGAAAAAACAAGCAAGACTCTTGGAGACACAGGTATAGGTGGACTTTATAAAACACCCAAAACATATGAGATAACACCAGGAATCAACAAATGGGATTGTATCAAATTAAAACGCTTCTCTTAAGCAAAGGAAACAATCAACAGAGTGAAGACAGCACCCACGGATGGGAAAAAAAGTATTTGCCAGCTATTCCTCAGACAGAGGACTAGTACCAAGAATATACAAAGAACTAAAAAATAAAAAAATTAAATCCTCCAACATAAAGGACCCATTAAAAAATAGAAATCTGAAATGAATAAACAGTTCTCAGAAGAATTGCAAATGACCAATGAGCACATGAAAAGATGTTAAGCATCTTTAGCCATCAGAGAAATGAAAATCGAACCAACGGGGCTGGAGCAATGGCTCAGCGGTTAAAGCGCTTGAGCAATCGCTAAGCCAAGCGCTAAGTACTCGAGTTTGATTCCCCAGCACCACATACAGGAGGATTGTTGTGAGTCCAAGGCCAGCCTGGGCTCTGAAGTGAATTCAGGACCAGCCTGGACCACAGAGCCAGACCCTGTCTCAAAAAAAAAAAAAAAAAAAAATTGAACCAACACTGAGGTTCAACATACCCCAGCAAAAATGGCTGCTATCAAGAGGCTGTGGGGGAAAAGGACCCTCCTACCCTGCTGGAGGGACTGTAAACTGGCATACCACCGTAGAAAGCAGTATGGAGATTCCTCATGACCCAGCTCTACCGCTTCTGGGTATGGTGACATGGGCGTACCCAGGTTTATAGCAGCAGAATTTGTCATAGCCAGATCTTGTACCCAGGTTTATAGCAGCAGAATTTGTCATAGCCAGATCTTAGAAGAAGCCAACGCGTCCCACCACTGGATGGATGAAGACGACGTGGTGCCACCCTGCCACAGAGAAAGACAAATTGAGTCGTTCCGCTTAGCGGAACGATTCAGACACAGAAAGTCAAATATCACATGGTTTCCCCACTATAAGCAAACAAAACCACAAAACAGGAAAAGAGAGATGGAACAAAGAAGACAGACCGTGGAGAGGAAAAGGGGATGTGGGTGGAGAGGAGGGTGACTGGGCGGGAAGGGAAAAAAAGAAAAAAATTCAGATGTTTCAACGGACATTCTTTTTGAAATGTGATATAAAAAATAATTTTCGTTTGTGACCTACAGGCTGCCAGGCGCCGTTAGAGGGAGAAGCGAGGCCCCAAGCCCACAGGATCCCGCCCCGCGACGCTTTGGCGAATTTGTAGACACAACACGACCCGCCCTGGCAGGCCATGGCTTCCGACCACGGCCGCGCTGCGCTACCTCCGCGTGGCCGCCAGACGGCGCCAGAGAACCAGAAGGCCACTGCCGTCTATGATCCCGGAGCGACCCGGAAGCCGAAGCTCACGAAGGGGGCAGTGCTTCCGGGTAGCAGCGCGGTGACCTCGCTGCGGCGGGCATCGAGGGGAGACAGTCATGGGGGCGCACCTGGCGCGGCGCTACGTGGGCGACGCCTCCGTGGAGCCGGACCCCTTGCGGATGCCCACCTTCCCGCCCGACTACGGCTTCCCCGACCGCAAGGAGCGCGGTGAGGCCCAGCGCGCAGGCGCGGCTGCGGGAGCGGGTCGCGGACGCCGGGACCCCGCAGCCCCGCAGGCCCGGTGGATCTCGGCTCCGCCGCGACACGCAGCCCTGGCGGGACGTGCGCAGACGCTCGGGGCCGAGGCGCCGCGAGGGGAGGGGGAGGCGGTCGGATCTGGGGGTCGTCCTGGGGACGATCGGAGGCTTGGGCTCGTTTATCCCGGAAGGGACGCGCGCTTTTTACGCTGTTAAATGTTACTGTCGCCGGGCCTGGTGGCGCAGTGGACCGGGCATGTAGCTCAGTGGAAGATCCTAGGTTAATGAACACAAACACGCACGCACACACACACAGCTACTACCATGTTTGGATGTGGTGTGCATGAGAAAACACTAGTGGGGCCCACGCGCCATCCTGCCCTCCAGGAAGATGTCGCTCGCTTCTTGATTTGTTTTTCCGGTGCTGGGGATCGAACCCAGAGCCCCACACATGCTTAGCAACCGGACTAGAGCTACAGCCCCAGCCCTTCTTGCCTTTTTAATAGTGGCCCCACATACATACAGGTGGAGCGCCAACCCTGAGGTGAGCCCCGTCGTCACTGCCCGTGCCACTCAGGGGACAGGGCGTGGCACCGGCCACGCTCTCGGGCAGCCCCCGGGGTTACCAAGGCCGGCTTCTAGAAGGCAGAGACAGGAAGGGGGCGTGGCAGGCGCTCAGCAGAAGGAAAGGTGCCCAGGTTCCCTTTGCCCAGAGGTCGAAGTGGCTGCTGGGTGGGTGACACTCGGAGGTGGGAAGGCCCGCTCCGTGGAGGGTAGAGGACCGCATTTGAGGGAATGCTGGAAGGTGGTATAATGGCTCATGTCCAGTCCCAGGTCGCCAATGAGCCTGCAGCCTGCGGGCCCCACCCACCTTCTTCCCCCGTCCACGTAACCCTCTGCAAACACATCCCCTGGCCACCCGTGCTCGGCTAAACCTGAGCTTAGTAGCGTCCCGACTGCCTCACTAGGGAAGCCCCGGGCCTGGTGGGCCTTCCTATCCATGCCCTGGTCCTTCACTGCCCCTTCCTCCCTCTGCCACTTTGCAGTTGGGGGAGGGGGGAGATAATCGTTTTTTGAGACAGGGTCCTGCTCTGTAGACCAGGCACTGCCTGAACTCTCGGCATCCCAGCGTTGGGATCAGAGGCGTCCACACACCCAGTCTGTGTGGTGCTGGGGAATCACACACCGGCCAGACGCTGTAACCACTGAGCGGTGGTGCCCCAGGCCCTTTTACTTTTTTGTTGCTGGGTTTTGAGCCGGGACCTCTGCACTAAGCTTCATCCCCTGCTCCTTTCTTTCTTTGAACTTGCAATTCTGATCTCCGCTTGGAACCCCAGAACTCTTACCTTGCTGGAGGCGTCCTCTCCTAACCCTTCCTCACCTTCTTGGGTCCCCAAGGCGGCGTCTGTGAGAGTGGGGTTTCTCTGCCAGCCCTGAGGCCCTTCTGCAAGCCCCTGCTCCCAGGGTTCATGGGATCCAACATGGCACACCCCACACCTCCCACCTGTGTCCCGTTACTGTCCCAGTACCTGGCAGCTCCGTCCTTCTGTGCATAGGCCAGAAGTCCTGTCCTCCCCCTCGGGCTTGCACCTGCCACTCCCGGACCCTTTGCCAGTCCACGTCCTAGTCAGCCACAGCGTCTGTGGCCATTACCCACACTCCCTCACTCCGTTTTTCTGCAGTGTTGAGGCTATCATTCCACGTGCTGGGCAAGCACCCCACACTCAGCTACACCCCAAGGCCTTTTTTGAGACGTATTTTCACTAAATTGACCAGCCTGGCATTGAACTTGGTGATGCTCAGCCTCCCAAGTAGCTGGGATTCCAGGCCTGGGCTACCATGCCTCTCTAATCCTTTCTGTTGCCAGACCTTGAATGTGTTGAGCGTGTTAGCCCCCTCCTGGGCAGATACCATCCGTTGAGTTCCCCACTGCGCCCCGCCAGCCAGCACCTGGCAGGGGCTGGTGGTGGGTACTGGCACCGGACTCCAGCAGGGTGTTGGTGCAGGGACCAAGCTGGGCTCACACGTTGGAGACAACCACAGCTGGGGGTAACCATGGCAGAGGGACAGGAGAGATGTGGGGAGGGTGGCGGGAGCCAGCAGGAAGGGAGGCGGCAGCCAGCGGTGGAGGGAGCCTGTGTGCTGGAACGCGGGTGCAGCCAAGGACTCGGCCGAGGCCTGCCGGGCCGGAGATCGAGCCACCAGGATGGGGTGCCGTGTGAGCTCCTGGCGGTGGCCCCACCGCGTCCATCCCTGTCGACCTCCTGAGTGTTGATTTTTGTCCAAGACCACATTCGCCATGTGGGAAACACCGAGTCCCAGAGCCACTCTGCCCTCCTGAGGCCTGGCCTCGGTGCTCTAGGCCACATACAGTGGGGGCGTGTGTGGGGCTGGGAATGGAACCAGGGCCGCTGCACCCCCACCCATTTTTTGATTTTGAGACAGGGTCTTGCAGACTGCCCAGGCTGGCCCCAAACGTGCAGTCCTTTCCCAGTCTCAGGCGTCCTGGGGCTACAGGCCTGCACCGCCAGCTCCGGCATGATGGTGTCCTCAAGGTTCAGGCACCTGGTGAGGCACAGGCCTTGCACACGCTAGCCAAGGGCTTTAATTTTGTGAGAGCTGCCCCGTCTTCTTGCCTCCGCCTCCCCAGCAGCTGGGGTTACTGGTAGGCACCCACACACCTGGTTTGCCAGGCCTCACGGGGCTCTGCTGAGGGGACCCCGAGGACCCCGTGCTGCTGCTGGGTTGCCAGAGGGGCAAGGAAATGTATTCTTCTGGCCTGGCCTGGCATCCAGGCTGCCTTTGTGCGCTCAGGAAAAGGGAACCCTTCGAGACACTGCGTTGTCGGGGCACCCCTAGGATGGGGACGACGGGGTCGGGGTGGGGCCGCCACCGCCCCTGCTGAGCCCGCCACTCCCGCAGTGATGGTGGCCACGCAGCAGGAGATGAGCGACGCCCAGCTCACGCTGGACCAGCGGGACTACTGCGCCCACTACCTCATCCGGCTGCTCAAGTGCAAGCGCGACAGCTTCCCCAACTTCCTGGCCTGCAAGCACGAGCGGCACGACTGGGACTACTGTGAGCACCTCGAGTGAGTCCCGGCCCCGCGGGGGTGGCCAGGCTGGGGTTCCCGCGGGGGTGCGGGGTGTGTGGGGGAGGAGCAGGCCCTGAGCCCCTGCCGCGCTCCCCAGCTACGTGAGGCGCATGAAGGAGTTCGAGCGCGAGCGGCGGCTGCTCCAGCGGAAGAAG
Organism: Ctenodactylus gundi; assembly: GCA_004027205.1. NCBI lineage: Eukaryota > Metazoa > Chordata > Mammalia > Rodentia > Ctenodactylidae > Ctenodactylus > Ctenodactylus gundi. The sequence continues at coordinate 25,737 of PVKB01001517.1, forward strand.
CGGCGGGAGCAGAGGGCGGCCCAGGCAGCCCGCGGCCAGGGCTCTGGAGAGGTGGCCCCCGAGGTGGCTCTGTAGAGGGCCACCTGCAACCCAAGGACCAGTCCAAGAAATAAATGCCTCCCAGCCCCTCAATCTCAGCCATTGTCTTCTTGAGCACCAGGATGGCTGCTGTCCCCAAACCCCTGGAGGAAACACACAGCCCAAGTCCAGTGGCAGCAGCAGGTTTTATTCCGAGCGCCTGGCCACCCCAGACCTCAGTGGGAATGACAGCCCCTGGCCGAGCGGGCGCCTCAGAGCAGGAAGGGGATGATGGGCATGCGCAGGGGCGGGTAGTCGCGGAACTCCTTCAGGTAGCTGCGGTGCTTGCCCTTGGCCCAGATGGTCATCTGCGTGAAGCCCACCAGGGAGAAGAGGGCCACTGTGGGCAGAGCAGAGGGTCAGGGCGGACTGCCAGAGCAGCGGGCGGGAGCCACGGGGGAAGAGGCGGGCTCACCTGGCAGACACTGCGTCATGATGGCAAAGCCAATCCAGGACCCCACCTGTGGGTGGCGCAGAAGGGGTCAGGGTGGGTGGGCTGGGCAGCACTAGCACTTGTGGCCAGGCCTTCACTCTGAGCTACATCCCCAGTCCGTTCTGTGACTTTACAACAAGATCTTGCCAAGTTACCCACCTTGGGCACAAACTTAAGATCCTCCTGCCTCAGCCTCCCAGAGTGCTGCCAGTAGGTCAGTACTAGCCACACTCCAGAGCAGAGGGACTACAGGCGACAGGGCTACGTGCTGGGACTCGGCATCGCTCCTGCCAGCCCCGAACAGAGAGGCAGAGGTCAAGCTGGCAAAGCAGCTACCCAGCCTGGTGCCCCCTGCCGGGGCTGTCTGCACATGGGCGCCAGGGCTGGGCAGCTCCTCACCTCGTACGTGTAGTTGGGGCAGGACACCAGCAGGAAGAGCCAAGTGAAGGGGTTTTTGGTGGGGTAGGGGATCTTCCTGGTCTTGGATCCTGGCAAGCAGGACAGGAGGGTGAGTCAGGCCCCCTCACCAGCCCCGCTGCCCCAGTCCCCAGAGGGCTACTCACCGGCTGGCCGCAGGTCACGCAGAGCCATATGGATGGAGAAGTTACCGAGCTGGCAGATCTGCAGGCAGGCAACGGGTCAGCCCAGGGACACCCATCCTGACCTCACCCCACCCTGGCACAGCCGTCTCCTTACCACAAAGATGGCCAGCGCCAGCTTCACCTGCTGAGCTCCATAGGCTGAAGAGGAAGCAGGGAACGGGCGGCCGTGAGGGGGGCTTGAGGAGAGGCACATGGGAGGGGAGAGGTGTGGTCAGGCGACTTACTGGGGGGTGTGTAGAGCGGGTGGTTGATGTAATAGGCCATCCACGCAGCGAAGCCCCAATAGTAAGTGCAGTTCTGAAAGAGCAGGCGGGCGGGTGTGGCGGGGCTGCGGGGTGGGCAGCGAGGTGCCAGGGAGGGCGAGGGCCGAGCGGGGGCGGGCCTCACCTTGAAGATGTTGCGCAGGGGCATGGTGCCGTGGGAGAATCGGTGCACAAAGAGCGTCTCCAGCAGGCGCTTGACGTAGTGGAAGGAGTGGCACAGGCAGGCGAGGCTGGGGAGGCAGCGGGTCAGCGGGGCTGGCGCCGCGGCCTCCACCCTCCCGAGCCCCCGGCCCCGCCCCACTCACTGCACCACCGAGTGCCGGCTGGATGTGAAGTCGTGTCTGTGACCATAGATGAAGGGCACCCGGAAGTAGAAGAGCAGGTAGATGAAGAGGGGTCCCGCGTACTCCGTCAGGAAGACCTGGGGGTGCGGAGGGAGGGGCAGTGCGGTCACCCCAGCGCGGCTGGTGGCGGGAAAGCGGGATGGGGCCAGGACTCACCGTCACCCAGCTGATCTGGGCCCCCAGGTCCCGGAAGTAGAGTGTGGCCGTAGTGCCCACGGGCAGCTTCTGCAGGACATCCTCGTCCTTCAGGGACTTGCCCTCTGCAGAGAAGTGGCCAGGGCTCAGGACTTCCCAGCTTTCTCCCACCCACCCGAGTCCCAGGGGCAGCCCGGCGGGCACCTATACTCACTGGGGTCCAAGCGAAGGGACTGGCGGGCAGGGTACCACTGCGGGTCTGCGTGGAAAAGAGGGTAGGCCCAGTTTGGCAGGCCCTGGCAGCCCACCACCCCTGTACCGCCTCCTCAGGATCCCCAGGCTTCAGGACCCACAATTCCTCCCACCCCAGCAAGGCCTCCGGGGCCCAGCCAGAAAAGTCCCAGCCGACCAAGACTTTGTGCTCCTGAGAGCAGCCTGGCTACCGGGACATTTCTATAGGCATTTGGGCGGGAAGCATTCAAGTTCAAGTCCCACTTGGTAGCCCCGATCGACAGCCCCGACCACAGGGGCCATGGGGGTGGGGGGGTAGGGCCTCACTCACGAGTCTTGGTGAAGAGGTTCTTGATCTCCGCAATGGTAGCCTGGGGTTCCACCTGGGAGAAGCCAGGCAGAGATGTCAGCTCTCGGGGAGCCCAGACCCGAGGTCCAAGAGAAGAGGGCCTGGGCCGCTGCTGAGGCAGAGGGTGGGGGTCCAGGCTCCCACCCGGATGGCCAGGGCAGGAGGGCAAGGGCACTCCACCAGTGTGGGGACAGCTACGGGCCAGGGCTCCAGTGTTAGCAAGTAGCTAGCACGGTCCCCCGCCCACGAGGGGACAGGCAGAGCACAGCCCACACGGCTGGCTTCTGCCCCCGGAGTGAAGACCCTGGTGAGGTCGAGACATCCCTGGGGACATCTAGGCCTCTCCCGCTAGGCTGGCGCTGGTCTGGGCGAGGCAGGTCTGAGCCCTCCGGTTTCTTCCCAGAGCCCGAGGCTCTGCAGTCTGCCGAGGCTGCCCTGTTACTCCTTGAGCCAGAAGGCAGCTCCCAGCCACGCCCAGGTCTGCAGCTTCCTGCTCCAACCAAAATGGGGACAATACCCCTGGCCTGCCCTCTGAAGGGCAGGGGTGGGGCACAAAGGGCTGGACAGCCCTGGGCTAGAACTAGCGGGACCCCCCGCTTAGCACCCTAGCGGCAGGCCCACCTTGTCCAGAAAACAGAGCTTCTCTCTCGTCTTGGCATCCAGGATCTCCACCTCGAAGAAGAGAACAGCCTTTCTATGTTTCTTGGCTGGCTTGGGGGGCGGAGGCCGGGGGAAGCCATTGAGGCCAGGGCTGAGGCCCGGACTGGCCTCCCGGGCCACCATGCTCAAGCTGATGTCCATGCCTCCCACCAGCGGTGCTCCTGCTGCACTCTGCCCACCCGTGTTCACCCCAGCTGCCAGCCACTGCCACCGGCCTGCCCACGCGGCGCAGTTCTGGGCCGGGCGGGCACGATCAAATTCTGCCGCGGTGCTGGAAGGGAGCCCGCGCCTGCCCTGGCACTGCTAGCCTTGGTGCCAGATGTAACCCGAGTGGCACCAGAGCCATGGCCCAGCTAAATATATACCACCACAAACTCAGCCCAGCAGACAACCCCGCCAGCCCTCCGCTCCAAGGCCTGGGCCGCCCCCAGGAGCCAGGCGACCCTGAGATGCTGTGGGCGAGCAGCAACCCAGGGGCAGGCAGCCCCCACCCCGCCCCGAGAAGGGCGGGGGACCTCAGGACAGCGGCCAGAATGAAGCCAGCAGAGGCCCCGCACCCAGCTCAGGCCCAGGCGGTCACTAGGCTTGGAGAAACACCAGCTATTCTGAGAATCCATGACAGAGATCACCCGCTTCCCCTCCTGAGCTTTAAAATTATTTCCCTTGTGCGTGTGTGTTCCCAGGGAGGTGACAGATTCCAGAGGTACTAGAACACAGACTGCTCTCTAAGGAGGGGAGCAGCGCCCCCCTGCCTGGGCTGACGAGGCCTCAGCCAGTTCCCTCCTCACCTGTTTCTCAACAGATGACCCAGGCTTGCCCAAGGCCCCTGGCAGGCCCCTCCCCGCTGCTGCAGCCCAGCGTCACACGCTCACCCAGGTCTTGGGCATCTCAGAGCCCATGGGCCTGGCCCCGTGCGAGGCCACAGGACTGGCAGGCAGTGCTGGAGAGAAAGGCGGGGAACCGGCCACCCGATCCAGCGGGTCAGAGGAGGACAGAAGTGGGGCTGGGGAAAAGGCCTCAGGCCCCAGGGCCACCAAGGGGCAGGGTCCCTGGCAGAGCAGGCTCCTTCCTAATGGCTGTGGCAGAGGCAGGGCCAGAGGCACAAGCCCCGAAGCCACTGGCTGACCCTGGACACGGCACGCCTCTCAGAGCCTCCACAGAGACAGGTGGCACGGGGAAGGCCAGCATGGCTGCAGGAACCAGCTTAGCTGTGGACCTGAGGACGGGCAGGCGGGTGGGAGGCAGCCCACGTGACGCAGCCACGCCCAGGAGGGAACATTGTAATGAAGGGCACCAGCCTGCAAGCCCACCCTGGCTCCCTGCCGGGCAGCAGGGCCAGCCAGCCAAGACCTGCCACGCAGCAGCAGTCCTGGCTGGGGCACCAGGAATCCTGGCACCACCACCACCAATCTACCCTGGACAGTGTACCTGCTGCCAACTCTGGGCTCCGCCCAGCCCTGGGGCCTTGAGGGCGGGCGACTGACCCCCCACAGGCACAAAGGCGACAGCGAGAAGGCGTCTGCAGAGGCCAGCTGGTCACCCACCTGGGACACTGGCCCACCAAGGAGCGGGGCAAGCAGATAGGTGCAGGGGAACATGTTGGCAGAATGGTGGGGCCAGGCGGGCACAGAGCCTACCCTATAGCTGCAAGTATATTAATAGTTCCTGGGCCCCCAGGCAGGTGGGCAGGCTGTGCCCACATGCCTTCAGGCCCGAGTGGCCGCAGGAAGGTGGCACAATGTCCGCCAGGATAGGAGGCCTCCAAGTTCCTGCTGAGCCACTCAATGGCCTAAAATACAACCAGACTCTAGCCCTGGGCAGCTGCTGGGGGAGGCTGAAACCCTACCCTCTCCCAGGCCAGGCGCCTGACCAGGCCCCTCGGGGAAGAAGCAGGGCAGACAGGAGGCTGGAACAGGGGCCACACCCGGAGCAGAACGGCAGCACCCAGGCCGCAGAAGAGCCGCCACCTGCAACCCCAAGGTGAGCCAGGGGCCCCAGGGTGGGATGGGGCAAGACACCTTTCCGGTACCAGCCCAAATCCCTGGCCTAGCAGCCACATTCTTCATAAAGGTCCCAAAGGGGGACACAAGGGCTCTCAGTGCCATTTTTGAAACTCCTGTATCTTAAGAATTATTTCAAAATTAAAAGTACAATAGCCAGACCTGTAATCCCAGCACTCTGGGAGGCCGTGGCTAGAGGATCACAGGTTCAAGCCCACCCCGGGCAAGTTGGTGACTGAGCAAGACCCTGTCAGCATGAAAAATAAAAATGGCCAGGGGTATAGCTCAGTGTGGAGGCCCTGGGTCACCCCCACCAAAAGTGACAGAGCTGCAACCGAAGTGAGTCATACTCAGAAAGGAAGACAGGCAGGCTGAGCGAACGTGACAGCACGGGGTCACATACTGGGACGCCCAAAATCGGGAGAAAGCAGGCAGAGGCCCCGGCTGCAGGAGGCAGGCGCGGGCAGTGGCTGCTGGCGGCCTTCTGCTGAGGGACACAGCGTGGCAGCAGTGCTGCTGCACCGTGCACTGTGCGGCAGTCAGTGCTGCTATGCGAACTTCACCTCAACCGCTGAGCTAGAGCACCAGCCCCGGCGCCCTGTGTCACTTTCTAGGATAACCAGAGGCCACAACTGCCCATCAGAGAAAAAGACTGCAGGCAAGACTGCCAGAAGGGTCCCCGCCATCACCAAGATGCAGGGCTGGTGGGCGGGGACACCTGGCACACTCTTCCATACTTGGAAGCCCCCCCTTCCAGCTGAGCCTGACACCCCCCCCAACCAGCACATTTGTCAGAGGGCACAGGCAGGAGCGGGCCACGGCCCAGAGAGGAGGTCCTGGACATGGGGGGACAGCAAGCCAGGAGGAATGGTGTGGCCCGGAAGAAAGGGACAGACGGACAAAGGAGGCCGTGAGGGGTCACTCTGGCAGCATGGAGGGGGTGTGGCCCTGTGGCTGCAGGTACAGCGGACCAGAGGACAGGGATGAGGGCAGGAGCCCTGCCACGGGTCCTGGGGTGGCTCTGCGATGACAGTCACACTAGCTGGGAGGAATTATCACCTAGAAGCCAGAGATTCCCCGGCCCTGCCAACAGCTCTCACTAGCCCAAGGTCAAAGGACGGGGAGAGAGCCCACCCTACCGGGCACAAAGACGAGATTGAGGCAGGAGTAGCAGGAGGAGGGTTCCCACTTCTGACAGGGCCACCAGGGAAGCAGAGGTCAGGAACCACCCACCGGACATAATGAAAAGCAGGGCAGTGGGAAAGCCATGGGAAGAGGCACAGGGCCTTTGCACAGCCCCGCCTGCCAACCCCAGATACCTACAGTTTTCGCCTTTGGAGTGTTTCCGGGCCTCGGCCTGGGCCTGGGCAAACCCAACTAGCACAGAGCTTGGTGGCTTCCCAGCTCCTGAAGAGGACCCAGCATGGGGTGGTGTTCAGTAACGCTAGGAGAAGCCTCTTGCCCTCAGCTCTCCGGCTCCTCCTTCCCCACACTCGGAACAAAGGTGGGCACCTGGTCCAGAAGTCATCCAGGTGGCCTCACTCCAGGCGCTCTGTGGGAGCCCAGTATGCCCACCCAGGTCTGGCCTTATGCCAGGTTCTGGAGCTGCCTGAGAACAAGAGGGCCGGCCAGTCAGCCACGCAGGCTCTGGCTTCTCCATGGGAACACCCCCATGCCGGTGGACTCCGCCAGCTTTGGGCACCGACCACCGCCACAGGGACTCCTCACGGGTGGGGAAGGTCAGAGCTAGGCTGAGGGCCTGCCCTCCCAGCTCGACTCAGTCCCCAGGATCTGGAGTTTAAAACAAAACACTAAATCTTTCGTGGCTGAGCAGCAGGGACTCTACCCCCCTGTCTGAACCTCCACGCCCTGACCTGTGAAACAGGAGGTTCCCACCTGCCTTCTCACGGAGCTGCTGTGAGAACTAACAGCCACCGCGAAGAACTGCACAGGGATTCCGATCGCGAATCCTGCTAATAAGCGTCATCGGGCCAGGCACGCCGGCACAAACCAGTCGTCTCAAAAGCCTGGGAGGCTGAGGGAAGAGCGTCACAAGGCCAGAGCCACTTTGGGCAACTTGGCAAAACACGTCTCAACACAAAAAATAATAAAAGGGCCGGGAGTGGAGGTCAGTGCCAAGGCCCCATGCCACAGTCAACCGATAAATACACCGCCAAACGGTTCTAGGGAAGCAGAAGAGGGTGGTGAGAAAGGGGGCCGGGCCTCCCCCTTCAGTCCTGACACCAAGGTCAGCGAGCTGGAACAATGGTGCCCCACCCAGCTGGCAGCAGTGGGCCGGAACCCTGGCCCTGGGGAGGCAAACCCTGCCCGCCCTCCACTGCCCCCTTGTGGCTGCAGCTGTCCAGGGATGTGCTGAGGCCGACCCGGTAGGCCGATGCATGCAGGATGGACCCCAGAGCGCAGTGGGGCCCAGCCTCAGCTCCGCCAGGCAGCTGCCCAGACACTGGGGCGGAGGGTCGCCCAGCATTCTTTCCGGTCACTCATTCACTCCCGTCTCCTTCCTACCCACGCTCCGGCCCTGCGCGCCGGCCCAGACACCAAGTGAACAAAGCCAAGCCCTGCACCTGCGGGCCAGGTGTGTGCGGGAGGGAGGCACGGAGGGTGTGTGCGCACACGCAGGTTCTGAGGGCAGGGTAAACAGAGCGGGGCGGCCAAGGGAAGAAAAGGAAGCGAAGAAGCTGGCCGTGGTGGCGCACTCCAGAGGCTGAGGCAGGGGGGTTGCCTTGAGTTCAAGGCCAACTGGAGCCACACAGTGAGTTCAGGACCAGCACCAGCACGGACTACAGAGCGAGGCCCTCTCTCAAAAAAAGGGGGATGACAGCAGAGAGCTAGCAGGGCAGGCTGTGCAGGCCTGGTAGGACACAGAAGGATGCTTGCTTTTTTCCTTTCAGTATTGGGAAATGAACCCAGAGGTTTGGCTCTACCACAGAGCTGCATCTCCAGCCCTTTTTAAATTTTTTATTATTTTTAGTCTCAAGTGTGTGGTCCTCCTGCCTCAGCTTCCTGAGTAGCTACGATTACAAATATGCACCACTGTGCCTATCTGGGACACTGGACACTGAGGCAAGAGTCGTGGAAGGTTTTTGAGGAGGGGCAAGGCTCAGCTCAGGTGCTCACAGACACCCACTGTCCAGAAGCGAAGAACAGACCATGGGCTGAAGCAGGGGCTGGCAGGGGGGCACAGGCCTGAGATTTTGGCCCTAGGGAGCAGGTCAAGATGTGAGGAGGTTTCTGACCTGCACTCCAGGAGAAGAGCAGGCCCTGGCCAAGCCTCAACAGCCACATGCTACCCGAGGCACCTGGGGCCCGACCCCACGCCCAGCAAAATGCAGCTGGGCCTCCTGCTTCCCTGACACCCCATCCCTGAATAAGACTCAGTGGCCCTGCAGGCTGTGGAGCGCATCCTGAGGGCCCTGCCCGCACTCACAGCCCCAGGCCGAATGCACGGCGGGTACTCCCTAGGCCTGAGCCCTCCCTGGGGACAGTGCCTGGCCATGCTGCCCTGAGAACCAGGTCCCCCACATGACAAGTGCAGAAACTTGCAGTGCAAACGGGACTCTGGTGCAGTGCTTAACATTGAGTCACCCATGAAAGCCAGGTTGGCTCAGAAGCTCCGGGCACAGCTGCCAGGAAGCCAGCACTGGCCACACCTGCTTGGCCAAAAATACTTCCTTCTCTGGTGGCTTTTGACCTCCTTTCCCCACGGTGCCTCCGGCAGGGGAGTCAAAGTGCCAGCTTCCCCAAAGTGCCACAGTGGGAACAGAACATCACCCAGTGCGGGAAGGGAGGGTGACACTGAGTGCCCACTCACTGGCCTGTGGCCTGGCTGATTCCAGCTCCTGCCCCGCTGGCCAGATGAGATTAGTCAGGGTCTAGACACCAATGTCCACAAGGCTGTCAGATCCCAGGCCAGGGCCAGGAGCAGAAGCAGAGGCAGCCGGGGCCAAGAGGCACTGGGCTGCTGTCCTGGCCCAGCGGAGGCCTTGCAACCAAGTAGCAACGCGGCCTCAGGCAACGCTTGTCAGACCCTCTGGCGCTCTGGCTAGTGGAGTCACCACGAACACAGGGGAGGGAGGGCTCACTGGACAAGCACAGCAGGCTGCAGCTGCTCAGCTATCAGAGCCTCAGAGCCGGGCGCTACAGGATGAGGGGCTGCTGGCCCACTCTGAGGGCGCTGCCTGGTTCTGCCCCCAAATAGTAACCCTGGAGACAGGCTTGCGCCCGTAACCCCAGCTACTTGGGAAGCTGAGCCCAGGAGTTCAAGGCCAGCCTGGGCAACATAACACGACCCATGCCAAAAACTACATGAAAACCAACCCTGGGGCTGGCTGGAGTGTGCCTCAGTGGCCCAAGGCCTGACCATCCCTATCCCTGGAAAATAAGCCTTCCTGGATCTGTTCCCATTCACATGGCAATTCTGCACAACTCACGTTGGAAGGGGCACACTCTATGTCAAGTGCACACGGAACAGGTCGCCTGCGGGAAGCCAAAGGCCAGGCTGCTTTCTGTACCAGCCCCTGCCTGCTGGCGTGGCTGCCAGCCCAGGGCAGGTCTGCCACCTCCTGATAGCACTGAGGGACCAGGCAGTGGAAAGCAGTGCTTCCTGCTGGGGGTGAGGTCACCAACCAGCCTGGCAACGCCGGAGTGTCCCCAACAACAAAGGAGAGGCAGCACTACAGAACGGGGCCAAGCCTCCTCGTCTCCCGGCAGGGTGCCTGGGGCCACTGCTGGAGGGTACCCTAACAAGCACGGCTGCCAGGTATCTGGAGAGCACAGCTATGGCGCCATCTCGTGGTCATAAGAGCCGCCAGCTTGTCGGACTCAGAGCCTCCAGTTGCGAAGCTCCCAGGGTACTTGGAGCGTGGTGGTAGAAAGCACGCCCAGCACAATCAAGGCCCTGGGTCCCACCCCCAGCCTCAACACAAAAAGCTCCCAGGGACAGGTGGGGATAGCCAAGCCGCCTCCTCCAGCAGACCCCGCCTCTGGATGAGCCCCCAAAATATCCCGTGTGCGTGTCTGTGTGTCTGTCTGTATGTGTGTTTATGGGGGGGGGGGGGTTACTAGGGATTGAGCCCAAGGCCTTCACATTGAGTGAGCTACATCCCCAGCCCAGTTTTATTTTTTAATTTTGAGACAGGGTTTGCTAAGTTGGTACATCACCAAGACTGAGCCGGAACTTGCACGTCTCCTGCCTCAGCCTCCCAGAGTGCCGGGATGACAGGCCTGTGCCACGGGACCTGGCCATCAAAACCCTTCTTACAGCCCACGGGGCCCTGGCGGGAGGATCCCCACTGCTCCCTCCTGCTCTGCACTGCCCGGCAGCAGGAACCTCCACCCTGCTGGCTCCCACAGAGGCTGTTCAGCTGGCACTGCCAGCCATTTTAAAGAAGAGGCCAAGGCTGCGCAAGCGTGAACCACCACCAGGACTCGGGGGCTACTTCATCTGCTTCTGTTCCTTAGAACAGTGCCTGTGGAGGACACAGCCAGCCGCTTCTCCGGGAGCTCCAGCCCGGGCTCCCTCTTCTCAGCCTGCGGGCCCAGAGCTGCGGGCAGGGCCCAGCCCCGCGCCTGCACCTGCTGCCCAGACACAGGTCTCTCTCCATCTCCGGCAGGAAGGTGCTGAGCCAGAAAGCGGGAAGGCGGCCAGACACGCCAAAACCTGGCCACGCACCCCGAGCAGAGGAGAAGCTCGTCCAGCCAGCCTGCCACGACACCGGCCCGAGTCCAGCAGGCAGGTGAGTCCGCCCCTTGAGCAGCTTCATGCACACCACGGCCACTGCTCGCTGCCCCACCACAGCGCGCCAGCTGGCCACTCCTAGACTGCCACACAGCAGGCAGACACCGGCACCGCTTCAGCCTCAGTCTCAGCCTCAGTCGCCTGCTTCCCTCTTAATCCCCCTGCAATTGAGAAGCACAGGGTCCCCTGCTGCACAGCCCGGGGCCAGGGGCCTCAGCCACAGGAAGACAGACAGTCGTGGCCAGGCCTGTGACGCCAGCCACCAGGGAGGCTGAAGCAGGAGGATCACGCGTGTGAGCCCTGCCTGGGCAATCTGCAGGACTCCATGTCAAAATGACATGTCACACAGGGCAGTCAGCAGAGCACACTGGCGGAACGGCTGCCCGCGTGTGCGAGGCCTCAGGCTCCATTGGCAGCTAGGGAAAAAGTTCTCACCCGTGGGAAGCTAGCCGCTGAGCAGAGGGAAAGAGACAAAGCATTTTCAGTAACATTAGAAGATGACACATGCCAGGAGTTCAACAAAAAAAAAAAAAAAAGAATACCAGTGGGTGGGGAGAAACGAGAGTACACGGCAGGTGTACGTTCCTATAGAAAATGGTCAAGAAAGACCCCAAGGGCCATGAAGGCAACTCCTAAAGCAGTGAAGAGCTGACAGAGATCTAAGGAGACATCCCAGGCAGAATGGCCCGGGCAAAGGCCCTGAGGTGCAGTGCTGTGGGTGTGCCCGCAGCGCACGAGGCCAAAGGGAGACAGCGATGAAGAAAGGGAGGAAGCACACTGCTGAGCCCCACCCAGGGCAGCACGTGCTGCGGCTTCACGCCCACCGTGGCAGGGTAGGCTCACCGGGCACACATGATTCCCATGCCCCAGCGAGTGCCCTGTTCACTCCAAAGGGAAAGGTGAATCCCCAAGGCCAGAGAGCCGGCACGAAGCCCCACAGGCTCAGGGCTATCTGCAAAGGGCCAGGGCTGTGGTTACATAACAGCCTGCTTGGAGCAGGGACAGTGCAGCCTGCCAGCCTGGCACGGCTTCACAGCCACTGAGAGGACCTCTCTCCGCGGGGGCCTGGCGCACACGGTTCAGCCCTAATTACGGTGTGGCTGGGAAGATGAGGCCCCTCCTCCCTTCACCACAGGACTTCAAAAGAAGTTACCCTTGGGGAGCTGAATGTTTAGAGAAAGAGGCAGTTCAATGCTGAAGTATCATCAACGGGAGAGAATTCCACCGCCCATCGGGCTGAGACCTAAAGGTCCCTCCAGTGGCTGCAACACCCAGCCCAGACAGCCACACTGCTCACTGGGAGACAGAAAGCCCAGCCTTCCGGCCATGGCACACATACAACTTGCCCTCTGCGGAGGCTAGAGGATCACAAGTTCAAGCCCAGCAACTCGGCAACTTAGAGAGCCTGTATCAAAGTCAAAACATAAAAATGGGTTGAAGACATAGTTCAGTGTGAAGGCCCTGGGCTCAGTCCCCAGGCCCACAAGACAGACAGAGAGACCACTGTGGGAGCTGGGAGATCCTTAGGCCATCATCACCTCCAGATACTGAGCTGCAGAAGGGAGCAGGGACCCCACAAGCGCCACAGTCCACAGGCAGGCTGAGACAAGATTGACTTTCCTAGGATTTCACAGGCTCATTTACAAGCTGCAGTGGCTGTTTTTCCAGTTGCTACTGAGATCATCACTTCCAATCTTATCTGCAGGGACAGGGACAGCAACTTGCAAAGCCCTGCCACAGCCCTAGAGACAAGCAGTTCCCTTATGACCTTGCTCTCACCCCAAGATAATCCTGAGGCCTTCTCTGGCCTTCCAAGGGGCTGGCTTCTTCAGCTAAGTAAGCTGAAAAAGGCCATGTGCCAGGTCCAGTGGCACAGACTGTAACCACAGCACTCCGAAAAGCTCAGGCAGGAGGATCCCACATTCAAACCAAGACTGGACGGCCTACAGAATCAAGGGAACCCTGACTGAAAACAGGCTGGGGATGTAACTCATTGTGAAGAGCCTGAGCTCAATTTCCAGCACCACCATCAAAAAAAAGATTACCTGTTCTAGAAGCTTATCTAGGAAATACCCTTTCCCTTCCCTTCTGAACAGCGAGATTGGCAATGCTGTGGAACTCACCAGAACAGCAGCGTATCTCTTCTCCAGAGAGAACCCTAACTGCGATGGCATGGGTGCTATCACACGCACCTCCATGTGACAGTGAGGGAGACCTATAGCTCCTGGGAATCACCTCTGTCACTTGTAAACTACACTTCATAATCTCCAAGGTCTCTACAGAGACCAGAAAGTCTTTTGAAGCAGGGCCCAGTGGTGCAGGCCTGTAATCCCAGCACCCTGGGAGGCTGAGGCAGGAGGACCTCAAGTTCAAACCCAGTCTGAGCAACTTAATGACTTAGTGTGAGATCCTGCTTCAAAATCAAAAAATAAAGAATGTAGCTCAGTGTAAAAGGCCTGAGCTCAATTCCCAGTACCACCAACACTACAAAAAAAAAAAAAAAAAAAAAAGTCCTTTGAGGCTAATCTCTCAGTGGACTGGTGGGTACTCACAGGTACATGGACTTAGTCCAAAACAGATATCTATTTGCTGTAGATAATTAAAACCTTCTCTCACCACTTATTAAATGTGAGTGAAAGTATCTCTTCTATTTTGATTGGCCTGCACTGAATACTTGGGAGTAAAACTTAACACCAGTGCCCTGCAAACGAGGCTGATAAGGAGTCTTCCTCCAATAGGGAAACTTACCAAGAGAGGTCCTGCAAATATTACCACACAGACTCTGATAACAAAGAACACTGTAAAATAACAGTTTGTTTTGTTTTCTCCAAGGTCAACATGGTTTCTGTCCTGCTTTGAGGCATGAGGGATGGAACACACCAGGGCCTTTCGCTTGCTAGGCCAGTGCTCTACCACTGAGCTATACCACCATCCCTGAAGGTTACCTGGACATGGAATTAGAGGCTCTCCCTTCCTCTAGCAGAGATGCAAGTTTTAAGGGGAAGTTTTAAGTTTACAGTATGAGATTAAAGCTGTGGCCAGCTTCTTCAAAAACAAGGTGCCCACCCACTGGGGCTAGTGGCACAGACCTGTAATCCAAGCACTCTGGGAGGCTGAGGCAGGAGAATGGGAAGTCTGGGCCCCGCCTGGTCAACTTGGCAACCTAGTGACTTGGCAAGACCCTGTCTCAAAACAAAAAAATTTTTTTTAAAATGTCTGGGGACGTAGCTCAGTGTGAAGGCCCCAGATTCAATCCAAATACACACACTCACACACTCACACACACACAGACACAGAAGTGCTCACCCTCAGAGGTACCTATTTTATCTGATTTATAACTGGTAAAACCACACTTCCCTTCACATATAGGGAGTCCCCAGTAGTCCCAGTATAGAGACAGTAGAATGGGCGTTGCCAAAGCCCAGGAGGGGCGAGGGATGGAGTTATGATTTAATAGGTGCAGTTTCAGTCTTGTGGCAGAAAAGAAAGAAGAGGTTTTGGAAACGGATGGTAATGATGGCCTAGTAACAGTGTGAACGGCCTGGCGAGGCCCGAGAGGCCGAGACTAAAGGACCCAAAGCTTGAGCCCAGCCTGGGCAACTTACCAATGTAGGTAGACCCTGTCTCAAAATCAAAACTAAAAAATGGGCCGATGTAGCTTGGTGCCAAGGTCCTAAGCTCAATTCTCAGTACGACGACGACCAATAACAAAAACAAGAAGAAAAAAAAACGGTTAGGATGTTAAATTTTTATGTATGTGCAATCTGTCACAATTTTAAAAATTTAAGAGCGTGGCAAACGAGAAGTCTCAACTTGCCAGGTTTGAAGGACCTGCGTGGCTTGTGGCTCAAAACTTTGAATTGGGAGCCTTTCTCCCCTCTCTCCATTGTGCTCTGGGGGGTCTTTGGAAGTCATCTGACAGCTCTTCTACGTAAGAGCGTTTGACTTATTCGCATGGAAGACAGCAGTATCACTAGCTCAAGAGGAAGCCCTTGCTACATTATTCCAGAGCATGGGCCTAGAATCAACACTATGAATGTTAAACTATCTGGTGATCATTATGTAATTATCAACAGTTAAATTATTAATATCATCCTCTCAGGTAGGTCAGTAAGCTCATCAGAAGACTTTAAAAGAGACCTGACTTAGGCCTGGGCTTCGAGAGTTACTGTGGAGTCCGATTTCTCCTTGGTGACACGCAGGGACTGACAAAGGTCTCTTGGGTCACTGGAAACCGAGATCTCCTTTGCAGCTCCGCGACTGCTACGCTTCTGGGGTCCTTCCGGCGCAAGGACGGGCGTCGGGAGGTCATGCGGGAGTGGACGGACCGCACGGTGCCGTCCCAGCCGGTGGCACAGAGCAGGGTCTACACGAGACCCGCAGACGAGAGCACGCGTTCCGAAAAAGACCTGATAGTAACCTGCAACCTCTTCCGAGACAATGCAGAGCCCCCAAGAAGAGGCACCCCCAAAACAGCCGGGGTTGCAGATTTATAAATACCTCCTCCGCACATGCGCATTGGTATTTACGAGTGGCTCGGGGCGCAGCGCGCGCTCACTGCGCCTGCGCCGTCGTTCGGCTCTCCCCTCAGGGCTCAAGGTAAGCTAGCAGGGTCCCGTCGTCCCGCAGAGAATCAAAAGCAAAACACGTCCGTGATGGCGCTCGGTCCCCGCTCCCTCGCTTCTTACCTCATAGTGTTTCATGACTCCGCGCGGCGGCTCCCGCTCCCGCTCCCGCTGCTGCTGCTGCTGCTGTTGAGTACCTGCGCGCGACACAGCACACAGCGGCCCACGCGCTCGCGACCGCCGCGCTAGACCAATTGCAGATCCGTGTCCGCCCCGCCCCTCGCAGCCGCGCGCGCCCCACAGGCCAATCAGCACTGGAGGTGCCCACCCTCCGTCCCGCCCCGGAGAGCCCTGATGAGTCGAGACTAGCCGCTCGCGCCACAGGACTGACCAATCACCTTGCAGGCCCCTAGGGGATGGAGCGGAGCCTTGGAGGGCGTGGCTAAAAGGAGGCCACCCACCACTGAAAACGAAGCCTCCCGTGCCTTCGTCTCTTTTGCCCCGCCCCTTCGAGTCGTCTCTGTGGAAACCAAGGAAAGTGATGGTTACAGCAAGGCGAGGGGCGGGAACAAGAAGTTGAGTGACAGAGAGGGGGCGTACACGTGGTAGGCGGAGAGGCTGCGCGAATTCCGGGTTAGGCGGGTCCAGCTGGTGTCGGGAAACCGCGGGACCCGACGTGGGGCTGCGGGTGCGAGCGGGGGATGCTGGCGCGGGCGGGGGATGCTGGCTGGCTAGGCCGCGATGGCGAGGGAATGTGTTTGTCATGGGTGAAAGGGAAGGAGAAAGGAGATGATGTTAAGTGACGTTAAGTTCCATGGGTCCCCCAACCGTGTGACCTGAGTCCCAGCCCCATTCTAGGGGTGTCTTCCTCGCCCTTTTTAAGTGCCAATTGAGTTCTTGAAATGTGGTTGGCCGAAACTGAGAGTAGCTGTCGAGGTAAAATACACGGATTTTAAAGCTATAAAATGAAAAAGTGAATGCCAAAAAAAAAAGACAGCTTTTTATGTTCATTTCAGGTTGAAGTGATATAGCCTCGGAGAGGTGCTGGAGATCGAACCCAGGGAACACTGAGCTTACGTTTTCATTCTGATTTTTTGTTTTGTTTTTGAGACAGGGTCTTGCTCTGTAGTCCAGACTGATCCTGAATGCTCAATGTAATCCAGACAGGCCATGAACTCCAGCCTCACCAATGGGCAAGCACCGGAACACCTGGCCCATGTTCATGTGGTGCCGGGAATCAAACCCCTGGGCTTTGAGCATGCTAGGCAAGTTCTCGAAGCACTGAGCTACGTCGACAGCCCCAAGTTTTCATTTTGAGGTAGAATCCCACTAAATTGTCTAAACTGGCCTCAAACTATAATCCTCCTGATTCTGCCACCAGAGCAGAATGTCTTGGATTAAAATAAATTTTGGGGCTGGATGAATAGCACAGAGGTTAGTGCATTTGCCTACCAAGCGCAAGGGCCTGAGTTCAATTCCCCAGCACTCCATAAACTAGGTACGATGATGACGCACACTTGTAATCCGAGTGCTCAGGAGACCAGTGCGGGAGGATTGTTGTGACTCTGAGGCCAGCCTGGGCTCCATAGTGAGTTCAGGACTAGCCTGGGCTACAGAGCGAGACTTTGTCTCAAAAAAAAAAAAGTTTGAATTACGTAAAGAAAAATACATTAGTAAAATTAAGTCCCCCTATTTCTTTTTTCTTGAGATAAGATCTCTCTAAATTACTGAATTGTCCAAGCTGGACTCAGATTTTTGATCACTCTGCCTCAGCCTCATAGAGTGCTGGAATTTCAGACCTGGGCAATCAGGTAGCACTTCTTTTTTACTTTACTAATGTGCCTATGTGCCTTTTTTTCCCCTAGTGCTGGGGGTAGAACCGAGGACCTCATGTTCACCGGGCGTATACACTACCGCTGAGCTACAGGCCTCTACCTAAAGGCTTCGGTCATAGCCATATTTATGACTCACAGCCGTCTCCTGAACATTGCTGGTCAGGGTCATGGGGTGCTTGTGCCATTCTGAGCTACTGCAACGATTAAGTGCCAACACACACGTACACACACATGCTTGAGACATCAGGTAGACATGCTTGTGGTGTGCACGCCCATGATCTCAGCACTCTGGGAGGCCAAAGCAGGAGGATCACGAATTCGAGCCAAGTCCTGTCAATGTAGCTAGCTAGACCTAGTCTCAAAATTAAAAATTTTAAAAATGGCCAGGAAAGTGGCACAGTGTGAAGACTTTGGGTCCCATTACCAGCACCACAAAAAATATATATATATATATATTTATAAGTTTTTAAAAGGCCAGGGTTGCAGCTTGGTGAGAAAGCACTTGCCAAGCATGTACAAGGCCCTGGGTTTAGTCTCTAACCCAAAAAGCGAGCAGAGGACTGCAGGGCAGGCTAGGAGCAAACAGAACATGGCTGCTGGCTCGCACTTGGCCTCCCGTCTGGTCTGGAGCTGCCCTGGAGCTACTGTCTGGTGTCGAGCCCCTGGAACTTAGAGGCCTGACAGTAAGGCACTGTGTGCTGTCCTTAGAGGAGGATGACTGACTCACAGGGAAGCAGGTTGGGGCCAGCATGAGGCGGCGCTGGGCCTGAGTCATCCAGGTCCCGCTCTAGAAACTTGCGAAGCTGTAGTCTGTGGAAATCCTTGTCACTGGAGCCGAGGAAGCAAAGACTGTGGCTTTCAAAAACTTCTTTTTCCCTTGGGCTAGCTGGGCAAAACAGATTAAAACATAAAGGGGTTTCTGTTTTTCTTTTTTTCTTTTTGGTGGTACTGGAGATTGAGCCATTGAGCTACATCCACAGGCCATTTTCCGTTTTTCATTTTGAGACACCAAACTAAAAAAACAAGAGATTTTTTTTGGCTTGCCATTATGGAGCCTACAGTATCCTGTGACTCTTTCTGTCCCAAGAGGCCTCACCCTGGCCTCGCAATGCAAAGGGTCCGTAGTCAGTCAGGAGCCACAGGTGTGACCCCCACCACACTCAGCTAGCTGTGGTGTCTGAAGGTAAGAAGCAAGATCAAACCACGAAACTCTGGCCACACTTCTCTGCTTCTCTGCTTGCCTGCGTCTGCCAAGGACTTGTTTCTGGGATGCCACCTGAGTGGGCGGATCTGGTATGTGGCGGGTTCCAGCTAGGCAAGGTATCACAGTGCCCAAGTGTCGTCCTGGAGCGATCCCGCCCATCTCCCCAGCAGCTCAGCATAGCCCAGAAACTCACTTGTACAATGGCTTTTATGAACCCAGCGTTCACTCAACAGGCACCGAATCATCTTTGTACACCTACTATGTGCCAGCTTGGCACACAAATGTACAAATAATTCCCGACCCCTCCCTATCCACCGGAACCTCAGTTCCTCTTTATTATATTGGGTCTTTTTGTTTTTGTCTCTCATTTTTTGTAGGGGGAATCCCAGGGCTTGAACCCAGGGCCTGCCCACTGAGCAACATTCCTAGCCCTTATTTATTTATGTTATGGTCCTGGGGATGGAACATAGGGCATTTTGCCACAGCCCATGTTTTGGTTTTAATTTTGAGAGAGGGCTTTGCTATTAATGCCCAAGCTGAGCTCAAGCTTGTGATCCTCCTGCCTCAGCCTCCTAGGGTGCTGGGACAACAGAGGAGCCACACCTGGCTCCTCTTGTACCTGAGGACGGTTGCCAGCACTGAGCCCTTTGCTTGTCTGGCTTCCAGTAAGCCTGCTGGCAGCAGAAATCACATCCACGCTGGGGGTGAAGATGGTGCTTGGTACAAACCAGCTGTGACCCCTGCCGTGGCCCCCAGCAGTGCGTCTCTGCCGATATTCAGTTCTGTGTCCTCACTTCCTCAGCACAGTGGCTAATTCATTCCCAGTAACAACCGAACTAGTTAGTGTTGGTTGCAGGATTGCTCGCAATGAGATCTCTGTTTATTCACGTTGTGCTCCTAGGGATGAAGCCCAGGGCCTTCCCACTGAGCTACATCTCTAGCCCAGTCTTGGTTTTGATTTTGAGACAGGTTCTCTCTGGTCCCTGAGTTGCCCAGGCTGGGCTCAAACCTGTGATCCTCCTGTCTCCGCCTCCTAAAATGCTGGGATTACAGGCTGGTTGAGGCCCTGCTTAAGATCCTGTAAGATCCTATTTTCAACGGGGGAACCTGAGCTAGGGCAGCTTTGAAGGCTGGTCAGAGCCTCCTGGGAGCTCGGGTTTGGGGGAACCGAGGATGTGTCACCTGGATGTGTCAGGCAGGGTCATTCTCACAAGCACCCTTTGTATTTCCCACACACAGGTGAGGTAGAAGGTGGATTTTCCCAGAACCTGGGGTGGCTTGCTTTTGGGTGTGTGATCAGCTGCTTTGGAACTGCGTGAGGGAGGGAGAGGGCGAACTAGACAAGCCAGGGCTGGCTAGAAACTTTCCGCTGTGTCAGAAGCCTGAGACAGTTTCCTAAGCCTTTGCCAGTCTTGTCTGGGGTATTTGGGGGCTTTTATGTTTTTATTTTTTTGTAGTACTAGGGATTGAATTCAGAGTGCAGGCCTGATAACTGACCTTGAACGTGTGTTTCTCCTGCCTCAGCCTCCTTCACATGGCTTTTTATTTCTCTCTCCCTCTCATCTCTCTCTCTCTCTCTCTCTCTCTCTCTCTCTCTCTCACTATTGCTCTCCCTCTGAGACAGGGTCTTGCTATGTGGATCAAACTTGCTGTGAACGTGCTGTGTTGCCTAGGCTGACTCTAAACTTAAGATCCTCCTGACTCAGCCTTCCCAGTGCCAGGATTTCAGGTGTGTGCCATCACGCCTGGTGCCCAGCTGCTTTTCTATTGGAATATAAATTACATATAGTAAATTTTGTTATTTTTACTGTACAGTTCTGAACATACACAGTCTTGCAAGCGTTGCTACCCTCAGATTAGAAGACATTTTGGCTGGGCTGACCCAAGCTATGTGCCCAGACCATGTTTCAGTTTTGATTTTGAGACTGGTTCTCACTAAGTCACTGAGTTGCCCGCACTGGGCTCAAACTTGTGATCCTCCTGCCTCAGCCGCCAGAGTTGCCAAATGGTTATGATACTTCAATCTCATAGGATTGTTTTGGAAATTAAATGAGGGGCTGGGGCTGGGTTTTGCCTCAGCATAAAGCACCTGCCTGTCCTGCACAGTGCCCTGGTTCCACCCCCAGCAACAAAACAAACATAAGAAGCAATCTAGTTCAAGCGCTTGAAGCAGGATTAGCCATGGCAGCGTTTGCTGTTCTTATAGTAATATTTATTTCCCGGGCTGAGGGTATAACTCAGAGTTAAAGTGCTTACCTAGCGAGCACAAGGCCCTAGGCTCAGTTCTCCAGCACCACATAATCCGGGCATGGTGGCACAAGCCTATAATACCAGCACTCGAGAGGCTGAGGCAGGAGGATTTCCATGTGCCTGAGGCTAGCCTGAGCTACGTAGTGAGTTCAGGACCAGCCTGGTCTGCATAGTAACTTTAGGATGAACCTGGACTACAGAGTAAGACCCTGTCTCAAAAAAAAAAAAAAAAATTCAAGCCCAGAAGGGGGCAATTTAGCAACTGAGTAAGACCCTATCTATCATCTCAAAAAGAGAAGGCAGAAGTGGTGGCTAGGGATGTAAATCAATGAACTGGACAAAACCCTAACCCTGTAAGCTGCTCCGAGCCAAAGCACAAGACCTGAGCAGGTTCTGCAGAGGCCCGGTGATGTCCAGGAGGAAAGTTAGCAGACACGTTCGGGGGTTGGGGTTTTGCTCCTGTTGTTTGGCCCTGGAGGTGCGATCCACGGCCCTGCACACGTGAAGCACATGCCCTGCCCTGGGCCACAGCCTCAGCCAGGTTTGCTGTTTGTTCCTCATTCGCCGGTTTGTTTGATTTCCTGGTTTTCTTAGACAGCCCAGGCTGCTGGCCTTCTGATTTGTTTTTGGTTGTTTGTTTTTGTTTTTTTCCTGAGACAGGGTTTCACTCTGTAGTCCAGGTTGGTCCTGAACTTATGACATAACCCTGGCTGGCCTGGCAATCCTCCGGCCTCAGCCTCCCAAGTGCTGGGATTACAAGTGTTAGCCACCATGCCCAGTTTATGCGGTGCTGGAGAATGGGACCCAGAGCCCTGTGCTTTCTGGGCCAGTGCTCTAGCCTCTGGGCTATTCCTTTGCCCCCAGACTGGCTTTGAACTCACTACATTGCCCAGGCTGGCCTCCAATTTGTAGTCCTGTCCCTGGCCTCCCCATAGCTACAACTAGAAGTCCTCAGCCACCAGGGGAGATTTTGTTAGTTTGTTGCAGAACTAGAGATTTGATCCAGAGCCTTCACACTGAGCTACAACCCCCGCCCCCTTTTATTATTATTGTATATATTGAGACAGAATCAAAAAAATGGCTAGGGAAATAGCTCAAGTTACTAGTTGTCCAGGCTGGGTTTATAATTCTCTTTCTTCAGCCTACCATTTCTGGGATTACAGGTGAGCACCACCAAATCTAGCTAGAGCTGTCATTTTGTTGTTGTTTGGGTTTTTGTTGTTTAGAGACGGGACTCATCTGCAGCCCAGGTGTGTCCTGAGTTTACTACATTGCCCAGGCTGGCCTCAAACTCACTGGCCCTTCCTGGAGTGCTAGGATTACAGGTGCGTGCCATCATGCCCAGTTAATTATTTATTTTTTTTGAGACAGGGTCTTGCTCTGTAGTCCAGGTTGGTCCTGAACTCACTACGTAGCCCAGGGTGGCCTTAGATTCATGGTAATCCTCCTGCCTCAGCCTCCCTAGTACTGGGATTACAGGCCTGAGCCATCACGCCCAGCTTTATATGGTGCTGAGGAATCAAATTCTGGGCCTTGTGCTTGCTGGTCAAGCACTTTAGCCATTCCTCCAGCTCCGGGATCTTATTATATTATCCAGCGTGATCTCAATCTGCTTGAGCTCAAAAGATCCTCCTGTTTCAGCCTCAGCCTCCCAAGTAGCTGGGAGTATGGGTATACATGCTACACCAGCATATGTAATTTTTAAAATATAAAAATTACTTTGATTAAATACCCTTCTGGGGCTGGAAGAATGGCTCAACTGACAAACACTAAGTACCCAAGTTCGGTTCCCCAGCACCACACAAACTGGGCGTGATGGTGCACATCTGTAATCCCAGCACTCGGGAGGCTGAGACAGGAGGATTGCCATGAGTCCAAGGCCAGCCTGGGCTCCATAGTTCAGGACCAGCCTGGGATACAGAATGAGAATCTGTCTCAAAAAAAAAGACGGGGGGATGGGGGGGTGCTAATGGACGCCCAGTTTGAGCCCCATGTCCCCAAGTAGGCCTGTGTATTGATAGTCCTTACTGATTTGGTGCTCCAGAGTCAGTGAGGGAGGGGCCAGGGACAGCCAGAGGGGAAGGGCATGGTCCTCTTCCTTAGGGGTGCCAGACTTCCCAAGGTCACCAGTCTTTTTGCTGTGCAGCTGCCAGGAAGAAAGGAGGTGCTCAGCAGCTGACCACTACAGGACAGCTAGTCACCCCTCACGCTGCTCTTCCTTGGCGCCAGGCCTGTCCTGAGCACTTTGCCAACGTTGACTTGTGAACTTCAGAGCCCTCAGGTGGCACACACAACGGCCATCTGGGTGGCATCCCCGCCATACAGATGCAGAAGGCAAAGCCAGGATGCCTGAGCAACCCCAGAGCCCATGGCAAGCTGGGTAGCCACCGGGAAAGACTGGGCCTGTGCCGGGCTCCCTTAGGGTGTTTGTTCCATGGCGCGTCCCAGGCGGGTCTGCCGATCGCAGGAGCCACCGTGGCCTATCTCCCTCCCTAGGCCCTTCTCAGGGGGACCGCTTTCTGAGCCTCCTTTTTCCGACTGGCACCCCAGACTCTCTCAGAGCCAGACCAGACCATGAAGTCCTCAGCAGTCAGGAGGGTCTGTCTCCCCAGATCATAAAAGGCAGTGGAGAGAAAGAAACAGGCGCGCAGCAACATTGGGGAATATTCATGAAGCGCCCACCGGAAGTGCAGGCCAGACACGAGGGACCGTGCACGGGGTCCCAGCCCTGGGGGCCATCTCTGAGTGGAAGGGAGATGAAAGGCCAGAGACGAGCCAACTTGGAGTCCGTGGCTAGTGCTCGCGAAATGGCAGGGTAGCCGGGCCAGAGAGGAGGGCGGGGACGCCCGGCCCGGCAGGTGGTTCGGGTCTCGGATCCGCCTCGCTGTTTAGGGGTCTGTATGGTGAGAACCAGGCGCAGTCTTGAGCCTCCCGAAGGCACCGCCCCACAGCAGGGAGAGTGGGGGTGCCCGTCCCCGTGTCACACCAGGGGACCTGCGGCAGAAGTGGGGCACAGCTTGCCTGGATCGCCCCGCAGGGCCCGACCGTCAGGCTGTAAGAACCGAGCTGTCGCGCCTGTCATTATCTCTGCAAAAAGGCAAAACCTGGGGTCGCCGGCCACCCTCGAGGGCGGGGCGGGCTGTGCTTCGGAAGCCCAGAGCGCCCTGCCGGCCCAGGCGGGTGGCGGGGGGCCGGGCAGGCCGCGTCTAGCGGGCAGCGAACGAAGGTCACCGCGATGATTGGCTCTCCCGGAGGGTGGGCGGGACTCCGCAAGCCCTTGCGCAAGCCGCGAGTAGGCGTTGCTAAGAGCCGAGCGGGAAGGGGCGTGACCCCGCGCGGGCAGCCGTTGGGTGCTTGGCCACGCCCCGGATGTATCGCGTCACGGAGTGGGTAGCCACGATTGGCCGGCGCGGTGGGGGGCGGGGCGGAAGGTTCTGGAGGAGGCTGGCGGGCTCTGGAAGCTTCCGCCGGACGGGTATATACGGGCAGTGACGGGCGGTGGCGGAGCCGGGACACGGCAGCAGCCGATAGGCGGGCCGGGGGTGGCGGCCATGGGCAAAGACTACTACCAGACGCTGGGCCTGGCCCGGGGCGCGTCGGACGAGGAGATCAAGCGGGCGTACCGCCGCCAGGCGCTGCGCTACCACCCGGACAAGAACAAGGAGCCCGGCGCGGAGGAGAAGTTCAAGGAGATCGCCGAGGCCTACGACGTGCTCAGCGACCCGCGCAAGCGCGAGATCTTCGACCGCTACGGGGAGGAAGGTGCGTGTGCGCGGCCGGGCGCGGCCCCGCCGCGGGACAGGCAGGGAAACCGAGGCACGCCCGACCCTCGGCTGCGCCTCCCGGAGCGCCGGCGCCCCCGCCCTCGAGCCGCGCGGCGTCCGCCTCCCGGCCACCGGCCGGGAGGAGGAGGCCCGATCGTGTCGCCCGCCCAGAAGCTTCCAGCACGTCCTGGGCGGCGCCTCCGCCTGCGCACGGAGCGGCCCGGGGTGCGGGAGCGGCGGGCTGAGGTCACCGCGCGCGGCCGCCCCCGCCCCGCCGGCGCGTTCGCGCCGCTCCCACGGGCCTCTGGGCTTGTTCTGCAGAACGGACCCGACTTTATCAGGGCGGATCCCTTCGACACCTTTGATTAATAGCACAGTGAGACTTTGATCTCGGTCCCCGTCTGTCTGCCCCCCTCTTTACCCGATACTGGGGATTAAACCCCAGACCTCCGCTCTGAAGTGCATCATCCTCTCCCCCAACTTTTATTTTTTTAAGACAGGAGGACCTCTGAGTTGTCCAGGCAGGGCTCGAACTTGTGACCCTCCTGCCTCACCCTTATTGTGTAGTTTGAGACAGGGTGTCATCTATAAGTTGCCCAGAGTGTGCTCGAATTTTGGATCCTCCTGCCTACACTTTCCAAAGTGCTAGGATTACAGGCGTGTGCCGCCACACCTGACTTTCAGTGAGGTCTTTGTAGAGCCCTATAATGTGGCTAATGTGGCTGGGGGAGGGGGGAGACGGAGGAATGGCACAGCGGGTGATTTCCCAGCACCCCATAAACTGGGCGTGGTGGTGCACACCTGTACCCCAGGCTGAGGCAGGAGACTGTCCTGAGTCCGAGGCTAGCCTGGGCTACATAGTGAGACCTTGTACTAAAACCAAAACAGCATGGCTGGAAGGATAGGTAAGCAGCAGGGCCCAAGTGACACCTCCAGATGCCCACCCCCGAGCTGGGCTCTGCGTTGCTGACTCGTCACATGAAGCAGAAGGTAGCATCTGTCCTGTTGGAGGCCAGCGCCAGGGTTCATCCTTATCCTGACAGGCTGAAAATCCCTCCCCGGAGTTCCCGAGGTTTTCTCCGGTAGGAAAAGTTGTGCAGATAAGCCGGCTGACTTCTCATTTTGTCCCACAGGCCTGAAGGGCGGTGGCCCCAGTGGTGGCGGCGGCGGCGCCAATGGCACCTCTTTCAGCTACACATTCCATGGAGACCCTCACGCCATGTTTGCCGAGTTTTTTGGGGGCAGAAACCCTTTTGACACCTTCTTTGGGCAGAGGAACGGAGAAGAAGGCATGGATATCGATGACCCGTTCTCTGGCTTCCCCATGAACATGGGCGGATTTACCAACATGAACTTTGGACGGACCCGCTCTGCCCAAGAGCCAGCCCGAAAGAAGCAGGATCCTCCAGTCACGCACGACCTCAGAGTTTCCCTGGAAGAGATCTACAGCGGCTGCACCAAAAAGATGAAGATCTCACACAAGCGGCTGGGCCCCGATGGCAGGAGTGTCCGGAACGAGGACAAAATCTTGACCATTGAAGTGAAGAAGGGGTGGAAGGAAGGGACCAAGATCACCTTCCCCAAGGAAGGGGACCAGACCTCCAGCAACATCCCAGCCGACATCGTTTTTGTTTTAAAGGACAAGCCACACAATGTCTTCAGGAGAGATGGCTCTGATGTCGTGTACCCCGCCAGGATCAGCCTTCGGGAGGTGAGGCACCAGGGGCCCATCCACAGGCCAGCAGCGGCTGCTGTTTGCGACAGTTCAGTCTCTGCTCAACAAAGGCTTGTGAGTGTGGGCTGTGCACAGGCCTGGGCACAGTGGGCAAGACTGGCCACAGCCTGTTCTGCTGCAACTTTCTTGCTGGCCACGTGGGTAGCCTGTATTTTATTTATATTTTTGATAGTGGGACTGGGAATTGAGCCCAGCGCCTCCACACTGAGCTACCTCCCCGGCCCCCCGACTCCCCGCCTTTTGTTTAAGATAAGGTCTCATTAAGTTGCTAAACTAACCAGGCTGGGCTCAAATTTGAGATCCTCCTGCCTCAGGCTGCCAGTGTGCTGAGGTTATAAACTTGAGCTGTTGGGCCCAGCTTACATGGGTAGTTTTGAAGTAGAGGTCTGATAGATCTGACCCCACAGAAAACAGCTCCTGGCAAAAGCCAGGTCTCAGTCTTCCACCTAACGTTGTCCCTTTGCTTCCCAAGGCTCTGTGTGGCTGTACCGTGAACGTCCCCACCCTGGATGGCAGGACCATACCTGTTGTGTTCAAAGACGTCATCAGGCCTGGCATGAGGCGAAAGGTTCCTGGAGAAGGCCTCCCCTTGCCCAAAACGCCTGAGAAGCGTGGGGACCTCATCATCGAGTTTGACGTGGCCTTCCCAGAGAGGATCCCACAGACGTCCCGGACCATCCTGGAGCAGGTCCTTCCCATATAGCCGCTGAGTTCCCTGCGGACTGACAGGGATTCCCCAGAGCTCAAGGATTCGGAGACCGTCCCAGCGGCTGAGAAGCGGAGAGGGCGGGGGGCCCCGGCGGGCTTCGTGCTGCTGAGTGTTTCCCAGAGAATATATTACAATCTTTCAAAGCCGTGCGCTAACCGCAGTGGTTTTTCAAACACCAGGGCGCTACGTGGTGGGAAGAGCAGGTGAAGGCATCCCAGTGTGCCCCGTGGCAGGAGGCAGGCCCCCAGTGGACTCACGCCCCAGCCCCTCTGCTCGCAGCTGCCAGGCAGTCGCCAGTCCCTGTGCACCCTCAGTCGCCGCTGTGTGACGAGTTTGCGTTTAGCCTGTGCGTGCTGCCTGCACCTGCGAACCCTGCATTCTCTTTGGCATCTCAGATTGAGTGAGGAACTAAACCAGTCTGCAGAGTCGCCTGGCTGGCACCACAGCAATACCTCGTCCCAGGGGACCAAGGGAGTGGCCCCCTCCCTCCAGGTCTGGGGCCCCTGGCCAGAGTGGGGAGCTCCCGCCTTCCACTCTGCCAAAGCCTACGCTGACTGAAGGGCTGTGTTCCTCCCTCCTCCCCAGGGCAATTCTGTGGCCCACCGGGCACTGCCGGTGCCCCAGGTAGGTGTTTCTTTAATGGACTCTGGACTCTTTCAAAAGGATCTGATCCTTTTGGATTTTGCACAGCCCTTGGTATAATCCCTTTTGATAAAAGGGTCTTTGCTTCTGATTACAGGAGCACTGTGAACGTATGTAAATGTTTTTATAATTCCCTGTATGGTTGGTGTGCACTCAGTGAAGGCAGTCCATGGGAGCCGCTGCTCTGCACAGGGCAGGGTGGTGCTGGAATGAAAGAAACAGGGTGGGGGTGGGGCGGGCCGGAAATGTCTGTTCCCTGGGTGCCAGTCTGGTGCCCAGACATTCCGATGCATTGTAAGTTGCCACTGCCTACACCAGACCAAAGTGTGGGACTTGTCATTATGCAGTGTGACAGCATTAAAGACTGATGCCAAACTTCATGTGACTCTGTCTAAGGGCTCTGCTGGTGCTGAGGGTGGGTGGGGCCGGAAGGAGGCATGGGGGTCCTGCAGAAGGAAGACTAGGCCTACAGGCTACATGTGGGTTCAAAATAACTCCACCCACTCTGGGACCAGACAGACCCAAGTACAGTATATGGAGCTCACTGGTGGAGGGAGGGCAGGCTCAATGTTGGGTGGGGGCTGGCCTGTGGTTTCTCTCCCAGGACTCCTGGCTTCCTTTGGGCCCAGGAAAGGTACATGGTTCTCATAATTCTCCACCTAAGCTTCCTGGCAGAGCTGGGATGCCAGCCACCTGGGAGCCCAGCCAAGCTGGCCTTGCCCTGGACAAGACGCATTTTCTGCCCTTGCGTGATGTGCTGGCCACCGAAGCTCTTTGTAATATTTTTTAGGAAACTGGTTTTATTACAAGGGAGGTAATTACACAGGCTTAAAACCATGTATTGCTACCTCGCGACAGCGTGGGGCTTTTTTCCTTGTGGGGAGTTTTGCTTTGCTGTGCTGGCATAGAACCGAGGGCCTGATAAGCAGTACGTAGCCCTGACCTGTGTATCCAGCCATGCTCTAAGATGTGTCCAGGCACAAACGGAAATGCCTGTGGCATCGGAAGCCAGCCCGAGAGCTGCCGGCAGCACTGCCCAGCGCCATCCAGTGACGGGAATGTGTAAGGAATCAACATTGCCAGGCCTCTAGTCCCCACACTAAGCCCCGTCAGGACAACCCTGATTTGAGACCCTACCAAAATCACAACCAAAAGAGTAGGTGGGATGCAGTCTTCTTAACTTTTCAATTCCCCTGTTCTGGCCGCTCCCCACAGCCTGAAGGCATTGAGCTTGTCAAGAGCAGGCCTGTATTCCCACTTCTCTCAAGACTCCCTGTGCTCCCAGCAATATCTGGCTAGAAACAACAGGGCTGGTGACGTGTAACTAGGAGACGGCCCTCGGCTCCATCCCCAGCATGCGCACACGCACACACAAAATTTACTAATGTTAAAATAGTTCCCCAGGCCCTGCAAGCACGAATCAAGAGCTCAGCTACTACACTGCGCGCAAGTGGCTCGTGGCCGTGCGCGTGGAGCAGCACGTGGGGCACTGGGTGTGGAGGGCTACGGCCAGGCATGGACCACACGCAGCAGAAGCCAGAACCGACGTAGCCCACCAGCGGTGAGGCCCGAAATGGACCAGAGGACTGGGGAGATGCACAGGACCAGCTGAGTTGTCTACACCTTCAGCGTAGAGCTGGCAAGGGTACAGGTGCCATCCCCGCCTGACTCCACCCCAGAGACTTCTGCAAGGGTCTGATAAACCCTCCTGCTCCAGCCTCCTCAGGACTGGGACTGTAGGCGTGTGCCACCTCTGTCCGTTTATGTGGCACTGGGGAATCAAACCCTTGGCCTTCGGCTTGCCAGGTTAGCGCTTTGACTGAGCTACATCCCCCAAACATCTCTCCTTTTCTTTTTTTTCCACCATTTTTATTTATATATATATATATGCAATAGGTAATGTTACAATGAACTTGGGTATTTTGTGCACATATATATCACATCAATATTTTGGTCCCTTTTCCTCTGCACTTCTGACCCCCACACCCTCCCAGTCCCCCCGTGACTCCCACTGTCACCCCCATTTGGCTCTATAGAATGCCTGTGTTCTGCGTTTCCCAGATCAGAGAAACCCTGTGATATTTAACATATTCAATCTTCTGCATCTGACTCACTTCACCACTCAGATCACTACTTATCAGCTCAGCTCCCCAGCCCAGTCAGGGCCGCAGTGGCCATGTCTTGATGCCTCTTCTCTGGCCCCAGCCGAGCCCTTTATTGGGGTGATTGGCCAAAAGTTCTTCTTTTTCTCTATCTTACTGTGTCTTAGTTGAGATTCTTTAACGTGGCCTCACCCACCAGTCCACGAAAGGAGAGAACCTAACAGTGAAATTCCTAAGGCCAGAAAATGTGACAGAGAGAAGCCCAGGCAGCTGAGTGAGACCCTGCGGCACTAACATCAAAAATAAAAGCACGGGCTGGGGGTGCTGCTCGGCGCAGGTCTTGGGGTCGCTCCCCAGTGTCCCCCGCCCCAAATTTCTACTTGCCAACCGTGCAGTGCCGGCTGCATAGCCAGCACCCACACCCCTCGTGGGTGTCCTGTGGGTGCCAGCCTTGTCCCTGACACTGCCAGTCGGTCACAGGAAGGAACAGAGCTGGCATCGATCTCCAGTGGGTGGCCCAGCACTCGCCGAGCACGCTCAGGGGCCGCTCAGTCCCCAGAGCAGGGAGGAAGAAGGCAGAGAGAGACCCCTGTCCCCAGGGGTGGGCAGCTGCCGTGCAGGGAGAAAGGACACACGGATAAGTAAATAGGGCGCCTGGTGTGCCCATTAGTGAGGGTGGCAGCGCAGAGTAAGAACACCAGTAGGTGGAGAGTGTTGGGTGCGTTTTTAAATAACCCAGCGGCTGCCTCGCCACAGAGGCAGAATTTGAACACAGCTGAAGGAAGCAAGAGCTTGGGACTGCTGAGGTGAGAGCCACCAGGAAGTGGGGGCGGCCTGTGCAAAGGCCCTGAGGTAGGAGCTGCCTGGGCGACTGAGGAGCAGCCAGGAGCCCAGCGAGGCTTCTCCAAGCTCACCGCCTGCCAGGAAGCGCACACCTGCAGCCGAGTGGGTGAGTGGCAACCGGCTGGCTGGAGACAGCCGACATTCACGCCGCGAGTGGTGGCACAGCCCTGCTGCCTCAGGCCTCTGGGAGGAGGGGGCTGTCTCCCACCCTTTTTTGCACTTTTGTTTTAAATTTATTTTTATTTCTTTTTGAGACAGGGTCTTCCTCCGTCACTCAGACGGGTCCTGCACTCACTCTGGAGGCCAGGCTGGCCTCCAACCCCCAGCCACGCTCCTGCCTCAGCCTCCACACCTGGCTGATCTCTATGTGGCACCAGGGGCTCGCACCCAGGGCCTTCTCGCGGGAGTAGGCTCCTGGGCCACTGAGCTGTGCCCCGGCCCTAAAGTTTCTAGACAGAGTCTTGCTAAGTGGTCCAGTCTGGCTTGCAACTTGCAGTTCTCCCGCCTCAGCCTCCTGCAGCAGCGCCGGCGGGGACGCCAGGCCTGTGCCACCGCACCCGGCTCTCGGGCTGGCTCAGGTGACCTGTCTCTTTGTGAGAGTGGGGTGTGGAGGTCCCCTAGTGTGGTTGGACTGGAGACTATCTGGCCTTTTATGTCCAGTAGTTTCTGTTTTTTTTTTTTTAATGTAACTGGTTGTACCTATATAGGTTTATAGGTTTATAATTGTGAGCTCTTCCTGCTGGATGGCTCCTTTTACCAGTACATCGTGCCCGTCTTTGTCTCTTCTCCTTGGTTTTGGTTTCAAGTCTGCAGTGTCTGAAAATAGTACAGCTGCTCCTGCTTGTTTCCAGGCTCCCGTAGCATGGCGTGTGAGTTTCCAGACTTTTCCCTTCAGTCTCTGTGCGTCTTTGTGGGGGACTTGTGTCTCTTGCAGACAACAAATGGTTGGTTGGGTTTTGTTTTTTTATCCTCTCTGCCTGTCGGTATCTTTTGGTTGGTGAGTTAAGACCTTCAGCATTGAGTGATTTATTATCAGATCTTTGCCAAATCCTGTCATCGTCCTGTTCTTCTAGGGTAGGTTCTTTACTTTCTCTTTTTGTTATGCTTTCTCTTCAGATGATTTTTTTCCTGCATGTTTTTTGATGCTGCTTGTCTTTCTGTCTCTGTCTAAGATTCTTCACGTATTTTCTTCAACGCTGGGCTAGTGGTTGCAAATTTCTTTAGGGTTTCTTGCCCGTTTTTTTATTTTTATTTTTATTTTTTTTAAGTCAGGGTCTCACTCTGTAGCCCAGACTGGTCCTGAACTCACTATGGAGCCCAGGCTGGCTTTGGATTCATGGCAATCCTCCTGCCTCAGCCTCCTGAGTGCTGGGATTACAGTTGTGCACCACCATGCCCGGCTTATGTGGGGCTGGGGAATTGAACTCAGGTAGTTAGCGTCTAATGCAGTGCTTGCTAGGCAAGCATTTTAACTGCTGAGCCATTCCTCCAGCACCTCAGCTAGATTTCTTTTCATACTTTCCACTTTTCTATCAAAATATTCCTTCATATCTTCCACTTCCTTTTTTATTTCAGCCAACTCTTTGTGTCCTCTATGTGCTCAGCGAGCTCTGCATTCACTAGACCACTACTTGTTCAGTCAGTTTCTCTTTCAGCCCACTGGTCATTGCTTATATTCCTTTAAGAATATCTTGTTTGAACTGGCTGTTCACAGAAACCAACTGGTCTATGTGTCTTTGACTTCCTTCCCTATGCGTTCCACTGTTTCCGGGTCCATGGTGTCAGCTTCTGGGGTCTCAGGCATCTCTGTGCGCGCCCTGTGCCTTGTCTTCCCCTGATTCTGTTATTGGGGGACTTCACTTTAATGGCCTCCCAGAGGTTTCTTTGAATGGGTATGAGGGTTTGGGCGGGTGGAGCTGAAAATCCTGAGTTCTGTGCTGGGAGTAGACAGTGAGGGGGAATTTAACAGTCCAGTGGCCTCTGAGGTGTCTTGTTCACACCCAACACTCTCAGAAAGGCTCTCCCCCCTGTCCTGGCTTCCTTCCCCCAAGGGCGGGGCTCTCTGCCCTCTGAGGTCCTCCCACTACCACCTGAGCCACTCAGAAGGTCAGTGGCTTTTCTCTTCTCTCTGCAACTGTCTCTTGTGCCAGTTTCTTCCTGGGCACTGTTCAAGAGTGTCTCTAGAATCCCTCATGTATGGCCAATCTGTCACAGCCAGCACAAGAAGCTGAAGAGGGGTCGGGATAAGAGGTACCATGAATGCCCTCTCAGGGAGACTTCAGGAGGCATCTTGCGGATGGAACAATATCTTTTCTTTTTTACCAGAAAGGGTTTCACTCTGTATCCCATATCAGTCCT
Organism: Ctenodactylus gundi; assembly: GCA_004027205.1. Classification (NCBI taxonomy): domain Eukaryota; kingdom Metazoa; phylum Chordata; class Mammalia; order Rodentia; family Ctenodactylidae; genus Ctenodactylus; species Ctenodactylus gundi. The sequence goes on from PVKB01001517.1 coordinate 58,597, forward strand.
GAACTCACTATGCAGCCCAAGCTAACCTTGGACTCACAACAATTCTCCTGCCTTAGCTGCCCGAGTGCTGGGATTACAGGTCTCTGGTGCTGGGGAGTCAGACTCAGGGCCTTTGGCTTGCTAAGTAAGCACTTTTACAACTGTGCTGTTCCTCCAGCCCAGGAACAATTTTATTTCTAACAGCAAGGTTTTTATACTTAAGGGAAGCAAGAATACATCCTCAGAAAGCAATGCTTAGGCAAATTTACACAAGTGATTGGCACAGAGTTAATATTTTTAAATCAAGTTAAATCACAACTTGTATTATTCTATGAGAGCATACAGTTCCTTATCAGTGCTCTCGACCCATGCACCTGACCCAAGAAAATCACCTAGAGTTAGGTTCACAACCCGTTGCTGACACAGGTGGGCCTTTCCCCTGGCCACTAGTCAATGATATCTTGGTGGTACTTTCCACCTGCCATCAGTCGTTAGCACAGACAGTGCTTTCCACGCACCAGCCCCTCAGAACCCTGGGCTGCTTTCTGCTGGGATTCCTGGGTCACAATCATGACCAAATTCTGATCCAAGCGGGGGCTTTCCATTATAAGGAACTATATGCCTTCTATATTCCCACACCTGTCTGTGGCTTCCTTGGCCCTAAACAGTCCAGGCCCAGACTCTTTTCAAAATGGCTCCCACCACACCCCTATCTGTGCTAGGGCTGCTAGGGATTGCTCCTCCCAAGCTGGCCCAGGCTGGGGGGCTTCCTAAGGGGAGTTGCCATGTGCTTGCAGCCTGCACTAGCAGTGGGCCATTCCTGGAGGTGGTGCTACTAGCTGCGGTCAGTTCCCAGTCCCCCAGATCTACAGGAACCTCAGCCTGCAGATGCCAGCAGCCCATGGTCCTTCCCGAGCGGCCAGGCGTGACTTCCTGCGCTGCTGTTTTCTTCAGCTTCTGAAACATTTGTGGGGCTTCCAACCTCCCTGTGGCCACCATTCAATTCCTGGAGCTCTCCTCCCTGTCCTAGCTAAGTGGAGCTGGCAGGTTTTAACTACATCTCAACTTTTTGACTATGCCTACGAGGAGCCATTGAGCCCTTCTGTTCCTTGGCCACCATCTTGCCCAGAAAGTACATTTTTGTGTTTTTGGATTTTAAGACAAAGTCTTGGTTAAGTCATTAAGTTGCCCAGGCTGGATTCTAACTTCTGTCCTTCCAGAGGGCTGGAATTATAAGTGTGTACCATGTCACCAGGATTGGCCATCTTAATGAGAGTTTACTGGCACCAACTACAAAGTAGATGTGTTATATTACACTGAAATAAAGAATGTCCTTCTAGTCTGCTGCAGAGACGTCACACACCAATAGTCCCAACCGCTTGAGAGGCTAAGGCAGGGGGACTGCTTGAACCTCAGTGCTCAAGGCCAATCCAGGCAATACAGCAAGACCTCACCTCTAAATAAATACATAAATAATAAATAAACAGATAAATAAGTAAATAAATAACAACTGAATTCATAGCCAGGACTGGGAGGTAGGGCACACACCTAGAATGCCAGCACTCTGGGAGGCCGAGGCAGGAGGATCCCAAGTCCAAGCCTGACTTGGGTAATTTCGCGACTTAGTGAAACTTGTCTCAAAAACAAAATGCAATTTTAAAAAAAGGAGATGTGGTTGTAGCTCAGTGGGGAGACAATGGGTTTAATCCATAATAACTGACCCCCAAAAATTTGCACTCAGAATTAACAGGGATATGACATTATCACCCAACGTCCACTCCACCACGCAGGCTTCCCAAGAAAATCCCTCACAGCTCTTTTATCGGATCTTGTATCAAAGACGCCATCAGGAATCACTGATTGATTTTGGTTGCTACTTCTGTTTCCTTCAATTTAGAACAGTTCCAAGCATTTTTTAGGGGGGGTAGGGCGAGACAGTTGGGTACTAGAGATGGAACCCAGGGCCTTCACCATGACGTACATCCCCAGCCTTTCTATTTATTTACTTTTTTTTTTTTTAAAGACACAGCCTTGCCAAGATGCTAGATCACCCAGGCTGGGTTCCAACTAGCCCCCCCCACCCAGGGCTCGTCCAGCTCCCCCCAGCCTTGCACCCACTCATTCACTAATTCATTCATTTTGCTTCTTTCAGCCTTGATCTGAAGAGCCCAGGCCACCCAGCAGCATGTCCCTACATCCACACGTGTCCGCTCCGTGTCTCACGACGGGACTCAGGTTTGACACCTTGCAGATGCCACTGTACTAACGCTAACTCTATCTCCTGGTTAAGGTGTTATCTGGTACTTTCTTCCACTGCGTGTGTGTGTGTGTGTGTGTGTGTGCTGGGGGTCCAACTCAGGGCCTTCGCATGGAGGTACATTCCCAGCCCATTTTACTAGCTTTGATTTCAAGACAGGGTCTTGCTAACTCACTGCATTACCCAGGCTGGGCCCAAACTTGCGGCCCTCCTGCTACAGCCTTCCAGAGCGCCGGGATTCCAGGCCCATGACACCAGCCCGGCTACGCTGTGTGTTCCCTAAAATTGAACGTACTGTCATTTGCACGCCACCATCAAGTTGAGAAGCCGGAAGCTGAAGAATTCTAAGTCAGGAACAAGCTACCTTTCCCCAGTCTAATTAAAAATGCAATCCACAAGCGAGTCCTTTGAGACTGCATAAACATCCACTTCCCCAGCGACGAGCCTGGCTTGGAATCAGCTACTCTCTGGCAGATGAAAAATGGTGAATCTTCTAACTCAACCTTCTCTTCTGCATGCCGCAGCTGGTATTCCAGAAGAGGGATTTTTTTTCCCCACCAAGGGGACATAAGTGGCACTCGATTTTTCTGTTTTATTTCTAGTACGAGGATTGAACCCAGGGCCTTCCCAGATTGGGCTCAGACTTGAGATCCTCCTGCCCAAGCCTCCCACAGTGCTGGGTTACAGGCCTGTGCCACTGCCCTGCTGCCCCTCCCGGTCAGGCACTCCTCAGAAGCTATAAAATGGGGTAATCTGTGCCCGTGTGCAATCCCATGACCTTCTTCTCTGGGCATTTCCTTATCGGCCAACCGCAGGCAAGGGGATTTGAGCTCAGACTCTGCAGCCTGAGCCTGTGTGCAGTCTGGGAGCCCCGACATCCCACCCCACGTGAGTGTGCAGGGGGTAGGCAGGGGGCAGAAGCAGAGTAGGAACAGTCTCTGTAGAGGGTTCTGGCCCACCTAAGAAAACCGCCCGCTCGGTGGGTTGAATCAGAACAGGAAGGGCGGGACAACAGCTGTCCCCGCTGGGCAGCCCATGACAGGAATCATGTTTGCGAGCTGGGTGGGGCTCGCCGGGCGGCCTTCAGCAGCTCAGCCCAAGGCCCAAGCTCTTCTTTCCCTTGGGCCTTATCCAGTCCCTGGGGAGGAGGCTGGGCTGCACCGCAGCTCTGCCAGGGGACTGCAAAGACCCAGTCACTTCGTGAGGCTGGAGCAGGGTGGCGACCCCGAACGAGGGGCCTCTGGGAACTACAACTCCCAGAACACACAGCGTCCAGCCCCAGCTGCTGCAGAGGTCGGCTGGAACTTGACCGACGAAATCCCTCACCCTTCCCGGGAACTGAGCGTCTAGCCAGCTCCAGGTGCGTGTGTGTCCCTCCTTCTCGGATCTGAGGGCTGCTGGGCCCGTCCTGGCGCACGCTTCTGCACGGTGCAGCCGAGATCCTGTTCTGTGCTAGCCCGAGGGGCGCACGGGGCTGAGGAGGGGTCGGGGGTGGCCGGGGAGACTCGGCGTCTGTCCTTCGTGAACTCATACGCGGGCGGAGAAGACGGACCCGAGAAAGGCCGGCTTCGCTAGCGGAGAGGCCCGGGTCGCTTGCCGCCGGTGACCTCCCGCATAGCAGGTGTTCAGCCAACCCAAAGCGAAGAGGCCGCCGCCTCCTTTCCCAGATGCCCAGCAGTCCCCGCTGGCCCGCGCCTCCGCCCACGCAGCTCCTGCACCCGGCGCGCTCAGCTTGTGCGCGGAGGCGTCGGCGGAGGCGGCACCGAGCCTGGCACCGAGCGGGGACGCACTGACTATCTGGTGAGTGCGTGTGTGAGCGAATGACTGAATGCCTTTGTCCCGAGGAGCGCAGACCCCGGGGACCCTCCCTGTCCGGCTGGGTCCCCTCCTGCCCGCCTGTAATGAATGCATCTTTTTATTCTCCCCGAGGACAGCCGGCTGGGGCAGCGGAGGCCAGGCGCAGCATCGGCCACCCTCGGCCCCCTCCCGGGCCTCCTGAAGCGTCCGCTTTTCTGGACGCCGGGAGTTTCTATCCCCTCCCCGAAACTCGCCCCGATCACCTGATTCCCTCCGCCGGTCCCCCACCCCTAACACCCGGGCGCCCGAGATGGACACTCAACCGACAGCACGTGGTCCAGGGATCCTGGCTGCCCATTGGCTGCTCGCCTTCCTTCGTGTTGGCAGTCCCCCCCTCCGCAGCCCCGGTGGTAGAGCCCGCAGCGGCCTAGGCGGAGCGGGACGGTCCACCGTGCCGCGGCGCAGGGGTGTGTGAGAGCCGGGGAGGCGGAGGGATCCCTCTGGAATGCTTCCTTCGGCTCCACCCAAAGCGGGGTGACGCGGATTGGCCGCGAGCGAGGGGCGGCCGCCGCTGATTGGCCAACTCGGCGCGGGCCCCGCCCCCGGGCTCCGCTGCGGGAGAGGCCCGGCCCGAGTTGGCGGAGGCCGAGCCGGGCGCGCGGGGAGGCGGCGGCGGCTCAGGTGAGTCTCCTGCGGGCGCCGCGCTGCCACGGGGCGGGGCGACCCCGGCGCTGAGCTGGGGGTCGCGCGTCGGTCGCGCGTTGCGGGCCGGCTGCGTGGACGCCTACGGAGGTTGAGGCGTCGCGTCGCGGGGCCGGGGTCCCGGCCGCGCCTCTCCCCGCTTCCTCCTCCGCACCGCCTGGTGCCCGCCGGCGGGGCGGGTCTCTCGGCTCCCTGCCCGGGCTCCCCCCGGCCGCTGGCACCCGAGCGGGCTGGGGTCTGTATCGGAAAACACCCCAGCTGGATTTTGGGGGGCTCCAGTGTCAGGCACTTGGCATGCGAATCACAGCGCCTCTGGGGGTGTGCGGCTAACTTTTAGACGTGAGCAGCCCGCCTAGGGTGGCGGAGTGCCGGGCCAAGGTCACCCAGCCGGCCACGGGCAGATCTGGCACGCAGCCCCGTGCCCGAGGGTCCCCGGCATCCCCCCCCACACACACACACGAGCCCAGACGCACGGCGGCGGTGGCAGCTTCGGCCGAGGCCCTGCGGTGCCCACCAGATCCCGGCTACTGCTCCCAACTGGCCTTCACCTCCAGGACTCGCTTCCCTGCCCCCCACCCCCCCCAACCCAGAGGGCACCAGACACTAGTTACTCAGACGGGAACCTGGCCCCGGCTTCCTGCCGGGAGCTGGAAAGTCAAGCCGGGATCCCCAGGTTCTGAGGAGAGGATGACATCTACCTGGGAAAGCGGGTGGGGAGCCCGGATTCCGGGGTCCTCGGCCCGCTGCCCCACCCCCGCGGTCCCGCAGCCGGTTTTTCAAGAGTGATTCAGAGGCCTCCTGCCCTTCTCTCACACACGGGGGGAGCTGGGCGGGGCGCCCCACCTGCCCGCCGAGCCGAGCCTGCCGAGCCGAGCCTCCCGAACCTGCTGCGTGGCGCTGTGTGGCTGTGCCATCGGGAAACTTCAGGCCCTTTCCAGGGATGAGAGGGCGGGGATACTGGAACCTCACCCAGCCCCTTCGGGTGCCCGGGACAAAACTGCCCCCATCCTTGTGTCCAGGGAAAATGTGGTGGATCCCCAGGTGGGCATGCTGGGGGCCGATTCACAGGATGTGGAGTTCAGAGAGCACTCAGGTGAGGATGTAAAATGCATTTATTCGTTCTACATTTTTATTTTTATTTTTTTTTGAACAGTGCTAGGAACAGAATCCAGGGAATCATACTCATACTAGCTGGGTGGTACTTTGGCTGCATCCCTGGCCCCAGCAAACATTTATTGAGCACCTGTTGTCTGCCAGGCACTGCGTGTGTTACCAAGGGTACGGTAGCGAATGAAACTAAACCCCTGACTTGCGGGCGCCGGCGTGGGGGGTGGGAGGGTTAGTGCCAGAAGACAGGCACGAACAATTAATGTGGAGACGGTGGCTTCAGATCAGGCCGAGCGCTGGGAAGGACGGGGACATGCGAAGTGGCCCCGCGAGAAGGGCTGTGGTGGGGATCGAGCCCTGGCCCTTCACACTCAGCTCCGTCTTCAGCCTTTTTTGTTTGTGGAGACCCGGCCTTGCTCTGTAGTCCAGGCTGGTCCTGGACTCGCCCAGGAGCTGAGTCCCAGCCTATTTTTTTATTTTGAGACAGGATCTCGGCTAAGCTGGTAAGTTGCCCTGGCTGGGCTTGAACTGGTGATCCTCCTGCCTCAGCCTTGCAGAGTGGGACTCCACGTTTTCAGGAAATGATCTTTTAAAAAAGTGACTTTTGGAGTCCGGGCCTGAAGAGTAAGAGGAGGCCACCTGGGCAGAGCGCAGCAGGGCGAAGGCAGGAGGCCAGACCGAGCCTGGAAGAAGGTAGCCAGAGCAGGGATCCTGCCTAAGTTTGTGCTGCGCCAGAAGGAAGGGTGGGCTGGGGGCCCCTGCTACGTGGTTAGAAGCCGCGCCCAACGTGTGCAGGGCCCTGGGTTCCGTTCCTCAGGCCACGCCAGGCCACGTAAAGAGTAGCCTGGCGCCGCAGCACATGCTTATGAGTTCAGCGCTTGGGAGGCTGAGGCGGGCGGATTGCTGAAAGTTTGAGATCAGCCTGGGCTAGTGAGTTCAGGGCAAGCCTGCCCTATAGAGAAGAGACCCTGTCTCAATAAGTCAATAAACAAATGAATAACTGGAGGAGTTTGGGTTATTTTTGGAGTTGTTTTTGCTGTCATGTGGGATCCTGTTGTAAGACTTGAGGCAGAAGAGCAGTGCCGTCTGGTTTACATCTTACAATAAGCCCAGCTTAGCTGAGTCTAGAGGTTGGAAGACAAGGGTTGTACCATGGCAGCACGTCATTGAGGTCGCGGGCCTGAGCCGTTTGGCGCATAGGGCAGTCCTGAGAGGCTGGGGCGAGCTAGGAAGGCTTCCTGGAGGAAGTAGCCTGGCAAAGGCTCAGCGAGCAGGGGGACTAGGAGGCCCCTAGATGGGGAGGGATGGTACAGTAGTAGTGACGGTACACCGATCTGAACAGCGCTCTGGGAGGCCAAGGCAGGAGGATCAAGCTGGTGACGCAGCTCAGCACGAAGGCCCCAGGCGCGATTCGCCGTAACCTCGCTGTAGAAAAATACGTGTTTTGAGACAGGGTCTCGCCCGGAAGTCCAGGCCAGTCCTCAACTCACTGTGTAATCCAGACTTCTCTCAAGATCACGGCAGTCCTGCTGCTGAGGCCTCCCGGGTTCTGGGATCGAGGCTCGCACCGCTGCATCACGCTGGTTTCATGTGGGCTGAGCTATGTGTCACCAGGGGGGACCCCCGCGGGCTGGTGCGGGGCTCAGCGGGGAGCGCAGGGTCCTGGCTTCCCCCCAGTGCAGCAGGAATTGCACCAGTAACTCGGCAGCCGGGCGTGGGGCCAGGCCTGTGGTCCTCGCCCCTCGGAGGCTGAGGCAGGAGGGTTGCCAATCCGGGTGTAGCCTGGGAGACCTGGCTGCAGATAATAAGCTAAAGGTGGACAGGGCAGGGCAGCTGTGGACGCCGCTGGCCGCCCCGGCTCCCGGGGCGTGATCGCTATGTGGTGAGAGCCCCCGCGACGCGTCTGGATCCCCGTGAGGCCTGGGAAGCGGTTTTCACCCGGCATGCAGCTGGGGAGCAGCGGGGAGGGCTTTGGCCCTGACTGCCTCAAGCGCGTGAATCGTCCACCGCCCTCCCCTCACCGGGCCGCGGGTATGGGCCGAGCCGGGTGGGGAAGGGGCGCGGGGATGTCCGGCTCGGACGCTGCCGGCGTGGGTCTTGGGACCGCGGGAGAGGAGGGGTCAGGTGTAGCCACCTGTGTTTATCCACCGCTCTGCGGACAAGGAGCCGCGCCAGGGACATGCCTGGAGCTCAGAGAGGTAGATGTCTGCTAAAGTCGCCCAGCGCGCTGCAGGCGAAGTCCGTGTGCCGCCTCGGGGACCGTGAGCTCCATGAGGGGTGGTCCCGTGTCGCGCGTGTGGGAAACACTTGGCGAGTGCCCGCGCCACGGGGAGAAGCGGGAACGGCGATCTCGCAGCTCAGTGAGGTAAAGTCCAGCCAGCAGTCTGGGAGGCCGAGGCGGGAGGATTGTGAGCTCACGCCCGCTGGCTCAGTGAGGCCTGGTTTCAAGATTAAAAACTAAAAAATTAAGACTGAAGTTGTAGCTTGACATGTAAAGACCCTGGGTTTAATCTCAAATAATGAAAATAAGAGGAAAAATACCAAGCCATGTTAGGAGACAGATCACACGTTGAAAGGGGGAAAGCGCAGGCCGGGTGGCTCCACCCGCCTGCCCCGGAGGCCAAGGCAGAGGGCGGCGAGTTCAAGTGCAGCCTGGGGAACTTAGCCAGGTCATTTCATAGTAAGCATTTTTTAGAAGGGGCTGGGGCATAGCTCAGTGGTCACAGCGCTCACCCAACAAGCCCCAGGCCCTGGCTTCAATCCCCCAGCACTACATAGCCTGGGCACAGTGCCATACACCTGTAATCCCAGCACTCAGCAGGCTGAGGCAGGAGGATTTCCATGAGTGTAAGGCCAGCCTGGGCTCCAGAATGAGTTCAGGACCAGCCAGAATACAGAATGAGGCCCTGTCTTGTTTTGGAAAAAAAAAAAATAATAATAATAAAAACGGAAGGGATGCTGGGGCTGCAGTTCAGTGGCAGAGCAAGCTGAAGGCCCTGGGTTCCCACCCAGTGGCATCCAGACCGGATGAAGAGTTCTCGCCCCACTGCAGGAGACAGGCGTGCAGTTAAGAACGGCCCATGAGTTAGAAGAGCAAGGAGCAGACACCAGCCCAGGGCAGCGAGGGCCCCAGGAGGTGTGGAGAGCAGAGCCTCAGGCGCCAAGCAGAGCCGGCCGGTGTCCAGCATGGGGAGCCCCGTGTGCTCAGTGCGTCCGCAGGGGCTGGGGGGCGGGGGCCGCAGAGCTGGGCGGGCACAGGGGCTGGGGAGGCAGGGTCCTTCCTGCACCCGACACATACCTGCTGAGCCCTGCTGTGCTCCAGGGGCTGGGCCATGCCCTGGGCCCGTAGGAGAAGTGATACAGCTCAGTGTGGGGTGACTGTGGGCTCGGGGGTGGGGGTGGGGGGCTGAGGTGGCAATGGCAGGTTAGAGCCCAGCCTGGGCAACTTAGGGAGACCCCGTCTCCAGATAAAAAATTTTTAAGGGACACAGAATGTAGTTTGGTGCCAAGGCCCCGGTTCAGTTCCCAGTGCTTCCCAGTAATAATCATAATCACAATAATTCCTGCTTTCTCAGAAAACAGTGAACAGGGTAAATGAATGGTATATCTATTCCACTTGAAAGAAGTGAGTCATGCAAGCCCTCGGGCCACCAGTGCAAAGGCCCTGAGGCTGGCCTTGGCATCATGTGTTAGAGCAACAGTCAGGAGGCCCTGGTAGCTGGAGGGAGCGATGACAGGGTGGGTGGGTGAGACAGAGGCTCTGGACAGGGTCAGGAAAGATGCAGCGTCACATTCGAGATCATCCGGCTGCTGTCTTGACAAGAAGCCATGGCGGACGTTCTGACCCGAGGCCGGAGGAAGCAACTGTGCCGTCCTGTGCGTGGTGGTGGGGCCAGGGCCCAGGCCCTCGGAGGCTGGCCTGTCGGTGCAGGGACAAGGAGTGACGGGGATGAGTCTCAGTCACTTATTTGTTGCTGACAGCCACGACATAAGGGAGGCAGGAGTCATTGAGCCCACGGTGCCAGAGGCCTCGCCCGGCCCATGGTCATGGGGGCTGGAGAGCCGCTCTTGGCATCGCAGATGGAGGCCCAGGGAGGCAGGAGGCAAGTCTGTGGCAGAGCCGAGCCTGGGGCACTGCACCCCCGAGCGGAGGCTGGGCCACCTGGAGTCCAGGACGGTACCCTGGTGCAGTCACCGTGCGTGTGGCCATCTCCTGTAGCTGGACCCCAGGCGAGCAAGGGGGTGGGCAGGCTGGTTGTGCTTCGCTGGCGGTGCTAAGGCATGGCCCAGCCCACAAGAGCCGCCTCCCCAGTGGGCTCAAGCTTGTGCTTTTCCTGCCTCAGCCCGGCAAGACAAGATTGCAGGCTCGTGGTTTTTAAAGGCTTCAGGCCAAGGTCTGTGGCTCCCTGGCCCAAGCAGCAGGGATGACGGGTGACAGGTTTCTGGCAGAGCCCAGCACCATGTCCCGGCAGCCAAGAGAGGCAGGGAGTGGGGACAGGAATCCGCCGGGGCTGGGCCGGCCTGGTGGGTCAGGTGCCGCCGGCATGCTTGAGGCCCGGTTCCGTTCCCCTGACCGCATAAGGCTTAGCTGGGCCTGGTGGCGCATGCCTGTCAGCCGAGCCCCACAGCGAGTTCAGGACCACAGAGTGAGACCCTGTCTCGAAAACAGTGAAAAGAAAATGAAATAACAAAGGAAAAGAGGATAATATACCTGCCCTTAGAGGTCAGACCCTAGGAACAGGCTCAGCCCGGCCTCCCTGCACCCAGCACAGCCTCTGCCAGTCACCTGTCACCTTCCCAGCGCGGGACACTTGGGCGACATTTTAAGTCTAAACAGCCCGTCGCCTCCCTTCCCATTCTCCCTCTCACACAGTTCTCATTGTTCTTCACGTTTGCGGAACGTGTCTCTACCTCGAGGCCTTGACACAGACTGTTCTGGTACCCAGATACGACATTCCTGCTCAGACCCTCGCGTGGGCACTTCCTCTTGTCACTCAGGCCCCGTCCCTGCCCTTGCCCTGGGAGTCTGCCCTCAATGCCGTCGATAGAATGGGTCTCAGTTTCTTGTAGTAGCACTGTCAGGGGTCACGTTGATGTTTGCGCCTTTCCGGCTTACCGTTCATTTCCGCCCTGGACAAAGATGCTCAAGCCGCAGCAGGCTGGGAGACCCAGAAGGCATGCCCCCCCTCGGCAGGGCCCCACCCGGCGCTGGTTCACTTGCTGCCCTGGCTGGGGGGCCCTCATCAGCCATCACGTTTGTCCTATTAAAATGACCCCGGGGTGTAGAGGGACACCTCAAAAAAGATTTGGTGGAAGGAGAGGAAAAAGAAACAGGGAGAAGAAAGAACAAAGTATACTTGTACCACTTAGTGCTGACAGTACATTCTTTTTTTTTTTTTTTTTTTTTGAGATGGGATCTCACTCTGTGATCCTGGCTGGTCCTGAACTCACTGTGTAGCGCAGGCCCTTGAAGTCATAGAGATGCTCCTACCTCAGCCTCCTGGGTGTTGGAATTACAGGCATGTGCCTCCACACCTAGTTGATTTGTATGTGGTTCTGGGGGATCAAACCGGGGCCTTTGCACATGCTAGGTCAGTGCTCCAGCTGCTGAGCTGTGGCGCCCAGCCCTGAGATACACACCGTCACGGTGTACCGACGCAGACCCTGACATCTGTGACGTCACTGGGTGAGGGGATCTTTCTTTTTTCTTTTGCAGGGCTGAGGCAGGACCTGGGCCCCACGCACTGCCTGCTGAGCCACGTTCCAGACCGAGGCAGTGTCCTGCGGCGCACACGGCATTCCTGCTTCCATCAGGACGGGCTTGCTGAAGGAGTAAACGCCCCACAGCTCGGCGGCAGAGCCAGCCGCGTCTTGCTCTCGCCACACGGCCACCGCAGCTCCGTAAGAAGCTGCCCTTCTTGTGCTGTGGACTGAGCTCAGGACCATGACACTGAGCTGTGTTTCCAGCCCCTTTTATTTTTTGAGATAAAGTCTCAGTAGGGTGGGACTTGAACTTGAGATTTCTCCTGCCTCAGCTTCTGAGTAAGAGGACAGCAGGCCCACCCCACTGTGCCCAGCCTGAGAGGTTCTATTTGTTGAGGGCACTTGGTCCTGGCCTGTTCTGTTTAAAGTCACCGCTGTCCAGTGTAGCTGATCCCCTGCCAGCCAGAGCCGAGCCTGGAAGCCTCACGTAGTCACGTGTCACTTCCTCTAGCAACTCACTGGGAGTCAGTCAATTGCTCCGTCCCGGGGGTCAGCACGTGCCATCTGCCTGGGGGCTTTGAAGGGGAGGGACACAGAAATTTTGCACACAGCACTGACTGCAGCTAATAGAAAGATGGCGCCTTGTGGCTTTGAGCCTTCATCTTCTCATCTGTGAAGTGGGTGTGACCTTAGCATGCCGCTGCTTCTACATGGCAGGGCTGCGTGAGGCTCAGGGAGGCTGCAGAGCGGGCAGGGCCGGTGGCGTATGCCGTGCCCAGAGGACTTCAAGCCAGGCTGGTCCGCGCCCTGGGCAGTGATGCACACCTGTGATCCCAGCTGCTTGGGAGGCTGAGGCAGGAGGATTGCACGTTCAAGCCCAGACTGGGCTACTTGTCAACACCCTGTCTCAAAATGAAATTTCAGAAGAGGGCTGGGCATGTAGCTCAGTGACAGAACACTGGCCTGGCACGCGCAGGGCCCTGAGGTCAACACCCAGCACCGCAAACACAAACGAGAGACCAGAAGAACTAAACAGAGCCAGCCCTCTGTCCCCAAGGGCTGTGTGCCTGTGGGAGCCACAAACAGCCAGTCAAGAACATCCTGGGCCGGGTGTGGGGACAGCAGGGGTGGGAGGGTTGCAGGTAGTGCCAGCCTGGGGGGCTGGTGTCGTTGCCAGGTGCAGTGGTGTGTGCTGGGGAGGAGGAGGCGGAGGGTTGTGAGTTCCAGGTTAGCCTGGGAAATTTAGCAAGATCCTCTCAATAAAAATACAAGGAGCTGGGGGTGCCGTTCAGGGGAAGGGAAGCCCTGTGTCCCACCCCAGCAGAAAGAGTAGGAAGGGGAGAACGGGGAAGAGAAAACACTGGCGTGTGCTCAGGGAGTTTGCAAATACTGTGCCATTTTAGGGGAGTCGGTTCTCCAAGGACCTTGATATCCGTGAGCCGCGGAAGCACAGAGAGCTTGTGGGAGCAGGGTACGCTGCCTCTGCCCCTGTGCCTTGGGAAGCTGAGGCAGGAGCATCTGCCTGGGCAGCTCAGCAAGCCCAGCCTCAAAACGAGTAACGGGCTGGAGGAATGGCTCAGCAGTTAAAGCGCTTGAGCAAGCGCTAAGCCAAGCGCTAAATACCAGAGTTCAATTCCCCAGCACCACATAAGCTGGGCGTGGTGGCGCACACCTGTAATCCCAGCACTCGGGAGGCTGAGACAGGATTGCCATGAGTCCAAGGCCAGCCTGGGCTCTGAAGTGAATTCAGTACCAGCCTGGACCACTGAGAGAGACCCTGTCTCAAAAAAGAAAAACAAAACAACCCCCCCCCCAAAAAAAAAAAAACGAATAACAGAAACAGAGTTGGGGGGGTGTGGTTCAGTATGGAGGCTCAGGGTTCAATTCCCAGAACTAGAAAAAAAAAAAAAATCCATCTCTGTCCGGTGGTGACAGGGAGGGAGGGTGGGCGCCGGCTCCCCGGGCAAACCCTGAGTGCCCCTCCCTCCACTCCCTCCGCACCCAGATCCCGGCCTCTCGCTGCCTGCCGCTCATGCCACTGGGACTGGGGCGGCGGAAAAAGGCGCCGCCGCTGGTGGAGAATGAGGAGGCGGAGCCGGGCCGCGGGGGCCTGGGTGTGGGGGAGCCCGGGCCCCTGGGCGCGGGTGGGGCCGGTGGCCCCCAGATGGGCCTGCCCCCGCCGCCCCCAGCCCTGCGGCCCCGCCTCGTCTTCCACACCCAGCTGGCCCACGGGAGCCCCACTGGCCGCGTGGAGGGCTTCACCAACGTCAAGGAGCTGTACGGCAAGATCGCCCAGGCCTTCCGGCTGCCGGCTGCTGAGGTACAGGGTGCAGGGGTGTGGGGTGCCGGGGGAGCTGGGTATGGGTCACGGGGTGCCAGGGCACGGGGCGGCCGCTGGGTGGGGTGCTGAGGCCCAGCCCCGCCTCGCTGTGGGCACTGATCGTCACAGCAGGTTACCAGGTTCCCTTCAGGCCCTGGGAAGCATGCACGCGGTAGATTTGGGGGGCTGATGCTGGGGCTGGAGATTGAGTTGCCATCAGGCCTTAGAATCCCTGTTCCCCAGTAAATTGTGGAGGGCAGGTAGCCAGGGCTAGAAGCTGAGTTCCCATCAGGCCTTGAGAAGTCTGTACCCCAGTAAGTTGTGGGAGGCTAATGACCAGAGCTGGAAGCTGAATCTCTACCAGGCCGTGGGAGGCCTACCCCAATGGGGGGGGGGGGCGGTGCAAATGTCCCTGGAGGGCTGCAGGCCACGACCCGGCCTGGGCACAGAAGACAGGTGACAAACCCTGGTGCCCCCGGAATTTGGAGGGCAGGTGGGACTTGGGGCTCTGCATTCCTCCCACAGCCGCGTGTATAGTTCTGCCGGGACAGAGAGCCTGGCTGGTGGAGTCCAGGCTGCAGCCCCCGCCCTCCCCGCCTGGTTCCCTTCTGCCCAGGGTGTTGACCCTGGGCCCCAGGGAGCGGGCCGGACGCGTGTCTCCTGCCTGCAGGTCATGTTCTGCACCCTCAACACCCACAAGGTGGACATGGACAAGCTCCTGGGCGGCCAGATCGGCCTGGAAGACTTCATCTTCGCCCATGTCAAGGGCCAGCGCAAGGAGGTGGAGGTGTTCAAGGCGGAGGACGCGCTTGGGCTCACCATCACCGACAATGGCGCTGGCTATGCCTTCATCAAGGTGCCTGGGGCGGTGCCTGGGGCGGGGGACAGGCCTGGGGAGGGACCCCCACCTGACTGCGCCTCTCCACCAGCGCATCAAGGAGGGCAGTGTGATTGACCACATCCAGCTCATCAGCGTGGGCGACATGATCGAGGCCATCAACGGCCAGAGCCTGCTGGGCTGCCGCCACTATGAGGTGGCCCGGCTGCTCAAGGAGCTGCCGCGTGGCCGCGCCTTCACACTGCGGCTCACGGAGCCGCGCAAGGCCTTTGGTGAGTCCAGACGGTGCTTGGTGCTGGCACAGGGGCGGCCAGACCTGCCCCTGCCTGGAAGGGGGGGCTCTGTCCTGCCGGAGTCGGGGTGCTGGCTCCATGCCCAGCCGGGGGGCGAGGCGCAGGAAAGAAGGAAGTTGCCCCACACCCCCCTTCCCGGAGCCACAAGCCCAGCCAAGCGCCCCCAGGCCCCACTGGCCCCGCAGCCCTGAGAAGCCAGGCTTGGCCACCCGTGCCACCCCCGACTTCTCATCTGGCTTCGCTGACTCTCAGGAATGGGCCTGAGGCCCGGGAGCGGGTGGGGGACTCTAGGACACTTCCCTCCGCAGGTGCCCATGGGGGCCAGGGCCAGACGCTCGGTGCCTCCCTCCCCTGCCGCCTGCAGTTTCCCCTCTAGCTTTTCCCTGTCCAGCCCCGCTGCCCCCCGTGGTCCATGCTGAGCCCCTGTCCTGCCCTCGAGGGGTTCAGCCCTTAGCCTGCGAGTCTGCAGAAGCTTGGAGCAGGTTGGGAGGGGTGTCTAACGCCAGGACTGGTGCCTGGCCAGGGCTGATGCAGCTCCTCCTCCCTGCTCCCACCCCCCAAGACATGATCAGCCAGCGTTCGGGGGGCGGCCGTCCTGGCTCTGGCACACACCTGGGCACTGGCCGAGGGACCCTCCGGCTCCGTTCCCGGGGCCCTGCCACAGTGGAGGACCTGGTGAGTGTGCCCGCAGCCATCAGCTCCCCTCCCTGCACGCTTATGAGAGCTGTGCTACCTGCCAGCGGAGGAACTCTGGGCAGCCAGCTGGGTTCCCATATATTTCTGCCACCCCCGCAGTCTGGACCCATCCTTGGGCAAGTGGGCCTCCGTTTTCCCGTCTGTAAAATGAGAGCTGTAATAACAGATAACACTGTCTTCTCAGAGTGATTGTGAAGATTGAGCGTGGAGAGAAATACATAGGAAGAGGGGGCCGACGCTGGGTCCAGGGATGCTCACCTGTATGTAATCTCAGGAGGCTGAGGCAGGAGGATTGCTAATTTGGGCCCAGCTTGACTGATTTGAGAGACCTTGTCTCAAAATTATATATATATATATATATATAAAGCTGGATGGCGACAGAGCTCTGATCTGTTCCATCCTCAGTACTGTCCCTTGCAAAAAAAAAAAAAAAAAAGTCACTTACAAGTATGGTGGTACATGGCTGTAATTCCAGCACTTGGGGGCCAGAAGCAGGAGAATCTCCATGAATTTGTTCTAGCCTGTGAGTTCAGGGCCAGTCTGGACTGCAGAGCGAGACCCTGTCTCAAATAAGTAGCTCAATGTGAAGGCCCTAGGTCCAATCCCCTAAAATATAAGTACAATGATAATTCGATTTTCATGATGTCTGTGTGTCCTCAGCCCTCAGCCTTTGAGGAAAAGGCCATTGAGAAGGTTGATGACCTGCTGGAGAGTTACATGGGAATCAGAGACACCGAGCTGGGTAAGCAGGGCTGGTGGGATTTAAGGAGGGGCCCGGGACCAGTAGGAATGCAGGGGAGGCTTCTAGATAGCCGTAGACCGAGTTTACCCAGAATGCTTTGCCCCTCATGCCAGTGTGTCTCCATTCTGTCCCCTTCCTGTGTAGCGGCCACCATGGTGGAGCTGGGAAAGGACAAGAGGAACCCGGATGAGTTGGCTGAGGCCCTAGATGAGCAGCTCGGTGACTTTGCCTTCCCGGATGAGTTTGTCTTTGATGTCTGGGGTGCCATTGGAGATGCAAAGGTCGGACGCTGTTAAGACTCCCACTGGACCTCTTGGCGACTGGGGCCGGGCCTGCCAGAGGTCCTCAGAGGGGACACTGGCAGGACCTGCAGCGCAGCAGCCAGAAGAGCATTTGGAGCAGAGAGCTGGCCTCTGCCCTCCAATCGGTACCACCAGTGCCCACCTGGCTGGGGTCCCCAGCTGCCCTGCTCGATGCCACCTCCTACCTCAGCTGGGTCAGGCTCTCTGGGGGAAGGGAAGGCCAAATTGGGCAGCCACCCCTCCCCCAGAACTTTTTCTCATCAGCTGCCAAACTGGTCTGTCTGTCTGTCTCCCTGGGGCCTCAGCACTGTTTGGGAGTCAAGACTAATTTCCTTACGCAGGGAATGCAGAAGGGGGGGGGTCCCCCCTCAGCAAACGCAATAATCTCCCCTCTGGCCCTACCATTTTTCCCTAGAGGAACCCCTCGCCTTGGATTCTGTTACCTCTGCATTTGAAATGTCTGCTGTGAACCCCAACCTTCCCCAACCCCCGTCACCTCTCCTTTCTGGCCCCAGAGTGGGAGAGGAGGATAGTTGGTGGCAGTAGGCTTTTATATATGAATATGTTGTCTCGAACATAAAGAATCTATCCAAGCCAGGACAGGTGTTTCAGGCCTGTAATCTCAGCACTCTGGGAGGCTGAGGCAGGAGGATCACAAGATTGGGTTCAGCCTGGGCAATTTAGCAAGTTACTGAGACCCTGTCTGAAAATCAGAAATAAAAAGTGGCGTGGGATGTAGCTCCGTGTGAAGGCCCTGGGCTCCATCCCCTGTACCGCCAAAAAGAGTTGCTGTCCGCCCGCGTTGCCTGTGAAGGGCGGGGGTGGGGAGCGGGTGGGGGAGCGGGTGCGCCCCGGGCTGGGAAGGAACGCGCAGCTGAAATCTATCTTCCTGGAGGTCTAAATTGAGTTAGGAGCTGGCTGAGGCCCCGTTCTCCCCACCGCCCGGTGGAGCCTCCTGGCCTTCGGCCAGCAGGCTTCCTGGCAGTGGAGATTCCTGGCCGTGTGATGGTTCAAATCCTACCCCGCGCCTTCCCAGCACCCCCGCCTGCCCGGTGAACAGTGAGGGTGCGCCCTCTGTGACCCAGCTGCACCCCACGCGGAGCACGCGTCTGGCGCCCACGCAGTGTCCCCTGGCCCTCACCAGACATAAACCGGCACTTTGTTTTGACAGCGCACTTAATCCTGGAGGACTGAAGGATCAAGGGTAGGGAAGCCGGAGCCCTGGCCAGACCTGGGGCGAAGGCAGGGGAGCCAGGACAGCGGTCCCTGCTTGGGGTGGGACAGGAGGGGATGCCTCTGGGCCCAGCCAGCTCGGTGCATGTGGCGGGCACTGAGACAGGCACAGAGGCGCCCATGGCGAGGGGACCTGCGCTTTCGTGCCCTGGTGAGGTGGGAACTCGGCCTCTCTGGGCACTTCCTCTGTGCTGGGTGACAACTCTCAGGTGAGGGTGTGGCTCTGACGCGTGTATAGAGTAGGACCTTGTGTCGTGGGATTGTCGGTGGCCGGTGGCCGTGTTGATGGAGGGCTGTGATTTGCTCAAGTGTGGGACCGCGGTGTTTAGGCATGAGTCACGGGCAGTGTCTCAGGGTGTGAAAGTCACATTGTGACTTTCTCTGGGTGTTGCCGCTTTGGGGGTGGGGAGTGAGCAGGCAGGTCTCAGGGTGCCGAGGTTTTTCTGATGTGGAGTACAGGTGACTTCCTAGGTCTGGGGTGTCCATGGCATGCACGTGTAACTCAGGGTGTTGTTTGGGGGGTGGGGAGTGACCAGCCGGGTTTCAAGGTGTCCAGGTGTCAGCAGTTACATTGGGGTGCTTTGGGGTGGGGGTGACCAGCTAAGTCCCATGAGCATGCAGGTGTGTCCAGGTGCTGCCTTCCCTGGGCAGGGTGTCGCTGGGGTCCGGGTGCTCAGGCAGAGTGTAGGTCTCAGGGCAGGGCTAAATTCCAGGCGTCCAGCAGGTGCCACTCCTCGGGTCTTGGGTGTACAGATGGCTCCACAGGCATGTCTTACACTGTGGGCAGGTGTCCCCAGGCTGGCTGGGGTGTGACGGGCTTTCACCTGAGGCTCAGGTTACCAGGTGAGACTGTAGTAGTCTGTCACTGCAGGGAGCTGTGACCTGAGTCATCCCAAGGGTCTGTGTTGAAAGAAATGGCTGCTGTCTGTTAGCAGCAGTGGCGGGGGAGGGAGGTGTCCCTCACTGGATGGGATGAGGCAGCCCGGCTGTCACTCAGGCTGGGACAGATGGAGCCTGGCAGGTTTCAGTGCCTGAGATTCCATGTGCCCCCAGGAGCGTCACCGTACTCAGAATGGGGCATGTCCGGGGCTCAGGATATGATACACTTTGGCCTGTGTGTCCACCCACACAGCAGAGTAGAGTCTCTGGCCAGGTCGCCGGCCTCCTGCTGCTCTGGGCCCTCTGCCTCTCCCCTCTCCTGCGGCCCGCAGCCAGGCCGGGCCACTTGAGCCCTGCCCTCAGGCTCATCCAAAACACCTGCAAAGTCTCTGATGGAGACTCCACTTCTGGCAGGGCCAGGGTCAGCTCCCCCAACACCAGAGCCCCAGTGGAGACGCCGCCACCCCTGCAGCCTCCCCAACCCCCCCCCCCCCGGCGTCGCTCATATTTTCCAGTGTTTAGATTTTATCCACTTTATTAATGAGGCAGGCAGGAGGCCCAAGCGTGGGGGAGGGGCCGACAGGAGGAGGGGGTTCTGGGCCCCTCCCTGAGCCTCCCCCTTGCAGGAAGGTGCTGGGGTCCTGAGTGGCTGCCGCCTGCTGCCCAGACCACAGTGAGGGGGTCCCAGCCACGCGGGGGGGGGGGGGCGGAAGGGCCCTCAGTGGGCGTGTGCTGGGTGGAGCAGCCCCTGGAGGCCAGCACAGCGGCCAGTGCAGCTGGGAACCGCCCCAGGAAGAGGCAGAGAGGAGGGAGCGGCCTGCCGGCCCAGGGCGCCGGGGAGCAGCAGGGCTGAGCCGGAGCCATGGGGACCCGGTGTCCCAGGCAGCACCGGGTAAGAAGGCCCACCTGGAGGGCAGCTTGGCGGGATACGCGGCAGGATGGGGTCACGGCCACCTGGGTCTCTTCCTGCTGGCTTCCTTTGCTCTCAGGTCATCTCTGTCCCCGGTGGTCTTCCGGTCTGTCCATCCTCCCTTTTTTTCATCCATCCTAAACGACGTTCTGCTGATCGGCCTTCGCCTCTAGGGCGTGGAGGAAGGGGTTGCCCCGTGGGTGTCTGCCTGCAGCCTCCGGGATAGGGATGAGGGGAGGACAGGGCTGGGACAGCAGGCATCCAGGCTGAGGTAGAGGTGGCCAGGGGTAGTCAGGGTGTGAGTGAGACGTGGCAACAGAACAGAGACAGGACCGTGAGGGCCAGAGACCTGGACAAGGGACTCCGCAAAACCCATGGGCACAGAGGTGGGGCTATGTGGACACAGATGTGGCCATGAGGTGCAAAGATGGCATTGGGGACAGATGACAGTATCGTGGGGACCGGGGTCTCTGGGAACAGAAAATGCGAGGACAGTTCTGCAGGGACCAATGGGCCATGGAAGTAAAAAATGGGAACATGGGACACGTATGGGGCTGCAGAAGCAGCAGTGTGGCCGTGGGGTGCAGAGTTGGGGCCTCGGGGCACAGAGATGGTCCGCAGATAGAAAAACAGGGCCATGAGAGACAGAGGGACAGATGGGATGGCAGGGACACAGGCAGAGGGCCATGGGTCTGAGATGGGCCTCTGGGGAGAGAGACGTGCCGTAGTCGTGGAGATGAAGCTAGGGACATCCAGGATAAGACTGAAGCCGAAGCGGCCTGGTGAAGGGCAGGGAAGGACCAGCTGGGGGCTAGGGTCCTGTGTCATCCGTGGGTCAGAAAGGATGGGTGGGCGGAGCCGGCCAGGACGTGTGCGGTACACCTGTGTGTCAAGGAGGTTCTGTGAAGCCCAGAGTGGCGACAGAGACGCTGCGGCTGAGGCCAGGAGGCTTCAAGTGGGGGGACACTGGGAGGGGACAGAGCGGGCCTATTGGGGCCAGGAGGAAAGGATGGAGCAGCAGAGAGGTCAGCGGAAGTGGGGTAGTCAGGATCACTTAGGGGTGCCATGGGGACCACAGAAGAACTCTGGGATCAAACGGCCTCATGATGCAGAATGAGCCGGTCAGCACCAGGGTCAGTGCTGTGACCCCTGCCAGGCTCACAGTGCCCTCCATTTCTGTGCCCAGCCTTCCCGGCACCTGCCATGAGCCCCTACGGGGCCCTGAACCTGAGCCTGCCCGGCGAGGCGACCACGTGCGCGGAGCCTGGGGTCCCCAACGCCTCCGCAGTGCCACCGTCGGGCGATTCGGGCACGTCGCCGGCGCTGCCTATCTTTTCCATGACTCTGGGCGCCGTGTCCAACGTGCTGGCGCTGGCCCTGCTGGCGCAGGCCGCGGGTCGTCTAAGGCGCCGGCGCTCGGCCGCCACCTTCCTCCTGTTCGTCGCCAGCCTGCTGGCCATCGACCTGGTGGGCCACGTGATTCCGGGTGCGCTGGTGCTGCGCCTGTACGCGGCGGGGCGCGCGCCGGCCGGCGGGGCCTGCCACTTCCTGGGCGGCTGCATGGTGTTCTTCGGCCTGTGCCCGCTGCTCCTGGGCTGCGGGATGGCGGTGGAGCGCTGCGTGGGCGTCACGCGGCCGCTGCTCCACGCGGCGCGCGTCTCCGTGGCCCGCGCTCGCCTGGCGCTGGTGGCGCTGGCGGCCGTGGCCCTGGCGGTGGCCCTGCTGCCACTGGCGCGCGTGGGGCGCTACGAGCTGCAGTACCCCGGCACCTGGTGCTTCATTGGCCTCGGGCCCCCCGGCGGGTGGCGCCAGGCGCTGCTCGCCGGTCTCTTCGCCGGCCTCGGGCTGGCCGCGCTGCTCGCCGCGCTCGTGTGCAACACGCTCAGCGGCCTGGCCTTGCTGCGCGCCCGCTGGCGCCGCCGCCGGTCCCGACGCTTCTCCCAGGCCTCCGGCACCGACGGCCGCCGCCGCTGGGGGCCGCGCTCCGCCTCCGCCTCGTCAGCTTCGTCCGTCGCTTCGGCCTCTGCCACTCTGCGCGGCTCCCGGGGCGGCAGCTCGGGGCACAGAGCCCGCGCCCACGACGTGGAGATGGTGGGCCAGCTCGTGGGCATCATGGTGGTGTCGTGCATTTGCTGGAGCCCGCTGCTGGTGAGGGGCGCCCCGCCCCCTCCTCCAGCCCCGCCCCCTCCTCCAGCCCTGCCCGCCGGGTTCACCCCGTCCCTCTCCGGCTCCGCACGCTGGGTTCGCCCCGCCTCTCCTAGCCATGGCTCCGACCCCCCGGGGACCGCTGGCCCGGGGAGCCAAACCTTTCTGGGGTCCTTGCGGCCCACACCGGCCCGCGCAAGCCTCTTCGGCGCCCTGACGCCGCTCCCCACCTCCTCGCTCTGGGCTCCCCGGGACTTCTGCCCAGACCCTCCCCCACCCTTGCCTCTTCACCGGCTCTCAGCTCCCGTCCGTGGAGCGCCATCTACGGGCTCCGCAGGCCACGCCCACCACGCGCCCCACGCGACGCCCTTCCCGCGTTCACGCCACCTCTCCCCGCAGGTGCTGGTGGTGCTGGCCGTTGGGGGATGGAGTGCCAGCTCCCTGCAGCGGCCGCTGTTTCTGGCCGTGCGCCTCGCCTCCTGGAACCAGATCCTGGACCCCTGGGTATACATACTACTGCGTCAGGCCGTGCTGCGCCAAGTGCTCCGCCTCCTGCCCCCCAGGGCTGGCACCAAGGGCGGCCCCGCGGGACTGGGCCTGGCCAAGGGCGCCTGGGAGGCCGGCTCGCTGCGGAGCTCCCAGCACAGCGGCCTCAGCCGCTTCTGAGGAGCCCCTCCCACGAACCTTATGGGAATAAAGCCATTTTGCAAGCCCAGGGCGGTGTGTCCCGTCGGGGCTTCGGCACGCACTGTGGCCGCGCGGGGCGGCGGCAGCGGGGCACGCGTGCATCTGAGGCTGGCCAGACAGGGTATGGTCACCGGCACGCGGTGCTCAAGAAGCCCGAATCCTGCCGGCGGAGCGGAGCCACAGGAGCCGGCAAACTACGCCCCGGCCGCCACGCCACGCCACGCCACGCCTCGGGCGTTCGTGCCCCTGCCGTTACCTGATCGGCTGTTCCCACATTCTGTTCATCTCCCTGAGCGCCCCCCCCCATCCCAACCCTCTGCACCCAAACCACGCCCGCCGCTCCACGCTCCCAGCACAAACCCAGCCCCTGGTGGCTGCCACGACCCCGCCCCCCCCCACCCACCACACAGTCTAGCACGGATCTGCCCCTCAGCAGCCAGGAGACGGACGCACGGCTGGGCAAACCTCAAAGGCCTTTTTAAAAACTAAGAGCTGTGGGGCGGGGCGGGGCGGGTCCGCGCGGGGCTAGCAGCCCCCAGCCACGAAGTCGAAATCCCGGAAGGCGGCCTGCTCGGCAGCAGTGAGGGGCCGGGCGTCGCGGGGTGGGCTCAGCGTCGGGGCCTCCCCCGTGAACTCCTCATCGAAGTTGCTGACGTCAGTGCGGCCCGAAAGCTTAGGCACGAAGGGCGGGGGCAGGCGGCGGGCCAGGAGCGCGTCCCAATCCAGTGTCTGCCGAGAGAGTGGAGTGGGTCAGGATGGCGCCGGGCAGCACGGCCTCTGGCAGTCTGAGGGGTTCAGCGCCTCAATGCGACAGGGGCTGCGGGGGGACGGGGGCTCAGGGAGGGCCGCATAGGGGAGCTGGTGGTCAGCAGGAGGCCTGGGGTGGGCAGGCGCGTGCTCCCCACCGGGCTGGCCTGCGTGAGGGCCACCCCGGAAGGGGCGAGCGCCGGGCAGGGAGGGCGGGCCGGAGCAGGGGACGGGGAAGTGCTCGCACTTGCGGGGGACGGACTGGCCCCGGCGAGGAGCGAGGAGCGCGGCTCTGGGGGGCCGGGGGCCGGCCGGGCTCACCTTGAAGAAGGGCTGCTTTTTCACGTCGTCGGCATCGCGCTCGCTGGACCCCAACCTCCTCTCGGGATTTCTGCGCAGAAGCTAGGGGAGGGGCCCGGGGTCAGTGGGCCACCTTTGGGCTCAGAGCCCCCAACTCCACACTAGGGGGCGTCCTCACCCTCCGCATGATGCCGATGGCCTCTGCTGACAGGAAGCGGGGGTAGCGAACCTCGTCGTTGACAATGCTGTCGAAGACTTCCTCCTCGTCGTCCCCTGGGAACGGAGACTGGGGACAGCACAGCCCCCGAGCCCAGTGAGGCCCTCTCGGGGCCGCTCCACGCCATCAGTCCCACACGGGACCCTCCTACCTCTGCCCGGGGTAGGGCAGGGAAGAGCTGGCTCACATGGGAGTGTAAGGACGCCACTTCCCAGGTGCGGACACCGGGGCCACCAGGCGGAGCGCAGGCACCCGTGGCTGGCACGCGCGGGGCCACGGGGACAGCTGGGGACTCACCTCGCCTACCAGCATCTCGTAGAGCAGCACGCCCAGCCCCCACCAGTCCACAGCCCGCGTGTAGGACGTGTCGGTCAGCACCTCCGGGGCCAGGAACTCGGGGGTTCCGCAGAACGTGCTGGTCCGGTCCCCGTAACCCATCCCTGGGGGCAGCAGGGTCCAGGTGAGCTTGCGGGGTGGGGGGGGACGTCCAGCCGGGGTCAGGGCTGGGGTGGGGTCCGCGCCCCGCCCACCCAGCCCCTCACCCTCTTTGCAGAGGCCGAAGTCCGCAATCTTGACGTAGCCCTCGGTGTCCAGGAGCAAGTTGTCCAATTTCAGGTCCCTGGTGGGGAAGGCCGGAGAACTGAGTGGTGCGGGGAGCGGGCTCTCTCCAGAGGTGGAGGACGCCCTCTGCTGCGGTGGGGCCGGGCGCACGCGTGGGCACACACACCTACCTGTAAACGATCTTGTGCTCGTGGAGGAACTGCAGTCCCAGCACCACACAGGCGGAGTAGAAGCTGCGGAGAGAGGGGAGAGTCACGGCCCTGCCCACCGGGGCTCCAGGGGCGGGGCGTTGGCGGGGCGGGGCCGCGGCAGGTGGCTCACGCAGCGCGGGGCTCGGAGAACACGTCGCTGTGGATGTGCAGCATCAGGTCCCCGCCGGCCGAGTACTCCATCACGAAGCACACGTGCTCCGTTGTCTGGAAGCAGCCAAAGAGGTTCACCAGGAACGGGTGTCCCGCGCTGGTCACCGCCGCCAAGATCCGCTTCTCACACATCAGGCTGTGGGGGGCGGGGGATCAGAGGCGCCCGGGCCGTCCCCCAGCTCCTGTGCCTGCCGCAGTGCAGCTGGGACAAGCGGCTCGCTGCGTCTAAATCTGGCCCAGCGTCCGTCCATCATCCTAGCCACACCCCCTGCCGTCCCTCTGGGGAAGCGCCACCGGTAGGTACAAGCCCCGGCTGACTGGCGCCGAGGCTGAGGCAGGAGCGGGCGATTGAAGTCAACAGGAGAAAGTGCCAGGTTTCCACAGCAGTTATGCGCATACAAGGACGGCTGCGTGGGCCTGCAGTTGCGGGGAGGTGAAACGTCTCCGCTGCCAGGCGACAACGCAAGCGCAGCCCAGAGGAAGGCAGGCAGAGCTGGGAGCCCGGCCTCAGCACCTGTACGCAGCCACGCCTGAACGCCTGAACTCAGTAGATCCCTCTGGACTTTTGTGATTCAGACCAATAAGTCAACTTTATTTGTTTAAGCACTTCTGAGTTGGGTTCCTGATTATTAAAAAGGTTGTTGGGAAGCCCAGGGACAATCCCAGTGCCTCTGCTGAGTATTTTGGGAATCAACAAGAATTGGGTAGGGTTTGGTTTGGTAGTGCTGGGGATAGAACTCAGGGCTACATTCATTCATTCACTGAGACAAGGTATCACTGAGTTGCACAGGCTTCCTAGAACTCTGGCTGGCCTTAAACTTGTGATCCTCCTGCCTCAGCCTCCCGAGTAGCTGGGATCACAGGATTACTCCATTATTATCTCCTTCCCCTCCACGGATCAGGAGGCTTGGGCTCTGAAGGGAGGTGTGAATTTCCCGGGATCACTAAGCACATCTGGCAGAGCTGGAATCTGAATCCAGGCCCAGACCCCAAAGCTGACACAGTGCAGGGCACCATTAAGAGTACAGGACTCTCAGTCTAAGTGTCCACTTTCAAACCGAATCCTGCTGAAGCCCACGGGCTACGTGACGCTGGGGACTGCGCAGCCTCTCTGCGCCATCAGCAGAAGGGGGACAACTGTGTGTGAGGAGAAACAGGTGAGCCACTAAGCAGCTGTCCTCAAAGCCGCAGTGGCCTTTAACACCAAGGGGGCATGCTCTGCTACCTCCCACAGGCAGGACGATGTCCCAGCGGGCCAGAGCCAGGTCCTCACCTCTCCACCTCGTCTCGGGCCACGATGTCCCCTTTCTTCAAAGCCTTGATGGCAAACAGCTCCCCACTGGCTCGGAATTCAGAGAGCAGCACCTGGAGGCACCGTGGGCAGGGGCGGTGTCAGTGGCCAGCGGGATGCTCAGGTCCCCCTGCCGGCCCCCACCTCACCTTCCCGAAGTGACCCCGGCCCAGCACCGCCAGGAACTTGAAGTCCTTGAGGGTCAGAGGCGACGTCCTCAAAGGGCTGTGGAGACAGGACACTGGTGGGATGGGGACTGTGGACCAGGGCGGGGACTGGGACCAGACAGGGGCATCACCTGCACAGGGCGGGGCCGGGGGTCTCCCGGGTCTCTGAAGGCAGCTCGGGAGCAGTGGGAGTCTCCTGGACTGAGGAGCCCTGCAGCAGCCAGAGGTCAGAATGACAGAAGTGCGGGCACCACGACCCCAAGGGCCTCCAGGGCCCACCGCTCCTTGCCCACCCCTCTCTCGCTTACCTCCAGCCTCTCCTCCCATTCCTGTGCCCTGTACACCCCATGCACACTCCCACCTCAGGACCTTTGAACAGCTATTCCCTCTTCCAGGACTGTGTTGTCCCCCACATCTGTGTTCTGCTTCCTCCTCCTAAGCCTTTACTCACATACAAGCTTTACAGGTAGCCAGCCGATAACCCACTGTATTAGGCAGAATCCCCCTAAATATTCCCCGTCCTGCCCCACTTCTTGCATTCTGAATATTTATGAGCATCTCTATCTGTATCTACCAACTATGCAGATATATGCAGCAGGACTGAGGATCTAACCCCCTCTACCACTGAGCCATATTCCCTGCCATTTGGGAAATGTTCGATATGTTTTGAGAAAAGAGTCTCTTTTAAGCTGCCCAGGCTCGGCTTGAATTTGCAATCCTCCTGCCTCATCCTCCCAAAATGCTGGGCGACAGGTGTATGGCACCACGCTCAGCTCTCCAATGCATATGGAGCCACTAATACCCTCACGGGGCCCACGCTCCAGGCCTCGCCTAGCCCTGTGGCCCTCCCACGCCTCACCTCTAGACTCCGCTAACCTGGGATTGGAAGGTTAAGTCTCCGGCATATGAATCTTTGCGGGCACATGTAAACCCTGGCAGGCCTCTCCTGGCATGGCTCCTTTGGAGGACGTAGTATACAGCCAGAAAAATACCCAAGGAAGAGGCTGGGGGCTGAGCTTAGTGGTTACAGTGCTTCCCTAGTGAGCAAGGCCTGGGTGTGGCCACATACACCGGGCGTGGTGGCGCACGCCTGTAACCTCAGCTCTGGGAGGCTGGGGCAGGAGGAGTGCCTTGAGTTTCAGCCCAGCCTGGACTACACAGAAAGACAGATCCTGTGTCAGAACAAAAACTGTCACCTGTTCCCCCCACCCCCCAGGACTGGGGATTAAACCCATGGCCTTCACACTGAGCTACATTTTAAGCCTCTCTCTCTTTTTTTAAACTTTTAATTTTGAAACAGGGTCTCAGTCAATAAACTGCCCAGGCCAGGCAAGACTCAAACTTGGAATTCTCCCGCTCCTCCCCTGCACGTGTGGACTGCAGACCTGGACTCTTTCTGATGTCAGATGTGCATAAAGCATTACCGCCAGGCGGGGCGGTGGCCCTCGCCCTACGCCTGCAACCTCAGGGCTCCGGCTGGATCTGGACTGTCCCCGAGAGCCTCCCGCATTTGGATGTAGTGGGACAACTGTGGCGCTGTGCTGTGGGAGGCGAGGCCCGGCTGGGGGGGCGGGTGCTTGGGGATTGACCTGGAAAGACTGTCACCTTGCTGAGTTTGGATGCGCCTAGGGACAGCTTTCTGGTGGGTGATGTTGGCTTGTGGGTCAGGAAATGAGTGAGGGGACAGGGCCCATCTGTCAGCCTGAACTCATTAAAGGACGGAAGGAGAAACTGCTGCAGCTTCTTCCAGGGAAGGCTGCGGTCTGGCCAGTGTCCCCGCTGCACCTCCGCAGCTCTCCCACCTTTGTCCGCCGGGGCCTCCAGCACTGCCGCTGCTGCTAGTCAGCAGTGAGCGGACCGTGTGGGACCTTCTGCAGCTACCAGCTACATAAATCCTTCTCCCTCACACTGTGGATGTCAGGTACTGTGTCGCAGCAACTAACGAGTAGCTAAGACCCTCAGCTATCCGGGAGACTGGGGTGGGGCCTCCTGACCCTCCTGCCTCGGCCACCCAAGGGCCGGGACGCCAGCCTGCACCACCAGCCCCCACGGAGCTCCCTTAATCAGGGTGGGAAATGGGACCCCAGATCTGTGGCAGGTGTGCCCTGTGATCCGGGAGGCGGCTGGCAGGGCACCTGAGAGAGGGGACAGAGGCTCACCAGGCTTGAGGGGCTGGGAGGCTGCCCCGGCGGGCTCCTCTGCGGGGAGCTGTCGGAGTCGGGGGCCAGGCTGAGCTTCTCCACAGTCACGTCTCTGTGGCGGAGGGGAAGAGGCTGCGTTGGTACCCCGCACTGGGGCCAGGCAGGGGGCCAGCGCCCGCCTCGCTCCTTACCCGCTGGGCCGGGGCTCGGTGCCTGGGGCCGCACTTGGGCTGAAGGTGCCTGCGGCCGCGGCGTTGGGGATGAGCCTGCGCAGCAGCCGCACCCACGTGGCCACGTCGATGTTCATCTGCCGGGCGCGCTGGAACGCTCTGCCTGGGGGCCAGGCGGTGTCACCGCGTCACCCAGGCCTCCTGGCCCGAACCCCAGCCCTGAGCCCGGCCCTCACCTTGCTGTTTGGAGAAGATCTTCTTCTGCCGCTGGAGCCGAGGGATCCTCTCGATGACGGGGTTGCGGAAGGTGACCTGCGAGACACGCCAGAGGGAGGCCCCATCGCGGGGGGTGCCCACCGGGTGCCCGCGGCAGGAAGGGCTGCCCACCCCACGGGTGGAGCAGGGCCGCGGGCGGGGTTCTGGGCTCCGATCTGCTCCCTACCCCTTTTTCTCCTCTCCAGAGATTAACATCCCTTTTGTTTTTTGTGGCTCGAGGAATTGAACCTAGGGAGGTAGGGAGGTCCTGAGCTATATCCCCTGGGCACTTTTTTTTTTTAATCTTTAAAAATTTTTAGGGAATTGGGGTGTGGGTGGGTGTGGGTGTGGCACTGGCAGTGGAACCCAGGGCTTTCACCCTGAGCTAGGTCCCCAGCCTTTTTTTTTCTTTTCAATTTTGAGACTGGGTCTCCCTAAGTTGCACAGGCTTGGCAGGATGTGCGACCCTCCTGCCTCAGCTTCCCATGTTGCCAGGGTTACAGGCCTGTGCTACTCCACCTGGCCAAGCTGCCCGTCTCAGATCCCTTGCTAAGGGAGGGCAACTGACTCACAGGAACTGGAATAGCTTCCCAGCCTGGGCCTTGCAGCACTGACCTGGAGTCTCCGGGGGAGGCCCGCACCCTGCTCCTGGCCCAAGGGATGCCAGGCCACTCGTAAGGGCAACTCCATCTACTCTACTCCGGACCACAGCGCAACTTCCAGTAACTGGTGGTGAAGCCCCAGGTCCAGTGTGCAGTCACAGACTCAGGGCAATCCTGTCTCAGCCTACCAAGTGCTGGGATTATCACATCTGGCTTCTGTGGTGCTGGGGAATCGAACTCGGGTACTTAACACTTGACTTACCGCTGGCAATGCAAGTGCTTTAGCCACTGAGCCATACCTGCAGCCCTTTCTTTTAAATTTTTCTTTTTTCTTTTTGCAAAGCTATTAAAATTTGTGTAAAACAAAAGACTTCAGGCCCCCAGCCCCACTATCACACTTCCACGAGACAGCACCCTGCCTTTAGTAGAACCCAATTTTTGTCTCCCTGGTGACCACAGAACTGCAGGGAGTTCCAGGCACGCAGCTTATGTGCAGGCCAAGGGCAGCCAGGCTGAGCCCTTTCCCTGCAGGCTCCCGTCCTCAGGCGGCACAGGAACTTCTGCTTGGGTAGCCGGGTCTTGCGGTAAGGCCCTGGCGCCAATCCCCAGCACCACCTACGCGCACACACGTCATACCAGCGCTCAGGTGCCTGAGGCAGGAGGGTCACTGACTGCTCTGAGGTTGGAGCCAGCTTGGGCTACAGAGTGAGTTCAGGAGCAGCCAGGACTAGAGTGAGTCTCACAAAAGAAAAAAAGAAAGAAAGAAAGAAAAAGAGAAAACCCCTGATTTCTGCTTGGAAACTGCAGCGAGAGGGGGGCTAGAGAGATCTGGAGACAGAAACAGGCAGATATGACTAAGCTGATCCATGGGACCCGCCATCAGTTCAAATGCAAGACCTGCAAACCCAGGCTGAGGCAGGAGGCAGCCCAGCCTGGGCAACAGAGAAACTCAGTGAGACCCGATCTCAAGATCAGAATAAAACATGGGCTGGAGACGTAGCTAACATGAAGGCCCAGGGCCCCAGCACCACACAGGGGCCTCGCGCCTGCCCGCCCACCCATACACAGAACAGAGAAGCTGAGAAGGACCATCAGATCACAGCCTGTCCTTCTTTTTTTTTTTTTTTTTGAGGCAGGGTCTCGCTCTGTAGCCCAGGCTGGTCCTGAACTCACTGTGGAGCCCAGGCTGGCCTTGGACTCGGGGGCAATCCTCCTGCCTCAGCCTCCCACTAGGATTACAGGTGTGTGCCACCATACCCGGCTTATGTGGAGCTGGGGAATCAAACCCAGGGCCGTGAATATTTGCAAGGTGAGCGCTTCACCCACTGTCCCACTCCTCCAGTCCTCATTTTTTTTTTTTTTGAACGTATCTATTTTGTGGTTCTGGGAATCAAACCCTGGGGACCCCTGGCATCTGTGCAGTCATGTCCTCGGTCCCTTTTTCAACTGACAGTGTCTCCATCACTTAAGCCTGTGATCCTCCTGCCTCAGCCTCTCCAAGTACTGGAGTTACAGTTGTGCCTGGCTTTTTTTTCTTCCCTTAAATCCAGCCAGCATAGCTTGAGGACAGGAGTACGTCTAAGAAACACCTTGACAGGTGATTTCAGCACTGTGCAATCATCACAGAGCGCCTCAGAGGGGGATGACATCACACAGCACGAGGATCTTGAGGGTCACTGGGCCCATGAAACCTGGCAGCTGGCAGGTGTCAGTATGCAGAGCAGGACTGTTTCTTGCCTAAGCAACCCCCCACCCAGCTTGCTGTGTATCACACATGCGATCAAGTACGCTTTTCAAGAAGGCTCAGACACCCATCTGGAATGTCCCCCCCCAACACCCCCCAGGAAACCAGGAGGGACGTGCGGCCGGAGCGGCTCCCGCACGCAGGGCCAGGCGTACCTCGGCCAGCAGGCAGCCCTGAGGCTCCACATCCAGCTGCACCTCATGCCTCTCGTTGTCCAGGAAATCCTCCAACTTCAGGAATTTGAGGGCACACAGGCCCCTCTGGTCCCTCCAGAACACAGCCAGCTCCAGTTCCCGTGCCTCAAGGGAGAGGAACAGTGACATCACCTGGGGTGCCTGGGCCCCCGGCCCCTCCCGGACCTCTCCCAGTGGACCCTGGCCCTGCTCACCCTGTCCAGCTCCAGGGTGAAGGTCTGGTCCCAGGCACGGGGGCCGCACGGCTTCCAGGACGTCTGTCCTACCACCGTATTGTCCAACCTCAGCACGGCGCTGACCTCACCTGAAATCGGCAGAGGACACACAGGAAAAGGTCGGGTGGTTTCCGGGATCTTCCTAAGCACCTCCCTGCTCTCCCCTACCCATTAACACTCTGCTACTCTATCCTGGTAAAGCTTTGTAGGTTTGCATTGTTGCTGTTTGTGTTTTTGGTTTTTTTGAGACAGGGTCTTGCTCTGTAGTCCAGGCTGTTCCTGAACTCATGATGTAGCCCAGGCTGGTCTAGAACTCACAGTCCTTCTGTCCTCCTGCCCCAGCCTTCTGAGTGCTGGGGTTCCAGGCATGTGACACTACACCCAGCTTATGTGGTGCTGGGGAGTCAAACTCAGGGCCTTGCACTTGCTAGACAAGAGCTTGAGCACTGACAGGACACAACGAATGAGAAATTTCATCCCAGGAAACTGTTTCACACACAAATTGTTGAAAATACTGTATAAATTGGGTTGGGGGTGTAGCTCAGCAGCTAAAGTCCTTGCCCAGCAAGTGCAAGACTCTGGGTTCAAATCCCCAGCACCATATAAAGAGTAGGTGTGGAACTTAAGATGAAAGACAAACTGAAAGAGGGGAGTAGGGTGGGGGAGAAGGGAGGGAGGGGGGGTAGGGGAAGGGGCAAAAGGAGAGTGGGAAAGCCCTTGTCATCTTGACAAGATACGTACGTGCACAAAATGCTCAACTTCATTGTAAACCTTGAATTTTGCACGTATACATATCAATAAAATGTGGGTAGAAAAAAAAAGAATACATATAAAGAGTAGGTGGGCGTGATGGCATATGCCCACAATCCTGGTGTTTGAGAGGCTGAGACAGGAGGATTACCATAAATTGGAGGCCAGCCTGAACTCCACAGTGATTTCAGGACTAACATGGACTACAGAGTGAGATGCTTTCTCAACAACAACAAATTAAAAAATTATCTACAGATTCTCTATAAGGTATTAATAACTTATAAGGAAATTTGTGTTTAGGGTTGGATCCCCTCCAAGATATCTCATTACATATTAATATATGCAAATGTTACAAAATCTGAAAATAAATTTCAAATCTGAAACACTTCTGGCCCTAAACATTTCATCTAAGAGCCTCAGCCACAGTCCTCTCTTAGTTTTTATTTTTTGTCTTTTGTCTTTTTATTTGATTTTTATTGTTTAGAGCTGAAGACCGAACCCAGGGATTTGCAGTTGTGAGGCAGGCGCTCTACCACTGAGCTAAGTCCTCAACCCCCTCTTAGTTTTCATTTTAAGACAAGGTCACAACAGGCTGGGCTCCAGCTGTGGCCCTCCTGCCTCAGCTTCTCAGAGCGCGGATTACCTACCTGTGCCGTCGGGCTAAGGATTCATCGTCTTACAGAACTAAAATGCTTCCCGGTAGGTACCCACCACAGCCTTGTCCCTGGCGCCCGCCCTTCTATTCCCTGCCTTACTGACCTGACGACTTTAGGGACCTCAGATGAGCAGAATCCTGCCGGATATGCTCTACTGTCACCAGCTTATTTCACGCAGCCTAGTACATCATGAACCACCTTCAGGCCATGGGGCCTTCACAAGGAGCTACATCCCCAGCACGTTTTTATCTTTTGGGTTTGAGAGAGTCTCACTAAGTCAGGAAATTGCACAGGCTGGGTTTGAACTTATGATCCTGCCTTATCTTCCCAGAGTACTGGAATTACCAGCCTGCACCAGTGGGCCTGGCTACAACCAACCACGCTGTAGCGTGTGTCAGAACATCCTTTTCAGGGCTGTATGAACCTGCCACGTTTGGTTCACCCCTCCACCTGTGGAGACGAGGCCACTCGTATCTTCTGGCTACTGTACACAGCACTACACTGGTGGCACTGTGCACACGCCTCGTCAAGACCCTACTTCCAATTCTGTTGGATTTACATCCCACAGCAGAATTGCCAGGTAACATGGTAATTCCATGTTTAATTTTTTTCAGGGCTGGGAATGGTTTTTGTTTGCTGGTGCTGGGGATTGAGCCCAGGGCCTTCATATTAAACAGCCCCAGGTCTTTTTTACATCATTTCAGACAGGGTCTCACTGAGTTACTGTGCTGCCCAGGCTTGAACCTGAGGCCCTCCTGCCTCATCCTTCTGGAAGGCTGGAACTTCAGGCACACATCACAGCTCCCATGTGGCTCTTGTTTTGATCACAGTCACCCTAGTGGGTCTGATGTACTGGCTTTTGAAAGGGTCACAAAAGTGGGGTGCTCAGGACCCTGACTCCCTCCATATCCTGTGTTGGTGCTGCAACTCACTCGTGCTCTCGGCTTCTGCTTTGAGGCTGCTCCGGCCGCTAAGGCTCCCGCTTCGGCTGTAAAGGCCCCGACTCGGGCGGCTCAGGAAGGGGGTACGGCTGTCAGGAGTCCCTGGTGCCCCCACTGAGGGTGCGGGGTTCCAGGGGATGGTCTCTGGGAGGTCTTTACAGCCCACCACACGTACTTCCAGGGTCCCTGCAGGAGGGGCAAGCTCATGGGGGACCCACACCAGAGGGGGGGAGGCGGCTGCAGGAAAGGGGCCGCAGTTCATCGAAGGCATCACGCAGCTGGCAGACGGCAGGCATGCCGACAGGCCACCTCGGGGTGGGGATACGGGCATCTCTGGGCACGGGGGCTTGGGGACAGGAGAGATTCTGGGCCGAAGTGGGGGTCCAGGCAAGGAGGGACAGCCAGGCTTCGGGGTCTAGAGATGAGGCTGGGCCGAGCAGAGGGTGAAATGGGCTGGGGTAGGGGCCAGGGCAGGAGACCTCAAGAGTGACCAGAGCTCTGTGACAGGCCGCGCAGGCGGTGCAGTGAGGAGGGGAAGGCCAGGGTGCGGGGGGTTGTCCGCCTTGGGCTAATGGAGTCCAGGAGGAGAGGACCAAGAGAGGGAAGGGTACAGAGGGCTGGGGAGCACGGAGATCCCGGCAGTGGTGGCAGAGCCACCGGAGGGCTGGGGACCCACCTGTGAGCGGCGCGGGCTTGCACAGGGTGCTGTAGTACGTGGCAGGGAAGGGCCCAGTCAGAAGCGCGCTGAAGGCGGCGGAGGACGCCGCGGCGAGCTCCTCCCGCAGCAGCCGCGCCTTGGGGTGATCGGCCGGCAGCTCCCCCAGCCGCCGCTCCAGCGCCTCGCGCAGCAGCCCCAGCTTCTGGTTGGACTCGCTCAGCTTCTCCTGGGCCTCAGGGCGGAAGGGCAGGGCTAGAGCAGCGCCCGGCTCCGTCCCTGCTGGGGCGCTTCCTCCCGGGTCCACCCCCCACACCTCCAACCAGTTAGCCCCGACCCCCGACCCGTGGCTTACTCCACCACGTGTGACGTCTGCGAGACAGACCCCGCCCCCTCGCTAAATAGCTCCCGGCAAAGGCCCGCCCCTCCCGGAAGCCCCGCCCCTCACCTCGCCTACTGCCTTCCGGTCCGGGGTCTTGGCGGCACTGAGCAGGCGCAGCACGTTCTTGGCGCCCTCGGCCACCGCGTGCTCCACTCGGAAGTGGTGCCGCAGCTCCTCGATGCGGAGCTCCACGGGACCCATATCCGGACCCCCTGTGGCACAGACAGAGGAAGTGTGGCCCGCGTGAGGCTCTCCAGCCCGCCCGCCCTGCGCGCGACGCCCGCCACAGACATCAACCACGCGCGTCTGTATCTCCCAGGACAGGCACAGGGACACTGGCACCCCACCCTGGCGCTCTGCCGCCCGCCCACCCAGACACACCCTTCTCCAGTGATGATCGCCCACAGAGCCAGTCTTCGGGACAGCTACGCAGGGACACGCACACTGTCCACTGAGGCCTGGGACAAACCCCGTAGCTGTCCCTCTGCATTCCCAGGGATTAGACAGGCCAGTACAACGTCTCACCCAGCGACCGGCACCCGCAGGGACAGGGATAAAGAGGTTGGTACACTTCACAACCCACCCAAGGTTCTCCTGCCCTGCAGTTACATCCCGAACCAAGCGTGGGGATGCCCACAGGCATTGAGGCAGAGCGGGGACACAGCCCTGCTGCCACCCGGATGAAGTTAGGGCCCCAGAAACAACGTGAGGGACTGAATGTTTGTGCACCCCCATTCCTACGTGGAGGTTCAGCCCCAAAGGGAAGGCATTTGTAGGCCAGGCCTTTGCATTTGGGAGGGGGTCAGGGTTATACAGGCCGCAGGGTCCTTCATGTTGAAACTAATAGCTTTTTAAGAAGACACCGGGACTAGGGTGCAGCTCAGTGGAAAAGCACTTGCCCAGCAGCCCTGAGGCTGGGGTTCGAGCACTGCACAAAACAGAGACACCCGAGAGCATGGCCATGCCATCCCGTGTGCACCCGCTCCCCCTCCATCCGCCCGTCCCGTCTCCTCTGCCCGGTGCTGGTCAGTGACCACGCAAAGACTGAGCCTTCTGACACTGGGAGCCACAGCCACCTCTCTTTCCTTAAGCTGTGGGCACTGGGAGTTGTGTCCCCGCAAGGAGACAGCGGTGAGGATGCCACTGTGCGGGGGCACTGCCACAGGGCCAGGCTCTGCCATTATGCAGATGTGGCCCCATGCCCTCAGGCACAGGGACAAGTGTACTGGAACAGAGTGACAGAGTTAAAGGTTATGAACACCTTTATGCCCACTACAGGACCAAAGAGAGAGTCAGGAAAAAAAAAAAAAAAAAGACAATGAGGGCTGGAGGAATGGCTCAGCAGTTAAAGCACTTGCCTAGCAAGCCCTAAGTCAAGCACTAAGTACCTGAGTTCACCACCACATAAGCTGGGCGTGGTGGCGCACACCTGTCATCCCAGCACTTGGGAGGCTGAGGCAGGAGGACTGCTGTGAGTCCAAGGCCAGCCTGGGCTCCATAGTGAGTTCAGGACCAGCCTGGGCCACAGAGAGACCTTGTCTCAAAAAGAAAAAAAGAAAAAGAAAAAGTAAAAAAAGGATCAGAATACACTGTGGCAAAAGTCCCAGGACTCTACCTGTAGCTTGGGGGAACATGGGGACAAGATCATGCTGCCACATAGCTAAGGCACAGGGACAGGCGGAGAACCGCCCCCCATACCAGCAGTATCCTGATATCCACGGACACAGAAACCCCCCGTCAGAGGGAAAGACCAGTGGCTCCCCAGAGGTGGTGCAGGGACACAGGCAAGGCCACTACAGGACACAGCCGCCTCGGTGCACAGGGAGCACACACTGGCACGCAAGTGCAGAAAATCTGTCACCCAGGGGCCCAAGGTCATGGCCACACTTAGCTGTAGGGGCCAAGGACAGTCTCACTGTCCGGTACAATGGCCCCAGCTCAGACCTCACACTTGGTCGCAGAGCTGCAGCCATACTGGGCCCTGAGTGTGCAAGTGCCACAGACATGAGGAAGACGGAAGAGGCGCAGCTGCTGGGCCTGCAACCCGCAGGCACATCCCACACCAGCGCCATCACACTGCACCTGGGCCTGCTGCCCGGCCACAGGGCCATTGCTGTGACGGACGCAGGGAATATGCTCCCCCCATTGCTCCTGGCTATCACAAGGGACGTGATCACACTGTCACACCCTCAGACCGGAACACCTCCCACGGGTCTTCTGAGCACAGATGCAGGCACAATCACACAGCCACAGCAACACACACCCAGGGCACAGGAGTCGTCACCTGGGCTATACTCCTCGGCCTCCCCCCTTGAGGGACCCACCGTGGTCATCATCATCAGGGACCCACAGGCAGTGACACCAGAGTCCTGCTGCTCCGTGCCCGTCTATAAATCGAGCACTATTTGCACAGAACCTACACAATTCTCCTTCGTCCGTCCCTCCCTCCCTCCCTCGTGTCTGTCCTTCCTGTCTCGTTTTGCTGGCGATGGGACCCAGGGCCTTTGCTCTGAGCTACGTCCTCAGGTTTTGTTTGTATTTAACTTAGCTTACTTTGAGCCAGGGTCTCGCTAAGTCACTAAATTGCTCAGGCTGGGCTCAAGCTTGCAATACTCCTACCTCAGCCTTCAAGAGTACTGGGGCTACAGGTCTGCCCCACCAGGCCCAGCTCATATACTGACTCACTCTCTCTCTCTCTCTCTCTCTCTCTCTCTCTGTGTGTGTGTGTGTGTGTGTGTGTGTCATAGTGGGAACTGAACCCACAGCCTTTGCTCTGAGCTACACATCAGCCCCTTTTTATTGTTTATTTCAGACAGAGTCTTGCTAAGTCACTAAATGGCCAAGGTTCAGCTTGATTTTCCACCCCCAGGTCCCACAGTACAGGGATTCCCCACCTGCACCACAGGGTCTGGCTGGACTCTCCGACTTTAAGTGATCTCTGCCTGACGGACAACATGTGATACACTGTAACTGTTGTACAGATAGTCTTTGTCCTGGATTGTTAGGGAACTGTGACAAGAAGAACAGGCTTTGTACATGTTTTTGCATGTTTCTCACAGGCACAATTCTCTCCCTTGCTATTTTCAACATGTAATTGACTGACCTCATAGATACTTAACCCAGGGATAAAGGAGGCCAACGGTACACAAATCCTTGATCCCTGCAGTCCAAGTCACATGAATGCTCACACACACACACACACACACACACACACACACACACACACACACACACAACCACCAAGGCCCTGGGGCCAATGCAGATTGACAATCCCAACATGTTCAGCTGTGAGACACTGCAGAAACTCGTAAACATGTAAACACACAGGCACACACATAGGGACACCTGTGAGAGGCACAGGGCCAGTATGACAAGGCAGCCATTGTATCTAGGGGTCCACACGTTTCTGTAAAAAGCCAGACAGGCACGCTGAGGGCAGGTGTGAGGCTCCAGGTTCAGTCCCCAGGAGCACACAAGCCAGGTGTGGCGGCACACGCCTGCAACCACAGCACACAGGAGGCTGAGGCGGGAGGCCCACAGTGAGTTTGAGGCCAGCCTATGCTACAGAGCGAGACTGTCTCAAAAAAAAAAAAAGGAAATACTTTCAGCTTCATGGCCTGAAAGGCTCTATCACCACTTCTCAGCTTTTCAGCGAGGTATGAAAACTGTCATGAAAGAGTGGCGTGGCTGTGTGCCAGTGAAACCTTATTTGCCAAAAAAAAAAAGGCCATGGTGGGTTTGCCCTGAGGGTGGCGGTGTGCCAGCATCTGATCTGGCACAAACACCGCATGGGACAGAACCGCAAGAGAGGCCTAGAAAGCCAGACACGAGCTCAGGCGCAGAGCAAGTCCCAGCGCTCACCGTTGGCCCTAACCGTAGCAGCGTGGAGGCCTCAGGCTGGATGGGACGGGGCCAGAGATGGGCCCCGCGGGGCGGACTGCCGGTCAGGCTGGCCGGGCAGGCGCTCACCTTGGGCTTCCTCAGGGGCTGCCTGGCTCTGTGGCTGGCCGGCCTGCAGGGCACGGCGGAGCTGCATGCGGAGGATGTCGATCTTGGTCCTGCTGTCCTGCAGCATCTGCTGAGCCGTCAGCAGCAGCTTCCGGTCCTGGGGGCGAGGCAAACGGTCAGAGGAGGCCAGGCAGCTCAGCTCTGCCCAGAGACCTGCTGTCCCCACAGGGCAGGCCCTGGGGGACCGTGTGACGGTGTGTGTGCGCCATGTGGCTGAGCAGACATCAGCACCAGGCTTCAATTCCAGAACCTCACTGAGGGACTGAAGCCAGGCGTGGTGGCGCACACCTGTAATCCCACCTCTCAAAGGCTGAGGCAAGAGGATTGCTGTGAGTTCAAGGCCAGCCTGGGCTCCGTAGTGAGTTTGGGACCAGCCTGGGCTACAGACGGAAGCAAAACAAAACAAACTGGGAACTGTGATATCTCTTTTCTCTAAAAATGATCCAATCTGGGCTTGGTGGCACACGCCTGTCACCCCTGCACTCAGGAGGCTGAGGCAGGAGGATTGCCATGTGTTCAAGGCCAGCCTGGGCTACGCAGTAAGTTCATAACCAAAATGGACTACAGGGCGAGACCCTGTCTCAAAGAAAAAATAAATAAGTGAATGAATGAATGAAAATTATCCAGGCTGTGGTCCTCAGTCCTAGCGACAGAATACGGATGAAGAGAGGGCACGCACATGTGGTGTGTGCACAAGGGTGTATGTGGACACAGCAGTACACACATCCTTTTGGATATGTACACACGTGGAGGCACACGCACGTACGGCAGGTGTGTGCGCCGGCCGGCAGCATGTCCGGGCACGTGTCCCCCACGTGTGGCGCGCCGCCCACCTTGCTGCTCCCGTTGCTGTAGGTCTGGATCATGTTCTCTGCACCCTGCTTCACCTTCAGCTCGATGGCCAGCTGCTTCTCCAGGCCGGCTACACGGCTCAGGTTGGTGGCCGCGCAGGCAGAGCTGCCTGCGCCCGGGGACTGGGGGGCATCTGGAGGGAACAGCAGTGTACAGGAGTCAGCATGGTTGTCATTTTGTTATGTTCTGGAGGGTCTGCCCTCAGCCCAGCGTCAGGGGAATGGGGAAAGGAGCAGGGAGCCGGCACAGAGGACCCTGGCGGTCTCCCTACGGCCTTCCTAAAGAACCCCTCAGATCAGTGACAAAACCTAGCACAAACCAGAACGCCCTGGGCGTTCGAATCCCCAGTGCCGAGCGACTCTGCGCTGTGGTGTCAGCAGGAGTCCTGGAGGGGGGAACTCCGTGCAGAGGGGCTACGGGAGACGCTGGGTGTTGGCTGCACTGCTGCCCCAGAGTGCCGAGGCTCGGGTGACACAGCACGTGCCCAGGAGCCTGGGTGTGGGTGGCTGATCTCAGCAGCTGCATAGACCTGGGCTGCTGGAGGGGCTGGGTGAGTCTGGAGGCCCAGGCGGTGTCCCAGGGCTCTGTAGGAGAGGCACCCGTGGGCCATGCGCTCCTCTAGGTGCCAGCAGTCCTTAGTCAGTCCTTGGGGGCTGCTGTGGCTGTGACAGTCTCTATGGTCCGAACACAGGGCCCAGGCCCTCAGGGTTCACGTGTGCACAGTGAATGCGTCTTTCTCTGGGTATTTAGTGACAGTGTGGAAGTCTCTGAATGTTGTCATGACTACGAGAACTTGTTTGTTTGGGGTTTTTCTTGGGACAGGGTCTCACTCTGCAGCCCAGGCTGGTCCTGTACTCACTATGGAGTCCAGGCTGGCCTTGGACTCACAGAAATCCTCCTGTCTCAGCCTCCCGAGTGCTGGGATCATAGGCGTGCACCACCGTACCTGGCTTATGTGGTGCTGGGGAATTGAACTCGGGCACTTAGCGCTTGACTTTGGGCTTGCTAGGCAAGCGCTTTAACCACTGAGCCATACCTCCAGCCCCAAAGAATTCCTGGTTATGAGAGGAAAATGGTCCAGAGCTGTCATCCAGCATCATAAACATGCTAAACACCTCAGAGCTGCACATGTAAGACGGTAAGCTTTATACTGGAGGATTTTTAACCACAATTTAAAGAAAACTTTCTGGCATGGTGGTGCACACCCATAATCCCAGCACTTGGGAGGCTGACACAGGAGAATTGCCGCGAGTTCGAGGCCAGCCTTGGCTACACAGTGAGTTCAGGACCAGCCTGGGCTGCAGAGTAAGATCTTGTCTCAAAAAAGAAAAACCGTGGGCCAGAGGAACGGCACAGCAGTTAAAGCGCTTACAAGTGCAATGCTCTGAGTTTGATTCCCAAGCACCACATAAAGCGGCGTGATGGTCAGCCTGGCTACCCCAGTGAGTTCAGGACCAGCCTGGGCTACAAAGTGAGAAGGAAAGAAAGAAAGAAAGAAAGAAAAAGAGTGTGCAATAAATAAATAAGTAAATCCATAAATTTGTGCTCAGGACCCAACAAGCGCCACTGCATGGAGCTACATCCCCAGCCCTTTCTGTAGTTGTAATTTTGTGACAGGGTCTCACTAAGTTGCTAAGTCACCAGATTGGGCTTCAACTTGCTATCCTCCCAGAACTGCTGGGATGACAGGTCTACACTATCAGGCCTGGGCTCACGATTAAAATTTAACTTAAAAATTTTAAAGTTAAAAAATAGAAGTAATCCCAGCACTGAGCAGGCTAGAGCGGAATAATCCTGTGTTCCAGGCCAGCCTAGACTGCACAGCGAGCTCAAGGCCAGCCTAGATTACTTAGCACACACGCAAAAAATGTCTTTAGAGATCATGCGGGTACTGGTGCAAGGGTGAGAGGTTTCCAGAGCTGGATGGCAGGGTGGACACAGCTGCGTGCTGGGGTGACGATGTGGGGGTTTCTGGGCAGCTGTGAGACTGGAAGTGTGCAAGGAATCGTGATCTAGGGGTGAGTGCAACGGTGGGGGCCTCTGGGTGTTTATGTGACTGTGTTATCCGTGTCTGGGTTTTGCCCACCTAGGTGTGAGTTTCTGGAAACTCACGTGGCAGCGTGTCACTCGGGCGTCATCCTCTGGTACCTGCGCGGCAGTGGGAGCGATGCTGGGCGTCACCTGTGCACTAGGGGCGCGCGCGCGCGCGCGCGCGCGGGCCTGGGGCTGGGATGGCGCCGCGCACGCCTCCGGACGCCATCTAGGCACCGGAAACTTGGTCTGTTTTTGTCTTCAGGCTGGGAGCTGCCTGGGATAGGGT
The DNA here is from genome assembly GCA_004027205.1 of Ctenodactylus gundi. NCBI lineage: Eukaryota > Metazoa > Chordata > Mammalia > Rodentia > Ctenodactylidae > Ctenodactylus > Ctenodactylus gundi. The sequence goes on from PVKB01001517.1 coordinate 100,717, forward strand.
GCCCCTGGGGGCTGCCCGGGCTCTGGGGTGCGCGGCGTGGGCGTCGGGGGGCTGCGTCTCCAGCTCCCCGCGCGCCGCCTCCGCTCACCTGGGCCGCTGCGCGCCGCGGGGTCGGGCAGCACCACGTGCGCGTGCAGCTCCTGCAGCTGCTGGTGCAGCAGGTCCAGGCGGCGCGAGGAGCCGCGCAGCAGCACGTCCACGGGGCCCAGGCTGCGGCCCAGGTCGGTGGTGGCGCGCCGCAGGTTCTCGGCGCCCTCCTTCAGCTTCAGCTCCTTGCGGATCTCGCGCCGCAGCCGCTCCCGCTCCAGCTCCAGCTGCTGCTGAACCCCGGGGGCGGCCAGGTCGGCCCCCGCCAGGCCCAGCTGCTCCAGCAGGGACCAGCCGCGCGGCTCGCCCTGCAGGGAACCGGCAGGTCAGGCGGGCTGGGGCGGCTGCCGCCGTAAGCAGCCCACCCGGCCCGCTCAGCCATGCACGGGTGCCCCAGGAGCCGGCCTGCCCCGCGCCTCTGCCTCTGAGGACTGGAAACAGGATACACCTGTCCTTGCTCCCTGACTCCCTGGAACCCAGAGGTCGGAGGAGGGCAAGGCCCTGGCTTCCTGCCCCCCCCTCCCGGGGTCCTGCAGGGCAGGCCCGACTTCCCACCTCGCGCTGGAGGGGAGGTCCCAGAGGCAGACTCCACCTTCCCTCCGCTGGACCCCAAACTACAGGCTGTCTTTTTTTTTTTCTCTCTCTCCTTTTTAGGAGTGGTGTTAGGGAATCAAGCCAGGGTCTTCACACTGAGCTACACCCCAGGCCTTCTTTATTTTGATTTTGAGATAAGGTCTCGCTAAATCACTAAGTTGCCCAGGCTGGGCTTGAATTTGCCCTTCTCCTGCCTCAGCTCTCAGGCAGCTGAGATGATAGGCCTGTGCCACCATGTCGGGCAAAATTAGGAAGTCTTGAGGGGCCAGCCCCTTCTCTCTGCTGTGCCCCAAGCCAGGGGCCCCGCGAAGGGGCCCTGCCCTGTCCTCGCTGCAGCCAAGCCAGGCGCCCTGAGGCATGAGCCCCTCTCCCTCTGCCACACCCCGCAAGCAGGAGGTCCTGCGGACCAGCGCCGCCTCCCCTCTTCACGGTTATCAAACTGGCCCCAAGAACAGAGCCCTGCCTTCCTCCTCCTCCACACCCCAGGCCCCAAACCTGCTGGCCACAGGTACTCTCACTCTCCTCACAGAGAGCGCCACTCCAGTGCTCCCCTCCGGAGTCCCAAACCCGCTGGCACTAGGACAGAGCCTCCAGCCCATGCTGTTTGGGGCCCACCCCCCACAGGGACTCCAGCCCCCACCTCCAGCTCCAGCTCTGAAGGGGGACCGGCTTCCGCCATCCTGGGTCCCGGCAGCAGCCCCGCCCTCTTCCTGAACCTCGGCCTGCCAAGGCCTCTGGGCCACCACTTCCTCTTTCCTGCCAGCTCCCAGCAGCCCCCACGCCAGGCCGGCTCTGGGGCATGTAAGGGGACTTGCCCTCGGCAGCCCCCCCAGGGCACGCCTCCTTTTCTGGACGCAGCCAAAGACAGCGGCAGCTCCCCGTTCCCAGCAGGAGCCCAGGCAGGACGTGCCCACCGTGTCCCAAAAGAGGCCATGAGCCACGGGGAGTGGTGTGTGTGCTCACTTCCACGCAGTTACAGAAGGCCCGAGCGTGGAACACGGGCCCCGAAGTGTGTGCACACGTCCTGGTCTGCACACATGTGCCTGGGCCACAGGGCCAAGTGTGTGCATGAGACATGGGCTCAAAGGCCTGTGCGCCCATTCATGCTCCTGCACCTGCAGGTGTGCGTATGAAGTACAGATGTGCATACTTGCGTGCCTACACACATGTACAGAACAAAGACTCATTAAGTGTAGGCACGCTTTCACTGGGCATGGCGGTGCGCACCTGGAATCCTAGCATTTGGGAGGCTGAGGCAGGAGGATCCCAAATTTGAGCCTCGACTGGGCAACTAAGTAGCTTGATGGGCCCCTATCTCAAAATTAAAAGTAAAATGGGCTGGGGATGGAGCTCAGTGAGAAGATCCTAAGCTCAATCCTCAGGAGTACACACAGAAAAATGCAGGCAGTGGGTGGGTGTAATCAGCAGTTAAAGCCCTTGCCTAGCCAGCATAAGGTCCTGAGTTTCATTCCCCAGCACCACATAAACCCATCTTGTTGTTACAAGCCTGTAATCCCAGCACTTGGGGGGCTGAGGCAGGAGTGCCATGAGTCCGAGGCCAGCCTGGGCTCCATAGTGAGTTCAGGACCAGCCTGGACTGCAGAGCTGGACCTTGTCTCAAAAAAAAAAAATACTATACACAGGCATCCTTTGACATCCACAGGTGTGCCAGAACATGGGCTGGCATGAGTGTCCGCTCTGAGTGGGCACACTGCACGCCTGAGGTCCCCCGAGTGCTCATTTGGGTCCTGCAGCAACCTACACAGCGCTCATGCCACCACCGCCGGTGCGCTCATGCACACACATGCTCACACCCACATGCACACCTCCCCAGGACCGCCATATGCTCACGGCGCCCCGGGGCCTCCAGCCCAGCCACTCCCTGTGTATGCGCTACCGCCAGATCCTCCCACCTGCCCGCGTCCCGACTTCCCCTTGAGGTCAGAACAGCCAGTTCTGCAGAGGCCAGCCCCCTTCCTGCAGGCGGCCTGTCCCAGCTTCCTGCTTCCCGCCATGCAGACAGGCGCTGGGGACAAACAGCTCGCGGGAGGCCCAGGCGGCCCAAGCAGCGCAGTGGCAGCCTCTGAGGCCAGTGCTGTGAGGTAACAGCACTGGACTGGGGGTGGGGACAAGAACACCCCCAAACGAACAACCCAGAAACCACGTGCTCGATTCACACGAACGCTCAACTATTAGTAACAGTCGCCATTTCAGGCTGGGGGGCAGATCAGCGGGCGGGCACTTGCTAGCACACCTGAGGCTGCCTGCGCTCCGTCCCCAGTTCCACAGAAAATAATAATAATAATAATAATAATAATAGTAACAGCAGCTAATACAAACCTCACTAAGGTCTCAACCGATGAAATTCCATGACATAGATGTTATTATCAACTTATTTTCACTATGGGAAAAACCTGGGGCTGGGGACATGGCTCGGTGGTAGAATGCTTGCCTAGCACACGCAAGGCCCTGGGTTCAATCCCTGCTACCACACTCAGGAAACAGAGGCCCAGGGCAGTGGCAGAGCTTGCCACAAGGTCCCACAGCTAGCAGGAGGCGGGCTAGAATTTAAAATAAGAAGGCTCTGCTGGGTTTGTGGCTGCAGACCTGTAATCCCAGCACTTTAGGAAAGTTGGGTAGGAGGATCACAAGTTCAAGCCCAGCCCAGGCAATTTAGTTACTTAGCAGGACCCCGTCACAAAATATAAACTAAGAAAAAAAGGGTTGGGATATAGCTCGGTGCTCAGTACGAAGGCCCTGGGTTCAATCCTCAGTGACACAGAGAGAGAGAGATTGATTCAGAGTCTCAGCGAGGGCACTATATCCCTCAGCTGGGAGAATTCCCAGATGAGGAAAGCTACCGCGCCCCAGGGTAGTTCCCACGAGGTTTCTCAGAGCACAGTCCCAGGATAACTATCATCTAAGCCGCTGTTACTTTTCCTAGGCTTTTTTCTTTTTTAGTCGTGGTCTCCTGCTGTAGTCCAGGCTGATGCTGAACTCACTATGTAGCCCATGCCTCGGACAACACATGGTATGGCGATCTACCTGCCACAGCCTCCTGAGTGCTGGGATTACGCGTGCACCAGCATGCCCGGCTTAGGTGGTGCTAGGGAACTGCTGAGGTATTCCTCCAGCCATGGAAGGAAACTGAGGCTCAGGAGGGTGACAGCAATGATTCTCAGTGGGTGAAGGCAGGCGGCAAGGGCTGGGAAGGTTCTGGTTCTCACCACTATAGCGGGGGGCCGTTTGGGTTGAAGCCGGGATGCTGCCAACACCCCAGAGTGTGCAGCGCGGCCCCACATGGAGCACGATCAGCCCGTGTCAGCGGTGCCATGGTGCGGAGGTGGTATGGAGCCGGGTTCCTGGCCTGGGGTGTCACAGCAGCCCCGCCGGCTGAGCGCACGCACGCCAAGTTGCCATGGCTTGCTCCCATAACCCTCTCCTACTCCTCCTTTACCCCGGGCTGAAGAGGCTCAGAGAAGCAAAGACCTTTGGCCCAGGGCACATAGCTAGGAAATGACACAGCTGGGACTTAAACCAGGCTCACCTAATACCATCCACGGCCCCACCCACTGCCCTACTTCCAGCCCTCCCTGTCCCCAACAGGCAGAGCAGAGCACAGCTAGGAGCAGGGCCAGCCCCCATGGGGGAATCCCAGGCACAGGGGAGGGGTGACCTTCTGTAGCCCCACCTCCAGCAGCTGAGGACTGAAAACATGAAGGGGGACGGGTAGGCCAGGCCTCCTGGGTCCTCCCTTGGGTGACTCACTTCTACTCAGGGACACAAGAGGTCACCTGAGGGCCAGCAAGGCAAACCCAGGAACCAGAGCCTGGCCTGGCCTCGGAAAGGCCCTGCCCCTCCACCTCTCAATGGCCCAGATCCTAGCCCTGGCCCGTGTCCTGAGTTTTCACTGCCTTGGAGCTCCTGGAATGTGCTAGGACATCCGCTTGCTGGACACAGACAGACAGGCACACACTGGGACAGAGGAGGGCAGCAAGCCCAAGCAACCGCGAGAAAGGGATCGCCAGGAAGGGGCGAAGAGAACGGGCACCGGATGGGAAGGGGACCAGGGCAGGTCCAGCCTCATGCCAGGGCTCACAGCCTGCACGGGGATCAGGTGGGGTATAGGCCAAGTGCATGCGCGCCAGGGCACCCCACGTGGCCTTCCTGGCTGCGGGGAGAGGCAGGGACCCCAGCCCATCCCACTGTGAGGTCTGACCTTGTGTGATCGGCAACACCAGATACGCCCAGCTCCTCGGCAAGGCCGGCAGGCCATCAGCAGGACTGGGTAGTGGGGGACGGGACGGGACAGGACAGGGGGGCACAGAGGGGAAGGGGGCAAGCGTAGAAGACGAGAACACAGTTACTCAGTCACCGCAGGACAGTGGACTGGAGGCACCAGAGACACACAGTCGGACTCGGGTCCCTGGACCCAACGAGTCACGGCCCTTGTCACGGGTGAGGAAGGTGAGCTCAGGACGGGAATGCTCACCAGACGGAACAGGGAAAAGCTGGCCCGGCGGCAGGCAGCAGGTGACCCAGCCCTGCCACCCACAAACACAGACCGAAGCTGGGTCCCGGGCATCCCCGACCTGTTGACTGGGGCGCTCCACCTGGGAGAAGGCGCCCGGCTGCCTCGGGCAGCGTGAAGGGCGGGGCGGGGGTCCCCAGTTCTGTAACCTAACGAGGTGACTCTGGCACTTCCATCAACAGGTGGCTATCTGGGCAGCGTGGGGACCCTCGCAGCGCTCGCGGGAAGGAGGCGGCTGGGCGGGGGAGGGCGGGCAGCAGCTTCCTCCCCCGGACGCCACGCCGGGCACCTGCCAGGTGAGGCGGCACCTGCCACAAGTCCGGCGCTGGGGAGGGGACGGGGGCAGGACGAGGGGCACCGGCTCGCCGCCAGCCACGGACGCCCCCAATCGTCCCGGGAGGGGCGGAGGCGAGGGTGCGGCGGGGCCTCGGGGCCGCGTCCCTTTCCGCGCCGGGTCCCCACCTGCCGCCCGCGCCGGAGGCCGCGCTCGCCCCACCCTGGCCCGGGGAGAGGACGGGGCGCCCAGGAGGTGGCCGCCCGCGCGCCACGTCCCGGGCGGGGATCCCCGGCGCCGCCCAGCGCCCGCGCGCGCAGGTGCACCTACCTGCAAGGCGTCGCTGGCCATGGCCGCCCGCCGCCCGCGGGGTCCCCGCGCGGAGGAGGGGCGGCGGGAGCGCGCGTGCGCCGGGCGGCGGGGCCGGGAGGGGACAGCGCGGCGCGACCCTCCCTGCGCGCGGCCCGCTCCGGCCTGCTAGGCTCCGGCCCCGCCTGGCCAGGCCGCGTCCGCGCGCCGCCCCTCCGGCCCCAGCGGCCGCTGGGCCGCATCACGTGACCCGGAGGTCGGCGTCCGGGCGGGGGCGGGGCCGGGGCGGGGCTCCCGGCGGCCCCCGGGGCGCCTGCGGGGTCCCTTCCCCCGCCGCCCGCGTCCGCCGTGCTCGGCTCCCCGCCTCCTTCTCGGTTCGCGACGGCCGCCTCCGGCCCTGGGGTCCCCATCTGAGCGAGGTTGAGCCCCAAGAGGAGGGCCAGCCGAGGCGAAACGGGGGCATCGGAGGCATCTGGGTCCTCCGGGTCACCCCACAAAGAGAAAACGGCCATCCTTGGCAGCCCACGCCCGTCGTTCCAGCCCTGGGGAGGCTGAGGCAGGAGGGTAGCCGTGTGTTCGAAGCCAGCCTGACCTACCTCGCAAGACACCTTTCTCAAAACAGCAAGTAAGAACAATAACTCATACCCTCTGCATTTATAAGTTTAGGCCGCCTGGACCCGCGATCTCCCAGTCAGGGGCATTAAAGTCTCCCCCAGACCCTGGAGACGAGCTCTGGGTGGATCTACGTTCAAATCCCAGCGCTCACTCTGGGAAATGCGAAGGTTTATCCGGCTCTCGCGAGTTGGTAGAATTAAGCAGGACGTGTGTGCCAGGTGCTGCGAACACAAGCACTCGACCAGTTACCGGCTGTCACTTTTAATGCGTTCGTCATAATTATTATTATTAACAGGAGCTTGAGTCCCAGTACCACCTCCGACTTGAGCTGGGACCCGCTGGCTGCAGAGCTTCAAGCTTATTTTTTTTTCCTTCCGTAAAATGGAGACCGGCCTCCTTTTCCAGGCTGCTGTATACAGACGGCATTCCATAAATGCAGACGAGTGTTCGAGAGGGATGTGGAGGATTCTTGAGGTTTCTGCGGCGTTTCCGGAGTCCGGGGTGCACCCTGGTTTGGGGACGCTATCGGGGCCCCTCGTTTGCTCAGAAACCCGAGGAGAGAACACAGTCGTGGTCCCCCAGGGCCCTGGACAGAGCGCCGCCTGGCCCGGTGCCTGCGCTCTGGCGCCCTCCGGGGACCCGGCGAGCCCCAGGGGCGTCTCCACGGCTTCCATCGTCCCAGAAACCAGGCCGAGGTGTTTTCTCTTCTGCTTCCACGCGACTCTTCAGGGGATTTTAAGAGTAAAAGGCGGTGACAGTGACCCAGGGTGTCCTCCATTCCCGAGCTTCCTCCTTCCTGGCCATCGCTCGGCGCGGCGGGCGGCCGCCTTCCTGGTCTCTCGGCCTCGTCCTCGCTCCCCGTGGGACACCAGACTCACAACGAAAGTCCCTCCTCTTCCTAGAATCCTCCATGGCTCCCACCTCCCAATGGGGGAAAAAAAAATTCCTTTTTTTCCTCTTCCCTAATGAGGATTGAACTCCAGGTTTGCATTCAGTTGCATCCCTAGTCCTTTTTATTTTGTACTGAGTCTCACTGAGGCATGCGATGTTGTCCGGGCGGAGCTGGGGCCATCCGCTTACGCCTCCTAGAGTTCTGAGATGACCCATGTAGCCCACCATGCCCCTCGGGAGCGACCTTCCCTCAGCTCCTCTCGTCTCCTTCCTTCGCACAATCAATCCGCCCGGTGGTCCTCAACCTGACGCCAGGGACTGACTCGGTTGGAGACAGTTCTCCCAAGGATCAGGGCAGAGGGTGCTTGTCTGTGGCAGGTTGTTTGAGGACAGCTTTCCTAGAGCAGTAGTGCCCGCAATGGAGCCCAGAGTGAAGCCCCGCCTCCTGTCAATCAGCCGCGGCATTAGAACCTGATAGGAGCGTGCTGACAGGAGGCGGAGCCTTTGCTGTAGGCTCACCTGCGCCCCTGCTCATCTGTGGGGGCATGATTCTGCCAAGGCCACAGACCGGTAGTGGTCCTGGGTCCCACAGTGGGGACTTGGGACGTAGCTCACTCAGTAGGAGGAGTATAGGCCTGTGCCACCACACCTGGCTGCTTGAGTTGTTTCTAGTTTGGGACTATTATGAATTTTTTAAAAAAGTTTCTTGTGGTGTCTTTGTGTGACCAAAAGAGTTTAATTAACTTGGCGCAGTGGCCCATGCCTATAATCCCAGCAGCTGAAGGCTGAGGCAGGAGGATTTTCAGTGCTTGAGGCCAGCCTAGGTACATAATGAGCTCGGGATCAGCCTGTACTACAGAGTGAGACTATCTCAAAAAAAAAGGTTGGGGAGCTGGTGGAATAGCACAGCAATTAAAGTGCTTGCATTGCAAGCCTAAGGCTCTGAGTTCGATTCCACAGCACCACATAAAAGCTAGGCGTAGTGGTGCACATCTGTAATCCCAGCACTCAGGAGACTGGAGCAGAAGGTTTATCATGAGTCTAAGGCTAGCCTGGCCTATGTAGTGAGTTCAAGACCATCCTGGGTTACAGAGCAATTCCCTATCTCAAAAAAAAAGCGAACCTGGAATATAGTGGTATGAAGGCCTTGAGTTCAATCCCTAGTCCCACACACATGCACATACACGAGTCCAGTTGGGTCCAGGGATGCACTGTAGTGGCAGAGTACCTGTCCACTTGTCTCACATGCGTGATGCCCTGGGTTCCTTGCCTAGCTCCACAATTAAGGAAGGCAAAGGACTTTTCTCAGTGGTTAAAGCCCTTGCCTGGCAAGCGCAAGGCCCAGGGTTCATTCCCCAGCACCACCTAAACTGGGCATGGTGGTGCACTCCTGTAATCCCAG
>PVKB01001517.1:109519-294912 GCA_004027205.1 Ctenodactylus gundi
GGGGGGGGGGTGGGTACTGGAAATTGAGTCCAGGGCCCTCACAGTAAGCTATATCCCCTGCCCACTTTTTTTATTTTGAGACCAGGTCTCTCTAAATCACTAAGTTGCCCAGGCTGGGGTGATCATCCTGCCTCAGGCTCACACAGCGCTTGGATTACAAGCTTGTGCCTCTGACTCAGCCTCTTGCCTGAGACAAAGTACAGAGACCACCCAAGTCACGTCCCACTTGGGCTTCCAGGCCGTCTGGCTCACCTGTCACCAGCAGTGGAGGACTCTGCGCCAGTGCATCACTCCAGACATCAGGACTGTAGCTCTTTTTAGCTCTTTCGGTGGGTGTGTTTAAGTCAATTATATCTTAAAACATTCTGAAGAATCCAGCCAGTATGACGAATGTTAGTATTTGCTAATCTTGGGTGGTGGATGTATTTTAGGAGGCTCTGATCTTTTCTGTAGTTAAAATTTGCTTTTTTCAGTTAGTTTTTGCCAAGTAGGAGCTCCTCCTTGGCCATTCAGATGGCGGATGTTCCTGAGACCCTTCCATGGGGCAATCCTGGTCTGCCAAGGCTCAGCAGCCATCCTCTGCCTCCTCCAGGAGTCACTTTCAGTGACCTGGACGCCAGGACCTTCACCCCTTCCCACCTGCTTCCCTGGGACACTTCTATTTGTGTATCCAGAACCCAATCCAAAGCCTTTGCCCTGAGCTACATTCTCATCTCATTTTTAAGTGATTTTTTTTTTTCAAACAGAGTCCTTTTCTCTCAGCCTCCCAGCGGCTGGAATTAGAGGCCTGTGCCACCAGGCATGACTTTTTCTTTTTTATCTTTTTTGGCAGGGATTGAGCCCTCTGGGCTTTTCCACTGAGCCACATATCCCGCCCTTTTTATGTTTGATGTTGCAGCCAGGCCTGGGGGAAAAGGACTGTCATCCCAGAACTTCGGGAGGGTGAGGTAGCCTGATCACAACTTGCCACCGAGGCTGGGCCACTGAGTCTCTCAAAATCAAAAACAAAAATGGGGACAGGGACTGGAGGAATAGCTTAATGGGCTGAATTCCCCAGCACCACATAAGATGAGTGTGGTGGTGCATGCCTGTGATCCCAGCACTCAGGAGGCTGAGGCAGGAGAACTGCCGTGAGTCCAAGGCCAGCCTGGGCTATAGAGCCAGACCCTGTCTCAAATAAATAAAAACAAATTTTAAAAATGGGACACAGTTCATCGGTTAGACTGTTTATCTAGCATATGCAATACCTCGGATTCATTCCCCAGCACCAGAGGGAAGATCAGCCTTTTTGTGGTCATCCATGCTACTGGAATAAGGGCAGAGGGTCACCTGAGCCCAATGTTTTGGACTCAACTTCAAAAAAACGAAATAAAATGCGATAACCAATGCGCCAGGCCTGCATTGCAGCCCAAGCCTGGAATGCTAGCTACTGAGGTGAGGTGGGGGTTGAGGAAGTTAAACAAGTTCAAAGGTCATTTTTTTTTTTGGTCTGGAGGAATGGCTCAGCGGTTAACGCGCTTGCCTAGCAAGCTCTAAGTACTCTAGTTCTATTCCCCAGTACCACATAAGCTGGGCTTGGTGGCACACGCCTGTAATCCCAGCATTCGGGAGGTGAGGCAGGATTGCCGTGAGTCCAAGGCGAGCCTTGGGCTCTCGAAGTGAGTTCAGGGCCAGCCTGGGTTCACAGAGTGAGACTCTGTCTCAAAATAAATAAATAAGATCAGCTTGGACTACTTATTGAGACCTGGTCACTAATTATTATTTTTGTTTCTTGAGACAGGGGCCCTTTCTGTATCCCAGGCTGGTCCTGAACTCATTATGGAGCCCAGGTTGGCCTTGGACTCACAGCAATCCTGCCTCAGCCTGCCGGGTGCTGGGATTACAGGCGTGCGCCACCACGCCCAGCTCATGTAGCGCTGGGGAATTGAACCCAGGGCCTTGAGGTTTACCCGCTGAGCTATTCATGCAGCCCCACTGATCTATCTTTAAAACGTTATTTTGGTCTGGTTCCCCAGCACCAGAAAAAATTAGCAAGGCTTGGTGGCACGCTTCTGTCACCCCACGCCGGGAAGCTGAGGCAATCTAATAGCACACGGTCCTGCAAATAGCGTAGGGCAATTCCCCCCGCGTCGCCAGCACTAAACAGCACTGCTGCTCCTCGGCTGGCGTGGGCCGGCCCGAACTGAAGCCACGTGACAGGGCGAGGGCGGGGCAGGGCTTTCGCCTCTTCAGACGCGCCTTCTTTTAGATTGACCAATAAAACTGAGGCACTAGGCACGTCCCCTTTCTAGCTTTCGACCAATAGTCTCTTGGAGCCAATCAACGCTTTTGCTCCTCTTGAGTGACAGGTCAGCGGCCCAGTAAGCGGGAAGTACAGTCGGCCTTAGGCGGCCGGAAGCGCGGCTGCCCGCGTCCTGGCGCGCGGCGGAGACCCAGAGTTGAGCGGCACGCGGAGGACAACGAAGAGCTTGGTAGGCGGCGAGCTTCGTGCACGGGGCCGCGGTGCGAGGGTGTCGGGTCTGTGGGCAGCCGTTGAGGGGAGTTATGTGTGATGAAGGGGAGCCGGTGGAGGGGCCCGAGGCGAGGGGGCGGGAGGCTGGGGCGCGTGGGGGCGGCCGTTGGGCGCCAGGGCGCATGCGCGGGCGGCCGGCGGTTGGCGCTCCCGGCGCGGGGTCTCTTCCGGGAGGGAGAATCTGGTCGCGAATTTAGAGGGAGCGGCTGGTGCCTGAGTGGAGCCCGGGACGGCCTAGAGCCGTTTGTTGGCGGCCTCGAAAGCCGGGAATTCGGGGTTGCGGGGTCAGGGCGACGTCTCCGAGTCTCAGGGCTTTTCCCCTCGCCCGAGCCGCCTTATTTTTGGCCCCTTCCCCGGAAGATTTGGATCTCAGCCACTTGGGGAAACCGATTCGAAAACCGGAGTCCCCAGTAGGGAGCAAGACCGGGGCGGGACGCTCGGCCGGGGACACCGGAGAGCGAGTGGGTACGCGCGTCCGCGGGTGTCCCGTCGCTGTCGCCTCCAGGCTATTGCGGAGGGGGTTGGGCCAGCTCCGCCCGGCCCTGTCTCCTTGTAATATGGTTGGTTTTGGATTTTGGGCCCCGGCCGGCCACTTACTGAGCCCTTTTTCGTATTTTGATCTTTTTTCCTCTTTTGCCATGCTGGGGATGGGATCCCGGGCACGCGCTCTATCACAGAGCTACATCCCGGGCTCCTCCCTCCAAAAATTTGTGCCTCAAATCCGTCTTTCCAGGCACACCGAACAACTTTGTTTGGTTGTGGGTTTTTTGTTTTGTTTTTGTCTTTGAGACGGGGTCTTCTTTGTAGTCCAGGCAGACCTCTAACTCACAGCAATCCTCCAGCCTTAGCCTCCCAAGTGCTGGGACTGCAGGTGAGTGCCACCACTCCGGGCCGGCGTATTTTTATGTAGTTCTGGGGAATTGACCAAAGGCCTTTCAGATGCCAGGCATGCACTTTAACCACTGAACTATGTCCCAAGCCCCGTGTGGTCTCTTTATGCCTTTTTAAATAGACACTCTGAAGCTGGGCATGGTGACACATATCTGTGAACCCCAGCACTCTGCAATCGGAGCCCAGTCTGAACAGCTTTGACCTTGTCTCAAAAAGCAAAAGAGAGTGGGCGAGTACTGTGGATGTAATTCAGTGCAGAGGCCTTGGGCTCACTTGCCTGTACCGCATGAGCGGGGGCTGTGTGTGTAAGCCACTGGGAGGGAATGTTCACTCCTCAGAACGAAGATAAGTAAATAAACACGCCTCTTGGTCACCCAGGGATGTTCTGTCCCGTAAAGGCTTAACTTGTTCTCCTTTCCCCTGCTCTCCTTAGCACCTGGTTGGTTAAGTCTCTTTCGTTTGGTGACTGGTTTTCTTTGAGGGTGGTCTTGTCCTACATCTGTGGAGTAATTAGTCTTCGGGAAGTCTTGATGCAGTCACTCAGATCTGAGACTCTTGCTTAGTGAATTGGGTAGAACGGCAGGGCCACAGCTGCACTCCCAGCTTCATCAGCCTGTCAGAAGGTCTGGCACCTGGCAGCATCTGGACCGAGTTTTCTTTCCTCCGTTACTTTTTTTTTTTTTTTTTTTTTTGAGACAGAATCTAGCTCTGTAGCCTAGGCTGGCCCCGGACTCATGGCAGTCCTCCTGCCTCAGTCTCCCTAGTGCTAGCATTACAGGTGTGCGCCATCACACCCAACTTATGTGGTGCTGGAGAATTGAACTCAGGTACTTAGCGACTTAATGCTTGACCGCTGAGCCATTCCTCCAGCCCCTCTTTCCTCCATTTCTTTTCCTTGGTGCTTCGGAAATGAATTTTTCCTGTCTTTGCTGGGAACGGTCATCAGGGCTGGCATAGAATTGCATCTTTCCAGAGTCGGGATGAAGACTGGCTGAATTTTGCTCAAAGGCCTTGGTTGTGTGCTCTGCTGCACCTGCTCGGACACAGGCAGGCTGCGGCAGAGGGGGTTGGGGGTTGCGGGCTGGGAGGAAGTGCTCTGCTGGAGCTGTAGCCAGTGCTGCTTGTGACTGGCCCAGGTGTCAGGACAGTGTGTGAGAAGGTGGCGAGGTATGTCGGAAAGGCCAGTGAGTGAGGTCACTGGAGGAGGAGAGGTGAGTCTAGGGGTCACAACATAAGTGTCCCTGTAGCTTGTGGTGGACACTTGTGTACAGTGGGGGCCTGTGCGGGATTTTTTTTTCTCTGCTTGGTGTTGGGGATGGAACCCTTTAATGTCTACCACCGAGCTACACCCCGATCCTCATTTCCTTTTTAAAAACTTGAGGCAGTGTTTCAAGTTACCCATCTGGGCTCAAGCTTGCAGTTCTCCTGTCTTAGCCTCCCAGAGTGCTGGGGTTACTGACCTCTGCCACCCAGCCTGGCACCCAGGCCACCATTGTTTTATATTTTGAGACAAGGCTCTTGCTGCATTGCCCAAACCAGGCTTGAGTTTTCAGTCTGTGTCTCAGCCTCCAGGGCCCTGGGATGACTCCGTACCTGGATCTGACAGCTTTAACGGGCTCCTTCTGGCTTCTTTGGGTGGAGAAGTGGAGGGTGGGACCAGGGAGCCACTGAAGGAAGCAATGGGTATAATCCGAGCAGAAAATTAGTGGCACCCAAGTAACAGTACAGTACGTGCCTGGGAGGGAATGTCATTTGGCCATAAACAGAACAAGCACCGAGCCATACTCCAGGGGGGATGAACCTCGAGCATGATCCGGAGTGAGAGAAGCCAGATGCCCAAGGCCACGTGGGCAGAAGCCTGTTCTCTGGAGTGGTCAGGCAGGCACCTTTGTAGAAAGCAGATTGATGGCTGGGGCCTGGGGGTGGCAGCTACAAGGGGCAGAGTCTCCTAATGCCGATGTGGTTGTGATTGCACACAGGTCTGGCTGATTACAAGACATCCACTAAGTTGTGTGCCTTGTTTGGTGAACTACATAGCAAGTATTTCAGTAGAGCGGTTCTCATTTTTAGAAGAAGAAAGAAGGAAGCCAGGCATGGGGCACGCAGGCCTGTAATCCTAGTACTTTGGGAAGCTGAGGCAGGAGGAACACAAGCTCAAGCTTAGGTGGGCAGTTTGTGAGAGCGAGACCCTGACTCAAAATCATACAGACAAAGTGGGCTGGGATGTAGCTCATTGTGAATTCCCGGGGCTCCACCCCCAGTGTAACAACTACAAAAACTATAAAACGGCAGTGTGGGGCTAGCATGGTGGCATGGGTGGGAAGGAGCCAGGTAGACCTGTGCCAGCTGACAGGGTGGGTGGGATTGAGAGGACTGAACTGCTTCAGGAAGGTAGGGAAGCTTTGAGAGAATCAGTTTCCATTCTCGGTGTTCGGAGCTGAGCTTCAGTGTCCCCAAAGTCACAGAGGACACTGCTAGCTGGCCACTAGGTCTGGAGGAGAGGACAGGTGATGACAAGTGGCAAAGTTGGGAGACCTTAGCGCGGAAAAGGGTAAAGCTCTAGGGCTGGATAAAGTGGCAGACTGACACGAGGGCCAGAAACTGGGAGTGGGGCCCTGAGCATCGGCCCGAGGAGGAAGAGGTCCTGTTTAGCCTAGCCTGGAGGATAGGTGGCAGATGTGCGGGATGCTGCACTGTGGGTGCACGGGGGAGAGGGGGTGCTGTATCCCGGCCGTCTCAGCTTCGGTCTTACTGGCAGGCACAGGAGAAGGAGGCTTTCACGGGAGTACCTCGTTATTCCTGTGTGGGCTCCAGCTGGTGGGGCTAGGGTGTGGCCCATACTGCCTTCCCATGGCTGCCCTGCACATCTCCTAGTGAGGTCCTTGAGGATAGGAGGTGGGGACTCCGGCCTGGGGTCATCAGAGCTGGGACTTGAATATGAAGGAGGGTGTGCTTGTGCCAGGACCTGGGAGCCGGGCTGGGCAGGGGCCAGGCCAGGAGGGTGCAGTGCTGTTGAGTGAGGGTTACTGTTGGCAGTGCTGGACACAGGACGCAGACCTTGCAGGTGCTGGCCTGGTGCTCGGCCTCTGCCTTCCTAGCCCTGGCTGGCGCGCAGTTACGCCGACAGCATGGCACCTCTCCATGGTGGGGCCCGCAGGGGGTATAGGGGATAAGAGGAGAGGGGTGGTGATAGGGCTGGTTAAATCCAGGAGGTGCTCTGTGCATGGACCTGGTGTCCAAGTGGCCTTCGAGCCCTGCCTCTTGCCTCCACCTCATTTCCCTCGGTCTTTTCCTCTCCCTGCCCAGCAGCTACACGATGGCAGAACAGGATGTGGAGAACGAGCTTTTGGATTATGAGGAAGATGAAGAACCCCAGGCTCCTGCAGAGAGCACTCCTGCTCCCCCCAAGAAAGATGTGAAGGGGTCGTATGTGTCCATCCACAGCTCCGGCTTCCGGGACTTCCTGCTCAAGCCGGAGCTGCTCCGGGCCATCGTGGACTGCGGCTTCGAGCACCCGTCGGAGGGTACGGATCCTCACGCCAGTCCTGCTTGCCCCAAAAGGTCGCCTGTGGTGCGCCCTGGGGCTCCTGTCCTTCCAGGTGGCTCTGCTGCGAGGTGCTCTGCCCCAGCCTGTGGACACCTGGATGAGCTGCTGGCCACGGCCCTGCCCTCCTGACTGTCCTGCCAGGGCCCTCCCGGCACGGAGCCTGTGGAGGCACAGCGGCCCTGTCGCTCACGCAGTCCTTCTCTCTCAGTCCAGCACGAGTGCATTCCCCAGGCCATCCTGGGCATGGACATCCTGTGCCAGGCCAAGTCGGGGATGGGCAAGACGGCGGTCTTTGTGCTGGCATCCCTGCAGCAGATCGAGCCTGTCAATGGGCAGGTAGGTGCCTCCTCCAGGCTTCCTGTGGAGGCTGAGGTGCTGCCCCATCCCCTGCTGAAGTCGCTGCTCCTTTCCATGGGCTGTACTGATAAGCCAGAACTGCAGAGTGCTGGTAATTTACTACCTGAGATATGCTATTATTTCAGTATGTAGTTCCCTTGATAGTATGTACCTTGTTTAGTGTGTGGTAGGGGTACTAGAGATTGAAGCCAGGGCCTTTGCACTGAGCCGTATCCCTGGCCCTTTCTAAGTATTTATTTATTCGGTACTCCCTAATTAGCTAACTTGCCTAGGCCAGGCCAGAATTTGCAGTCTTCCTCTCCCAGCCTCTTGGAGTCCTGGGATTATGCAGGCATGTGCCACTGGCCCTGCTGACAGTGGATACTTGAGGGAGGTAGACTTTACTGACATCACCATTGCTGTTACTGCTGATAGATTGTGGTGACTGTCAGTATTCTAGTATCGTGGTAAGGTTGCTGCCAGGCTGGGGTGCAGCACCGTGGGGAGGGCTTGCTTAGTTATATGAGGCCGTAGGTCCATCCCCAGCATTCCAAAGAAATAATCATGTTGGGGTTCACATGCTGTGGCCTATGAGTGTTTTCCAGGGTAAAATCATGAAATCTGAGGACTTAGTAGAAGTCCTGGCCTCATCATGGTGGTGGCTGTGATGCGCAGAAGGCAGGGCAGTGGAGAGAAAACTAGGGAGCCATGGGTAGCCAGGGCCACATCACCCTGGCTGGGCAGGGTCTCAGTGACCCGGGCAGTCTCCAGTTGTGCATCGTTGCAGTCCCTGTGTGAGGAGGCAGGCCTCGGTAACTGGGAGGGGGTTGGGGAGGCATGCAGAGGCCTTGCCTCAGCAACCTGGGCGCCTAGGAGGAGCCTGCATGCTTGGATGGAAAGAGGCCATGTGTGAGAGAGCGCGTGCATGTTGGGAGGGCTGGGACCGAGTAGGTATGATGGTATGGGCCCCCAGGGGCAAGACAACAGGGTAGGCCCTACATAGGGTGGATTTAGGACACTGTCCTCAAGGGCCTCTCTTGCCCGTTCCCCAGGTGGCTGTCCTGGTCATGTGCCACACGAGGGAGCTGGCCTTCCAGATCAGCAAGGAGTATGAGCGCTTCTCCAAGTATATGCCCAATGTCAAGGTGAGCCTTGGGCAGCTGGGCAGGCACCACGTGGTCCCCTGCAGCCTGGCTGCCTGGGCTCTCGCCCAGCCTCCATTTACCAAGCTTGGCTGCAGCCACTGCCTTTGGGGATTGTGGTGGTTTATGCTTCTTAAAAGCTCAATGAATTATGCAGAGCCCCGGGGGCCTCGGCACGTCCCAGCTGGAGTTCCTCTCCCTAGCGCTGGCCCCACGGGCCTGTCTTGGCTCTCTGGGCCCTGGGCTGGGTATTGTTGCCTTTGGGACTTGTGCAGTCAGGGCCACCACAGATGGGACATCTGTGTGCAGTGGGCACAGGCCCTCAGCCCTTGGGTGGAAGCAGCTGTGTGCAGTGGGCACAGGCCCTCAGCCCTTGGGTGGAAGCAGCATCCTCTGTCTCTGCAGGTGTCTGTGTTCTTTGGAGGCCTCTCCATCAAGAAGGATGAGGAGGTGTTGAAGAAGAACTGTCCCCATGTTGTGGTGGGGACGCCAGGCCGGATCCTGGCACTCGTGCGCAACAGGAGCCTCATCCTGAAGAATGTGAAGCACTTCGTTCTTGATGAGTGTGACAAGATGCTGGAGCAGCTAGGTGAGCGTCCCCACTGGCCCTTGGGACTGCCTGGGGCCACCCAACCATTCCTCTTCATCCTCGCAGACTCCACACTTATTTCCTAGGGGGCCTGATGCCAAACTTCCGGCTCCCCAAACTGAGTGATTTGGGAGTTAGAATGCTGATCTCCTGTCAGTGGCATTTCAGGGGTGCTAGTGCTGGGCCAACCTGAGTGGGACCATAGGGACCTGTGCAGCATGGCCTCTGCCACTGCCCTGGCAAGCTCTGCAGGCTGGGGAGGCAGTGCGGTGTCCAGGACTGGTGCAGCTCTCACCCCAGTGGCTGTCTCTGCCTCAGGGTCCCCTCCCCGGAGCATGGCTCAAGGTGCAGTGGCTCGGCTGCTCCGCGCAGGCCGCCAGTAAGTGCGCCGTAGCTTCTCTCGCGCCTGCCCGAGGCCGCTCCCCCTCACAGCGCCCCCCACTCCTGGGCACAGGTGGGGGGCCTCTGTGTTCTTTTGGGGTTGTGGTCTGCCAGGCACTGACACCCGGCATTTTTTGCCCCCTACTTCCCTAGATATGCGGCGGGACGTGCAAGAGATCTTTCGCTTGACGCCTCACGAGAAGCAGTGCATGATGTTCAGTGCCACCCTGGGCAAGGAGATCCGGCCCGTGTGTAGGAAGTTCATGCAGGATGTGAGTAGGGCGGCGCCCCAGCTGGAAGGGTGCTGAGAGGCCGGCCGCCCGAGGCTCTCCCCCATCTGTCCTGTCACTGGCAGCCAAGCGTGGTTCAAGCTGAGCTGAGCAGAGCGTCTGCCCCGCCTCTGGTAGTGATGGTTTCCAAGGCTGGGTCCCGCAGGCCCTCCCCAGAAGGCCGCAGGCGGGCCAGCCGCCCAAGTGAGCCCCGCCGCCCTCCTGCTCCCCACACAGCCCATGGAGGTGTTCGTGGACGACGAGACCAAGCTCACACTGCATGGCCTGCAGCAGCACTACGTGAAGCTCAAGGACAGTGAGAAGAACCGCAAGCTCTTCGACCTGTTGGACGTGTTGGAGTTCAACCAGGCAAGTCCCCACCGGGTACCGGGTGGCCAGGCACTGGGCCTTGGGGAGGGCCAGTGCTGCAAGGCCTGACCACACCCTCCCACAGGTGGTGATATTTGTGAAGTCGGTGCAGCGCTGCATGGCCCTGGCCCAGCTCCTAGTGGAGCAGAACTTCCCCGCTATTGCCATCCACCGCGGCATGGCACAGGAGGAGCGGTGAGTGCCACCCTGGCCCTGCTGGTAGTGGGTGCCAGCCGGTGGGCTCCCTGAAGCCACTTCCTCTCCCTCCTCCCAGGCTGTCACGCTACCAGCAGTTTAAGGACTTCCAGCGGCGGATCCTGGTGGCCACCAATCTGTTTGGCCGAGGAATGGACATTGAGCGCGTCAACATTGTCTTCAACTATGACATGCCTGAGGACTCCGACACCTACCTTCACCGGGTGAGCAGCTGCAGAGGGGCTGCCTGCCTCCGGTCGCCCCCTCCCTAGAGACAGTAGGCCAGTTGCTGGGCCCTGCCTGACCCCTGGCCCTGTCTTCCTGCAGGTTGCCCGTGCAGGTCGCTTTGGTACCAAAGGCCTGGCCATCACCTTTGTGTCTGATGAGAGCGATGCCAAAATCCTCAATGACGTCCAGGACCGATTTGAAGTGAACGTGGCTGAGCTTCCAGAAGAGATTGACATCTCCACATACAGTGAGTGCAGCCTCTGTGGGCTGGGCCCCGTGGGGCGGGGCTGGGCTGGGGCTCTGCCCACACTGTCCCCTTTCTTGTTTGCAGTTGAGCAGAGCCGGTAGCCACATCCTCGAAGCTCCAGCCCCCCTCCTCATGCTGTTGTGTCCTTGTGTAGCCGACAGGTGGTGTCTGTCTGTACTGTTCAAGAACTGTAGATTGTGTAAGAGTAAATTTTTATTACAGAAGCCTGGCTTCCACCCTACCTTTCTGTGTCTGTCCGGCACTTCATGAACACAACAGGCCCAGCCAAGGAGCAACACCATCTTGTGTATCAGCGTGATATTTAATTTTGTGTCAACACTGAAAGGTTTACACAGATTTAAAAAGAAAACAAAACATTGCACAACATGATGACCTTCACAACATTGAGGCCCTGCTGCCCCTGGTTGGGGGCACCTAGGCCTCTGTACCGTGAGCCTCAGCAGCAGCCAGCGTCCCTGGCCTTTGACATCAGTCTTAGCTTAAGAGAAGAGTTGAACTTGAAGCTGTCACCCTGGCTTCTTCTGTGGCCTATAAACCTGAGGGCAGAGGGTTAGGACGAGGCCCTATAATCTGTCCCCAGCACTGTTCCAAGTATCCCAGGCTATGACCTTTGGCCAGCTCTGTGTGCACTGTAGGTCACCCTGAGGTGTGGCAGAGCGGCAGTCAGCGGGACCACTGGTTCCTCCAGCCTGTTACAGAGTTCGGAGCCACAATAAGTTGTCTCCTCTGCATTGCACATGGGGCCCAAGGTGGCAGGGCAGGGCAAGCAGAGCAGCAGGAGCGGAGCGGCAGTCTTCGGCATGTGCACGAACCTCCGGCCTGGCCAGACCTGGCCTCACATCCCAGACTCGGAGGGCCGGAGGGCCTGGAGGGCGAGAGACGTGTTGTGAGACCTGAGTTCCTGGGCCTTTGCCCAGGCCTCCCCAAGCCCAGCCCTTACCCTGGTCTGATGGCTGCTGCCAGTAGAAGATGAGGCAAACTCCGAGTACTTGTTCCCGGCTATCATGCAGGCCCATTTCCAGTACTCTTCCCGCACCTACCGCCAGGGGCCAGGTCAGGGCAGGGCCCGGGGAGCGGCCGCCTGCCACAGCTTGGATGAGCCGCCCCGTCCCCACCCAGGCCTACCTTCTTGTTGAGTAGGCAGTGCAGCACGTAGAGGAAGAGGCCCTGCAGGCAGTTGAGGATGGTGAAGATGTAGGACAGCACCTGGCTGGACCAGCTCTGGGGGTGGAAGAGGAACAGGCCGAAGACCCAGGTGCAGCCCAGCACGAAGAGTTGGGCGACAGCCGTGACGGTCAGCATCCTGCGGGAGACCACAGCTGCAGCCTTCCGGCCCTTGGGGCCGCCGGTCCCCCCGCCCCTGCACCCCGCTTCTCACCTAGCCTTCTGCAGCTTCTTCATGTCTGGGTTGATTTCGGAAAACTTCTGAGTGAGCTTCCAGACAGTGATCACGAAGATGATGGCATTGCACTGGCGAGAGCGCAGGCTGGCGGTTACAGGACTGAACAGATGGGAGGGCTGTGCTGCGTGGGCTTCGGGGTTCTTACCGAGATGATGACTGCCAGGGGTCCCACGAAGCTCCAGAGGAAGCCATCCCGCAGGCTCAGCCAGCAGCTGGGAAAGGGGAAGGAGCCCCATCAGCACCCCGGGGTGAGTGGAATGGGGTGCTGCCGCTTGCCTGCCTCAGGACTGGCCCCAGCCACTCTCCTGCCCCACTACGTGGAACTCACTAGATGGGGTGGCCGTGACCATCACTCCTGATAGCCACAGAGATCCCCACGATGAGCAGGGGCACGCCGTAGCCAATCAGGTAGAGCCAGCGCGTGCGCGGGCCCTGGCCCTGGAACACCTGCACCACGAGGAAGTACAGCTCCAGGCCCTCCAGGCTCATCCAGCAGAAGGCAGCCAGAAAGAAGTAGTGAAGCAGTCCGGCCACCAGGCGGCAGCGCAGACCCACCTGCAGGCGCATTGGGGGTTGGTGAGGGGGGGCCAAGGCCCATCTCCAGGCGAAGCCCATGGGGCAGGCGAGCCAGGAGCCTTTGCGGCCTGTCTCCAATACCTCGGGGTGGGCCGGGCCGGGGGTGGGCCTACCTGGCCACCTTCGTTCTCAACACCTGCCAGGAAGATGGCGGAGCCCACGAACAGGCAGACGCAGAGGTGCAGGTGCACCGTGGTGCGGGAGCTCTGGATGGGCCGGACCAGCAGGAAGGTGAGGATGCAGAGCAGCAGGCAGATCAGCGACAGTGACAGTCCCACCTTCGTGACCAGGGCCAGCTTCGGGTCCTGGGAAGGGGGCATCCATTAGGGCCCTGGGGCCTTTTGGCCCCACATACTAACATGTCGCTGTCTTCTCTTTTTCAGAGTTGGGAGAATGGAGCCCAGGCCCTTCACGCTGAGCTACATTCTTTTATATTTTGGGACAGTGTCTCACTAAGGTGCTAGATTGCCCACACTGGGCTCTAAGTCACATTCCTCCTGCCTTGGCCTCACAAAATGCCATAATTACAAAGCCCCGCGGCATGGCCGGGTCTCCTTCCTCTTGTCCGGTGCTCTCATGGGCCCCCTCTCCGGCCTATCTGCCCCCACCCTTACCTGGCTACACTTGCCACCAGCAGGTAGGGGCCGGGGATCCCAGGCTGTGGAAAACTGGCTGACTGGCCTAAGCAGACCTTTCCACCAGCAGGCACTTGGTCTTTTTCTTTCTATTTAAATTTGTGGCTCTGTGGATGGAGCCCAGGATCTTCACACTGGGCTACATCCTCAGTCCTTTCAGCCCTTTTCTAAAAACTTTTGACCTTGAGATACAGTCTTTTGATGCTGCTGGACTCCAACTTGTGATCCTCCTGCCTCAGCAGCTCACCTCCACATGGTAGTGCGCCATGAGGATGGCAAAGCTACTCAGGTGGTCACACTGGCAGGTGGTGGTGCCATTCCTGCTGCCCAGCCTCTGGCACCCTGTGGTGGCCCAGTGTCCGCTCCCGTTGCTGTCATTCTTCCAGAAGGCACAGACCAGTCCTTCCCGTGAGCCGGGTGTTGTCTTCTGTTGGAAGATGGAGGTGGTCAGAGTTTGGCCTGAACCAGGCCCAGGACACAGGCCTGTAGTTGTGGGATTCTGGGAGGCTGAAGCAGGAGGACCCCGGGTTTGAGCCTCTCTGTGCCACTTGACAAGACGCTGTCTCGAAATCAAAAGTAAAAGTGAGCCAGGGATGTAGGTCCCTGTGATAGGCCAGTGCCACCAAAACCCAAGGAAAAATAGAGACTTTGGCCTGAGCGGAGGAGTGCTGCCCTTGGCACCACTTGGGGACACAGGCGTGCAGACATCATAGGACACGACAGGAGGAGGGACAGATTGCAAATTAATGAGTAAATGGTTCTACGCACTAAAAGTAATTTATGAAAAATAAAACAGGCGCAAACTGGGGAATGGCTGCAGGTGCAAGTCAGGCTACTGAGTGAACGGCAGGGCCCATGCCCGCCCCTCCTGGGGACTCACGGCATGGGAGAAGGCGAAGGTGACCTGAGAGTCCAGCTGCTGCGTGTTGGTGTTGCTCAGAAAGGCGGAGTTGACGGCCGAGAGGAGGGTGACCCGCGCACCAAGGACAGGGCTTTCGTAGGTCTCCGCCAGCGCCGCCAGCTGCTCAGGGTCCAGTCCCAGAGAGGCGTTGACCAGCAGCTTCTCCATGTGCTGGCTGGACAGGAGGCCCACCACGGCGTGGTCTGGGGACAAACGTGCACGCTGCCTCCTCCTGCCCAGCCTCCTGCAGTACCTGCTGTGGGCAGGCCCCCCCCCTTCCGGTGGGCAGCATCTACTTGCTACGTGGTTTCTATGTGCTTCCCACTGAGCCACATCCCCTGCCCCGCCTAAAGTCGGGTTCTGAGCCAGGGTCTTGCGGAGTGGCTATACTGTCCAGCCTTTGGCTCACACATTTCCCCCCCCCTCGGCCTCCCAGTGCCGGAAATGTGGGTGCGACCACCATGCCCTGGCCTCATGGCCCCCCCTTTCCTCCTGCAGATCGCCCTCCGGGGACCCGTGTTACTTGAGTTTTCGGCTCCCGCTGCCGTAGCCCAGTCCAGCAGCATCTGTGCGTGGCTCTGGCCGACGGTGACAGTCCCGCTCTTCTCCCCCTTGACCATCAGGGACAGCTCTGCGGGACAGAGGCGAGGTCAGGGACATGGGGTACAGGGGGCGTGGGACGGGCTAGGCAAGGTGGAGCCTCACCTGTGTTTGGAGGCAAAGTGTAGGTGAAGGGTCCCTCGGGCAGCAAATGGGCCAAGGCCCTCAAGGTCGTTTCGAGGTCCAAGAGCAGCTTGGTGGCCACAATGTGCCGGCTGGTCGAGGGCAGGGCCTCTATGTCCCCGGGGGCCTCCAGCAGCTTATCCAAGGCCTCAATGAGTTTCTGGGGGTGAGTGATGACGGAGGAGCTAAGCTTTTTGTTTTTTACTTTTTCTGTGGCACTGGAAATCAAGTCCAGGGCCTTCCCACTGAGCTACATCCCAGGCCCAGTTTCTGGTTTCGATTGTGAAACAGGGTCTCATTAAGTTGATAAATTACCAAGGCTGGGCTTGAACTTGTGATTCTCCTGCCTCAGCCCCCCAGGTAGCTGGGATTACAGGCCTGTGCCATTAGCACTATGATCTTAGCATTAATTTCATTTGTTTTACTTAGTTTGGTGGTACTGAGGACTGACCCTACATCTCCAGCCCTCCTAGTTCTGACGATGCGTGAGGGTCTTGCCACGTTGCTAACTGCACGGGCCGAGTTCAGACTTGTGCCTCAGCTTCCTAGACTCGCACTGGCACTGCAGGCTACACCACCACCGTTAGCCTTTTCCTTTAAATATACACAGCTACTGGTACAAATCACGTGACTTAACTAGGGGCTAGAAGAATTAGTGCAGTGGTTAGAGAGCTTGCCTAGCAAGCACAGGGGCACAAGTTCGATTCCCCTGCACCATGTAAACTGAGTGTGGTGGCGCACACCTGTAATCCCAGCATTCGGGAGGCTGAGGCAGGGGTATTACTGTGAGTCCGAGGCCAGCCTGGGCTCCATAGTGAGTTCAGGACCAGCCTGAGCTGCAGAGCGAGACCCTGTCTCATAAAGGAAGCTAATTAGGTCACGTTATATTTCCATTGGGCCAAAACTCCCTTCTTAGGCTTTGCCCGCCTCAGGTGCTGCCCGCTGACCCCCTGCTGCCAGCAGGTGCATTTAGACCCACGCTGGGCGCCACTTACGTGGTGTGGCACAGGGGAGGACCCGGCCCAGAGCTGGGCCCGGCACTGCCTGAGATCACAGAACAGGCAGCTGCGGGACTGGGAAACTTTGTGGCCCAGTTCTAGTGTGTTGTGGTTTTGGGGTTTTTTTGATAAGGTGTCACCAAGTTGCTGAACTTCCCAGCCTAGACTGGGACACAAACTCCCCCCTTGTCTCCCAGTATGCTCGGATTCCAGTTTCTAGCTCAGATAACAAACCCTCCAGATTCCCAACTGCTCGGTGTGTGGCCATCACTGACTCGCCGCCCGCCCCGCAGCTGCCCAGGGCCCGTCCCCGCTGTGTGGCCAGGTCTCCCTTACCCGCATGGTCTGCTTGGCTATGGTGGGCTGGTGGTCTGCGAGCAGCTTCTCCACTTGGCCAAAGAAACCGCTGAGACTCTGGTGGAGGGATCACGAAGGGACCAGAGAGCATGTGAGGTGGGATGGGGTAGAGCAAAAACAGGGCAGACCCACGTGCGTGGAGGGGTTTCCGCCTCCTGTCCCCACGGGACCCCTCACCTGGCTGTGGATCCCCGGGGGCAGAGTCCAGGTGGGAAAGGAAACTGCAGGAGGGGGAAAGACCCGGGGCTCGTTAGGCTGAGAGCCACACGCGTTAAGTATCTGTGTGCATGTGCGCACACAGGTGGTGGGGAAGGTTTTAGGGCCAGGTCACACGGCACCTTTGCAGGTCCTGTTCTTCCAGCCATTCACGGGCCTAGAAACCTCCTCCCAGCCTGGGGGGCAGCGGCACTTGTAGGACCCCTGGGTGTTGACGCAGACGGTAGAGTGGTGGCACTGGTGCTGACCGGAGCTGCACTCGTCCACATCTAAGGACACGGAGAAGGGGGTCAGCCTGTGTCAGCCTGGGTCATGGTCCGCTGTGTGACAGGCTGCTAGTGTCCTGCCCGGTAGTGATGTCACTGTGTTTGTGTGTGGATCGAGTCCAGGCCCTTCACGATCAGCTACGCACTGGGCTCAGGTTTGTCTTTGGTCTTTGAAGGCAGGGTCTCGCTGTCACTAAGTTGCCCAGGCTGGACTAGAACCCGGATCCTACAGCCTCAGCCTCGCAGAGTGCTGGGTTGACAGTCTGGCACCACAGGGCCGCGAGACAGCCTGGGTTAGGGCGCTCGGGGAGAGGACAGGTGTACACACACAGACGGGCCATGCAGGGTGCCGGGTGTGAAATCCCTGGGGGCTTCCCTCCCGGCTGGGGTGGGACCTTCCACCTGGGCACTGGAGCCGCCCACCCTGCTGCAGCCCCTCCTGGGACCCCAGGTCTCTCCCATCTGCCTCAGAACAGGGAACACTGGCACAGCAGGCTCCTCGGGCCTGGATTCGGCCTGAATATGCGTGGGGTCAGAGGGCCATGGGCACACCTCAGTGGCTCAGCATTGGCCTGTGCCCAGGGCTCTGGTTCCATCCCCCAACACCATGTAAAACTCAGCCAGGCATGGTGCTGCACGCCTGTAATGCCAGCATTTGGGAAGGATTGAGCAGTGTTTGAGGCCAGCCTGGGGTACAAAGTAAGTTCCAGAATCAGTGAGCCCGAGCTACAGAGTGCGACCCTGTGGGGATTGGGGGTGGGGGGAGTAGGATTGGGATTGAATATTGGGGCTGCAGGCCTCGGGGGCTGTGGCTTGTGAGCTCCGCACCTTCGCAGACGGTGGCGTTCGGGCGGCCAGGGGACTCGGAGACCATCCTCCAGCCTCGACGGCAGGTGCAGTTGTAGCCACCCACAGTGTTGAGGCAGTGGGCGGAGCTGTGGCACGGGCTGTGACCAGAGGCACATTCATCCACATCTGAGGACAAGTCAGGGGTCAGACGCGTGTCCAGAATGGCTCCGACCCCGCCCCACCCCCTGTGCCCCTTTCCTGTCTTGTCACTGCCCCAGCCCGAGGGTCCTGGCACAGTGTGGATCTGGAGTGCCCCAAGAGCCTCATGGGACTGGGTGTAGTGGGGTACTGTGGAACCGTGTGCTGTGGGGAGGAGCAGATGTTGGGGTTCCACCTAGGGCAGTTCTGTCACCTTGAGACTGGGGTGCCCATGATAGAGTTTTCAGGTGTGTGTCACCTGAATACTGATGTGAAAGTGAGAGGAGCTGCGTCACGGGGCCAGGCTTCCTGGCAAAGGCCTCTGTGTGCCCCCTCCCTGGCCACGGCGGAGGTTCCCCTTCTCATAACCAGAAGTGGCATTTCCTCCCACTTCACGTGACAGATGAGGAAGGGGCGAGGTCTTCCCACGGCCCTGGGTCCTCCCTGTCCGGTGTGAGACCTTCCTGAGAGCAGTCCTGGGGCCTTGGTCCCGCCCTGTGGAACCTGCAGCTCGGGCCCCCCTCGGCTACAGCCCAGCTCCTCTGGCCTCAGGGCTCGGCCAGGGCCTCTACCTGTGCACAGCTTCGGGTCCCCAGGTGACGGCTTATAGCCGGGAAAGCACTGGCAGGTGTAGCCGCCTGGGATGTTGGCACAGGTGCCGCGGTTTCGGCAGATGGTGTGGTTCTGCTCACACTCGTTCACGTCTGCAAGAGGAAGGGGTGAGGATGCTGGCGGCTGTGGGCAGCCCCTGGGCGGGGGCCCGCGCCACTTCCGGGCCCAAAAGCACCTGTCTCCTGCCTGCAGGGTGGGTGCCTCTGCCAACTCCCACGGAGGGAAGCAGCCCACCGACCCCTACTGGCTCAGCCTCTGCTGCCCAGATGTGGCTGGAAGGGACCTGACACCTCCCCAGCTGCCGGCTCCAGCGTGAGGGTCCTGGGGCACACGGGAGTCACGGCTACTTGTGTCCCAGGCTGAGGACTCGGCCTCAAGGCCAGGTGGCCCTTCCTGGGAACTGGCTGCAGGGAAACGCTGTGCACCCGGGCAGCCTGGCGTGGCTCCCAGTGGTGGCCTGTGGCGACTGCACCAGCTTGGCTGCTCAGCAGCCCGTTCTAGGAGTTCTGGTGACCCAGCAGAACAGCCCTCTCGTCCTTACGTCAGCTGAGACCCCAGCCCCATGGAGGTGAACTGAGACAGCAGGTGCCAGGCTCGGGAAGAAGCAGGCTGACATCTGGTCAGGCAGCCTGGGCTCACACAGGCCCTTTTCTGATCCCTGCAAAGACACCTGTGGGCCTGGCAGGTGGAGGCAGGAATCCAGCCCCCTGCCAGGGGGAGAGTGCAAGCGGGAGCCAATGGGGCAGGGACGCGGGCACTTCTGTCTGTCCTTCACCTCCCACTGGGCACGAGGCCCTGCTCTGGCTGATGCCCACCTCGGCCTCGGGCCGCCCTCCGGAGAGGCTGAGCTCCACGCAGCGGGCCCCACCAGCCCTCCGGCCAGTGGGTCAGACGGGAGCATTGTCCTCCGTCCACCTCTGTCCCAGGTCCCACTGTCGCCCTACCCACCACGGCCACACCATCCTCTGGTGGCTCAGTGGACCAGAGTGACAGGAGGGTAAGGTCAAGGTGGAGATCTGAGTGGGGAAAGGCTGGAGCCTGAGAGGCCGAAAAGGGGTCGAGACATGGTGTCTTCAGGCTGCAGTGTAGTTCAGTGGTTAAAGCATCTGCCTAGTATGCTCAGGGCCCTGGGTTCTATTCCCGTGCATCACAAAAGCTTCACTGGGTATAGTAGTGCATGCCTGCAATACCTGCGCTCATGAGGCTGAGGCAGGAGGACTGTTGTTTGAGAGCAGCCTGGGCAACACTGCTGCTACATTGTGAGCTCAGGACCAGCCTGGACCTCAGGGTGAGACCCTGTCTCGAAAGAAAAAAAGAGAGGGGGGGGGGTGGGGAGGGCAGGCTCCAGAGCACCCAGTGGGCCACCTATGGAAATCTTTTCCCAAGCTCAGCCACCTGGGCCATCAGGGCAATGGTGGTCATAGCTGAAGGAGGCCAGGCTGCTGCCAGCAGCACAGCTCGATGTCACCCATGTGGCACTGGGGTGACAGCCATGCGCACAGACAAGTGGTGCAGTCACAGGCTCCCACCCAGCATCAGCTGGCCATGGAGGCCAGGTGTGGCCCCCCCCACTCCGAGGGCCACTGTGTGGCACTGTGAATGTGAAGCCCAAGAAGCAGGAGGTGTGGGCAGAGTCACAGGAAGAGGAGGGAGGCCACGGTGGGGGCTCTGAGCCTGTTGGAGGGGCGCTGTGCCACAGCTGGTGGGTGTCCATGCCCACCCTGCTAGGTGGGGGTCTCCTTCAGGCCAGTTCCTTTCTGCCCTCCTGTTCCTCTACTTAGAATGGGAATCGTGGCCCTGTGCCCCTGTACGTGGGAAGAACTTCCTGCCTTCTTTGATCTTTGAGACAGTTTTGCTCCATAGTCCAGACTGGTTCTGAACTCCCTATGTATCCCAGGCTGGCCTCAAACACATGGCAAACACATGCCTCAGCCTCCCAAATGCTGGCATGACGGGCCGGTGCCACCATATGCCTTGCTTACTCTCTGTCTCTGTCCACACAGAATCACAATCACATGACCACATCAAGTCCATCACGCCCATGATAAGCTGCCTGGTCAGTGTCACACAGAGCCATCAGGATGGGCCTGGCACTTACCTCACGTCCGCCCAGCACCCGGGTGGGGCGCTACCCCTCTGTACGTGCCCATCTGTCCCGCTGCAGACCCCAGCCCTGAATCTAGAGCTGGGGTCCCCCTCAGGACCCGCTCTGCCACCCCACTGCGCTCTTACCCTCACACGTGTTCTCACTCTCATTACTGAAATTTTTTGCCCCCGAAGGAAGTGCATATCCCGGGTCGCACTCGCAGTAGTAGCCCCCCTCCACGTTCTCGCAGTGCGCATGTTTCCCGCAGGACACGGCCAGGACCGGCCCGCACTCGTTGATGTCTGGAACACAGCAGGACACGGGGTCACTCCCGAAGTTTGAGATCTCACACAGAAGAGACTCCCACCCTCACCGGCTTCCCCGCACGGGCCTGAGGCAGAGTTGGCACCTTAGTGCTGCCCAGGCCGAGGTGTGGATGAGGCCAGCCCTTCCTGAAGGTCACCCAGGCAGCTGCTCCGATCTGGGTGACACCACAGGATGGGACCCAGCACACAGCGACAAGGTGAGGAGGGCAGCTTGAAAACGTGCCCCACTGAGCTGCCCATGGCTGGCCTCTACCCTGTGATCCTGCCTTTCCTGCCTTTCCCTTTCCGATTTTATTTTGTGACAGGATCTCACCAAGTCACCAAGTTGTGCAGGCTGGGCTCAAACCTGTGGTCCTCCTGCCTCGGCCTCCCAGTGCCGGAATTACAGGCTTGCGCCACTGGACCTAGCTTCCTTTTTTTTTCCCTTTCCTGGAGCTGGGCGTGGGCACCACGGCCTCACACGTGCCCACTCGAGGCTCTGCCCACGAGCTAATTACCCTCAGCCCACGGTTTTCAATTCTGGCCACATGGTGACAGTCCTGGGGTCAGGGATGCGGCTCCCACCTACACCCCCGCTGGCACCGGTCCATGCCCCAAGTCCCCAATGTGCCCGCCCCGCCCCAGCCTCTGAACCTTCACAGGTGTCCAAGGGGCTGGTGATGAGCCCCTCGGGGGTGGTGAATCCGGGGCTGCAGCGGCAGGCGGTAGCACTGACACACTCGGAGTTCCGGGGGCACCACGTGGCGCAGCCTGCGAGCAGGGGGTGGTCAGAAGCAAGGGCCGAACCCAGGGCTGGGGGAGGCTGTGTCCTCCTGGTGGTGGGAGTCGGGGTCGAGGGCAGGGAAGGGTGGACCCACCATGGGCCCCACTGTTTCCACCAACTCACCCCCGCGCCCTGGGTCCCCCTCCCCAGTGCTGAGGGCAGGGAAGGGCCCAGAGCCCCCCTCCCTAAGCCACCCGTTGGCCCCAGCACTCCCGCCAACTCACTCCATGGGTCCTGGGCTCCAGTTCCCAAGACACTCAGCCAGAGGCACACTGCTGCCGGGGGGAAGGCGGGACAGGCGGGAGGAGGAGGGTTTGAGAATGGCCTCGTGCCGGAGGGCAGGGGCTGCCTGCCCATCCTGGGCGCAGACCCCATCCAAAACTGTCCAGAGACACTCAGCAGGTAGCCCAGCGTGGTCTCCCGTCCCCACCGCCAGAGGGTTTACGACCTGTCCCTGTTGGGGTTCCTCTCGGGGCCTGGGGGTGAGGAAGGGACCCAAGCTGGCAGGCTCTCTGATCCCTGCCAGGGCGCCAGGCCTGTGCGCAGCCCCAGTTCAGATCCCTGACCACAGGCAGGTTACCCCACTGCTCCCTCAGTTTCCCCTGCTGTGACTGGCACCCACTTCCTACAATAGTGTGGTAATGAACCCCACGTGTCTAAGGGTTTAAATTTACTGTCATTTTTTAGGTCAACACTAAGGACCAGCTGGGTATGGTAGGCACTGGCCTGCAATTCCTGCACTCTGGGAGGCTGAGGCAGGAGGACCACAAACTGAAACCCAGCCTGGGCAACTCAGTGAGATCCTGGATCAAAATTAAAAAGATGAGGAGGCTGGGGCATAGCTCAGTGGTTACTGTGCTTGCCTAGCAAGCGCAAGGCCCTGGGTTCAGTTCCCAGTTCCGCATAAGCCGGGCACGATGGTGTGTAACTAATTCTGGCACCTGGGAAGCTGAGGCAGGAGGGCTGCCCTGCGTTCTGCTACGCAGGTAGCTCAGAACCAGCCTCAACTGTGGAGTAAGACCCTGCAGAAGGAAGGAAGGAAGGAAGGTGGGGGAGTTGGGGTGTGGCTGGGGTGAGGCCCTGGGCTCCAGCCCCGCACAGGTCGGCGGAGGATGCACTAGGCGTGCCTGGCCGGTGCCTCCTCGCTTTCCCTCCCTGGCTCCCAGGTGCCTCGTGCCACCCCGCCCGTGGGTGTGCACACACAGCACCTCTGAGCCCTGGCAGGCACATGCCACCCCAGCGTCCCCAAAGATGAGAGAAGACGGCCGGGAGGAAGAAACAGGCCCTGAAAGAGAGAGAGAAACAGGAGATGCCAAGGAAGGACAGAGAAGACACGCTGTGGGCGCGAGACACAGAGACACGAGGGACGAGACGGCTGCGGGAGGCTGAGGGGGAATCACAAGCTGGAGCCCAGTTGGGAGACTTAACATCAACAACAGACTAGCAAGACCCGGTCTCAAAAAGGGCTGGGGGAGCCGCTCAGTGCAAAGGCCCTGGGGCCAATCTCCAGTCCAAGAAAACAAAGGGCAAGAATAAGAAGATAAGAGAGGGCCAGAGAATGGGGGAAGGTTTAGAGAGACAGAAAAGGAGAAAGGGACGTGGAGAGAGAAACTAATGGAGACACGCCACAGAGGAGGAGAAGGAGGGTAAGTGGGCTGGGAGGGAGAGAGGCGCTGAGTCCCTGACAACCCAGGAATCCTGGGAAGGCAGCAGGGACCCCGGGAGCCCCAGAGGGGAGTGTGGGCAGAGGAATGGGGACCGGGACACAGGTGAGTCACGTCCTGGGCCAGGAGGAGGAGTGACTCAGCCTTCAGCTGATGGACCCCGCACGGGCCCCCATGGAATCTGGAGGAGTGGCCAGTGTGAGCGGCTATGTCCCTGAGAGTCCAGCCCACGTCCAACTTTGGAGTCCACAGGCCAGTGCGCAGTGAGACGCCCCGGCATACTCCCAGCTGGGGTAAACTGAGGCAGATGCAGCCTCAGGATTCCTCCTACTCCTCTCCCTGGCCACAAGGCTTGGCCACATGGCGCCCCCCCCCCCAGCCCCCAGCTGGAACAGCTCCTGCTCCTGGCACAGACCAGAAGCCTGTCCACAGGACCGGAAGAGTCCTGGTGGCCTGGGCCTTGTCCCAAAGTCCCAGAGAAGCAGGGACCACGTGCATGGCCAATACAGTCGGAGGCACTGAGGCCTGGAGCCCACAAAGGCGGAACAAAGGCGGGAAAGTGGACAGCGGACGAGACCAGCCCCGTCCCACTAAGCCACATTCCCAGCCCACTTTCTGTTTTTGACTTTGAGGCAGGATCTCGCTGGGCTCAAACGTGGCCCCCTCTTCCGCCCGCAGCCCAGGGCGCTGGGGTCACACCAGCGGAAGGCGGAGTGCAGGGCAGCGCCCGTGTGGCGCGCGCTCGGGCCGGGCTCTGCCAGCTGCGGGGCCAGGCGCCTCCATCTGGGGAGCTGGAAGTTGCCCAAACAGGAGCCGAGAGAGGAGCTGCTGGTCATCTGCTCTGAGGCACATCTGGTTTTCATTCCAGTGGCGGGGGAGCTGGGGACGCGGGAGTCCAGCTTGGGGACCGTGGGGTGGGGGCAGGGACGGCGGGCGCTTCCTGCTAAGGACACTCCCCGGCCAAGTCCCTGGGCACCAGCGTTGTACCCAGAAACGAATTAATCGTGGTCCGCAACATGCAATCACTGTTAGCTTAGCCGAGTACTAGCCAGAAAGACTTTGTTAATTTGCGCGGCCCTTAAAACGGTCCTAGAAATCGGACACTGTCTTGCTGTTTTGAGGCACGACGGCACTCGGCTGCTGGGGCTGGCCGGCCGCCACTTGGCGTTCTCCCGCCTCGGCCTCCGCGCCTCCGCGGTAGCTGGGACCTCAGGCCTCAGCCACTGAGCCCCGCGCTGGCTTCGTTTTAAGGAGTAAAGAGTAACGCTCCGGAGCTCCGTGACTCGTCCCGGGACGCCGCCGGGCCAGGCAGCTGTCCCTCGACAGGTGTGCCCCCGCAGCGCCCGGCGGAGCCGGGCCGAGCTGCCACCTGCGCCACAGCCCGAGTCCCACTTCCGCCCGCGTCCCTCCTTCCCGCCCGTGTTGCTCGGTCGCTCAGGCGACGAGCCGGCCAGTCAACCGGCGGTTAGCGCCGCCTTGGGCGTGGCGGCCCGGAGGGGAAGTCGCCGCGCGTCAAGTTCCAGCCGCAGCCGGGTCGCTGCGCCCCCGGCCCGGTCCGGGGTCAAGAATGGGGGTCCGGCCAAGTCCAGGGCCAGGCGTGTCACCCCAGCACGCCGGGAGGCTGAGGCAGGAAGACGGCAAAAAGCGCGGGGCGCGGCCCCCAGTGCCACGGAGGGGTGGCCGCCTTGCCACCGAGAGGGCGCGGAACGCCACGCCGGGGCTGCCCGTGTTCGCGGGGCCCCGGCCACCAGCTCCCCTGCGTCTCTGCGCGTCTCCGTCCCCACGCCCGTCCTTCGCCCGTGCCTCAGTTTCCCCCTTGGGCCGTAGCCCCCGCATCGCTCCCGGTGGAGCGCGTGACGCCCCCGGGCGGGCGAGCTGGGTCCCGGAGCCCCCAGGTCCCCGGCCGGGCGAGCGCGGTCCGCCGGCCACGCGCGCTCCCGCCCTCGCCACGAGGCGCGAGTTCCTACCGAGAGGCAGGCGGCGGCGGGGTCCGGCCATGGCGCCAGCGGGCGCGGGGCGTCGGGCGGGCCGGGTCCTCGGGCCGGGCGGTGCGCGGCTGCCCCGCGGCCGGCCCTTATGAAGGGGCGGAGGGCGGCGGCGGCGCTCGGCCCGCCCCGGAACTGGCGGCCGGCGGGGCAGCGCGGCCGACGCGCCGACGGGGGCGCACGGGGCGGGGGCGCGCGCGCCTCCCGTGTGCGCGCACGACCCTCCCCGTGCGCGCGGCCCCGTGCGCGCGTGCGTCGCCTCTGCCCCGCGCGCGCGCCCTCCCCTTCTCTCCCCCCCTCGTGCGCGCTCCCGGGACCGCAGCGGGCAACCTGCCCCCATTCCCTGCGGGCGGCTCGGCCCCCCGCGCGGGAGCCTCGGGCGGGCTGCCAAGGGGGCGGCGAGCGAGGGGACCGTCCCCGAGATCCGTTCGGCTTCTGCCCTCGGCGGGTGGGCCCGGGGCAGAGCGTGGCGAGGCCCCAGCAGAAACAGCTCCCCGCGGGGCGCCGCCCGCGCGGGCCTGGAGAGCAGCGCTCCGGAGGCCGAGGCGGGAGGCTCGCCCGGAGTCGGAGGCCCAGGCCGGCCTGGGCTCCATCGTGTGAGTTCATGGCCTGCCCGGGCTGCAGGGCGAGACCCCGTGTCAATTAGAAGAAAATTAAAAAGGGGCTGTGGATGGGGCTCGGCGTGCAGGCCCTGGGCCGTAAAAGCTAAATGGAACAAAATAAAATGTAAAAAGAAAAACAAGTGAGGAATGTTAAGAAAATGTGCAGTGCGTGGGGGAAGTGTGGCCGCGGGACAGGAAAAGCCCCCACGTCCCGAGTCACAGGTGGGCTCCGGCTTTCTCCTGTCCCTGTTCCCAGAATGCGCCGGCCGCAGTGGGGAAGGGGCCGAGTCCCAGCCTGGCAGAGAACTGGCCCCGCCAGGCCCAGAGCCTCCCCGCCCCCCCTTGTCACCTGCTCAGTCCTGGGGATTGAGCCCCGGGCCTTCACACTAAAACAAGTCTCTAGCCCTTTTCAGAAGTTTGAGTCAAGATCTCACTAAGTCGCCCTGGCTGGATTCGAACTGGCACCCCTGCCTCCGCCTCCCGGAATGCTGAGATGGCGGGCTCTCTCCCCGGCCCGACTGGAAGTCAGGCATTTTAATACTCACTCAACATGTAAGAAAATTGGGCCGCAGGCGCCCGGACCGTCCACAGCGCAGGGGACCCCGGACACACAGCCCCCACGCGGGGACAGGCTCCTGTCTCCCAGGGGGGCTCTTCCCGGCTGGGCAGCGGGAAGGCAACATACCCAGACCTGGGGTTTCCAGCTTCCAGGGAAGAAAGAAAGCAAAAACCCAGCCAGGCAGGGGGACCCGGCTACCGAGGAGGCCGAGTTGGGGGCGGGGGGGGGGGGGGCGTGTTGCAAGTCTGAGGCCATTTGAAAATCCCGACGCGGTTCCTTGGCAGAACAGAGTGACATCAGAGAGAAGGCCTCCGCGAGTGGGCACCACCCGGGACGCACAGAGTGGGGTGTCCCCTCCCCGCCAACGCCGTCCCGTCCCGTAAGCTGGCCTGTCTGCGGGGTCTGTAACAGGTTTGTTTTAAATACTAAGGCACAGTCTGACCTCGGGGCCTTTGCACAGCCTACACAAATTGCTTCCCCCCCCCCACCCCCCCGTAACCTGATAATTCCCTCTCCCTTCCCTTTCAGACTTTCGCTTAGGCATCCTTTGACCCGCCCCCCTCACCCAAAATGTAAACTGGCCTCCTCCGCTGTTCCCAACCCTCCCCGGACCCTCCAACACACTCCCGTACTTGGAAGCCAATGCAGGCTCTTTGCACAGAGCCAACATTCCTAGCCTCTTCACTTTTATGTATGTATGTATTTTGACACGGGTTCTGGTTAAGCTCAGGGATGAGCTCGAAGTCCCAGTCTGCGTGTCTCAGGCTCTCTGAGCGCTACGACGGAGTTGGGCGCATGCCTGTGACCCAGCACCGGGGCAAGCCGAGGCAGGACAGTCGCACCCTGCCTGGGCGAGGACTGAGACCGTATCTCAAAAAAGTGTGTGCACGTACATCGGCTAAGAACGGAATAATGGGGGAGCGGCGAACTCCCGACCCAAACTGTCGTCGCATGCGGCACACGTGTGTGCATGCACATGTGTGTGCACGCGTGTGGGCAGAGAACCTGGGCCGAGCCAGGGCCTGCACGCGGCCACGCCGGTGAGCCCGGACTGTGTGATCCTCCTGCCTCCGCCTCCCAGAACCTGGGATCCCAGCCTGCCCCGCGGCCACAGGTCCATTTTCAAGCTTGTCCCGGGAGAAGTCCTTGTGGCTTGAGGGGAAGGCGGGTTCCCGTGAGACGTCCCCCCCCCCCGCCCTTACTTTGGGGGCCTGGGGCGGGCGGCGGGCTGGGCAGGCACCCTTGTCCCTGACGCTGGCCGCCCTTGCCCAGGTCCCTCCGGCGCTGGGGGCTGATGGCTCTGAATTTTCTCTTGAGGCGCTGGGCTTCAAACTCGGGGCTTTCAGAGTCAGCTACGCCCCGCCCCTTTTAAAAATTGTTTTTGTTTTCAAGCAGAGTCTCATTAAGTTGCTGAATTCGGGATCCTCCAGCCTCAGCCTGTGTCCGGTTCTCTCCTTGGGGGACGCGGGGCGTGGGTGGCTCTCGTGGGGGGATGTGGCCTCTCCAGGCCTCAGTTTCCCCGCCTGGGAAGCCGCATTTCCCCAGGTGCCGGCGCAGACCCCGCGGGGTGGGTGCCCGGCAGAGTGTCCTGGCAGGGAGACGGAGGGGTCTCTGGCTGGGGCGGTGTTGTCGCAGCAGGGGACAGTCGCTGCCCTCACCCCAGCGCCCCACTCCCAACTCTGCACCGCCAGCTCAGGCCCCGCACCCCGCGGGCCTGGGCCACGGCGGGGGGTCGGACGGGTCCTCGGCGGAGGGGACACAACAGGATGTCCCGCTGGCCAGGACAATGGCAGAGGAAGGGGGAGCCCGAGGATGAGCCCAGGCCGCTATTGTGCGAGTAGACAGCTGGAGCCAGGAAGCCCGGAGGGCAGAAGGCGGGGCGCTGGCTGGCCGGGTCCCCCCAACCAGGCAGGCCCTGTGCGGAGGCCAGCTGCAACCCTGGGGTCCCCCGGAGCCTGGCACCCCCAGAGTTCCTGGAGGCAGGGCCCCTAACTGCAGGCCCAGCGGCCACAGAAGGCACCCTGTGCAGGAGGGAGGGAGGCGCGGGGCGGCCGAGCCCGGCTGTATTTATAGCCGCCTGACAGCGAACCAGGCCTAAATATAGCCGGGAGCCACCCGGAGCTAGCGGAGCTAGCGGCCAGGCCACCTGGTCCCCGTGGCCGGAGCTTTGGGGGTCTCCGGAGCAGCACAGGAGAGGCCAGGCAGGCAGGCAGGCCTAGAACCCCACTCCGGGGGAGGCTGAGGCAGGAGGATCTACCTGTTCCAAAACAGAAGAGCTGAGCCTGTAATCCCGGCGCCCCAAGAACTGAGGCAGGAGGTGGCGAGTTTGAGCCCAGTCTGGGCAACTGAGTCACGTAGTGAGAACCCCGCCTCCAACTGGTCTCAAAATAACGAAAAACAAGGAAGGGCTGGAGGAATGGCACATGTAGTTCGTGAGCGCAAGGCCCTGAGTTCGATACCCCGGCACCACATAAGGCTGGTCATGGGGCGCACGCCTGTGATCCCAGCACTTGGGAGGCTGAGGCGGGAGGACTGTCCTGTGGCCAAGGCCAGCCTGAGCCACACAGCGAGAAACTGTCTCCAAAAGAAAAAAGAAAAGGAAAGAAAGGAAAGAAGGAAAGAAAAGAAGAAGAATGAAAGAAAGAAAGAAAGAAAGAAAAAGAAAGAAAGAAAGATAAAAGGTTTGGAAAAAGACATAGCTCAGTGTTCTGAAGACCAGGCTCGATCCCCAGTGCCTCAAAAGCAGAGGCTCTGGGGCCTCAGGGGCACTAGCCAGCCACAGCCCAGGGCAGCGGGCAGAGGTGGCACCCAGCGAGGTGGCACCATCCAGGCACCCAGTGCTGCCCCACCCCACAGGCCCCACAGGGGGAGCGGAGAAGGCTGGGCTGTCCCTGCCATGTTCTCGGCTTCTGAGAACCGAGGCCTGCAGGAAGCCGCGGGCGCCCTGCACCCCAAACGCACCCAGCACCTAGCAACGCGCTTCCCCTTCCCGGCCCTGCTCACTGGCCCTGCTAAGGGATGACGCGCCGGGCTATAAATAGGCCCTATATAAGCGGGGCGCAGAGGAGCTCCCCACGGCCGACCGGGCCCTGGGGCGTCCCGGGCCTGTCCCAGTCGGGCCAAGATGCCAGCGGGAAGGGGACGCGAGAGGCAAGTCACCAACGTGAGCCATGCCAGTTCAAAAAAAGAAGTTCTCTTTGGAGGTGCCGGGAGTGGCGCCCAGGGCCCTGCACCGGGTGGCGGCTCTTCAAGGCAGCTGGCCGGGACCATGGCCACGGGGTGCGACAGACTCAGAAGCTTCTGCGCAGGAGCTGCTGGAATATTACACCCCCAAGACCAAGAATTCCAGGGGCCTGCGAGGAGACAGCTGGGTCTTCACACTTCCCCATCTTCATTCAAAAAATGCATTCATGGTGGCACCCCAATAATCCCAGCACCCGGCAGGCTGAGGCAGGAGGATTGTGGTGAGTCCAAGGCCAGCCTGGGCTCCACAGTGAGTTCAGGACCAGCCTGGTCTACAGAGCGAGATCCTGTCTCAAAAAATAAAAATAAAATAACACTGAGGGCCTAAAGTTGTGCCTTAGTGATAGACTGTGTGCTTTAGGGTTCTTTTCTTTCTTTCTTTTTCTCTTTTTTTTTTTTTTAGGTGGGGGTCTTACTCTGGAGCCCAGGCTGGTCCTGAGCTCACTATGGAGCCCAGGCTGGTCCTGAGCTCACTATGGAGCCCAGGCTGGTCCTGAGCTCACTATGGAGCCCAGGCTGGCCTTGGACTCACGGCAATCTTCCTGCCTCAGCCTCCTGAGTGCTGGGATTACAGGCGTGTGCCACCATGCCTGGCTTTACGTGGTGCTGGGGGATCAAACTCAGGGGCTTGTGCTGGCTAGGCAGGCGTTGTAACCTCTGTGCCATTCCTCCAGCCCTCTTTTTGTCTTGTTTTAAGACAGGGTTCCAAACCCCAAGCCCAGGCTGGCCTTAAATGCCCTCCTGCTGTGGTCTCCGGAGTGCTGGGTCGCAGGCGTGGACCGCCACACCCAGCTACTGTTTACGTGGCCCATGGCCTTGTGCGCATGAGGCCAGAGCAGACTACGGAGCTGTGCCCACCACCTAGAGCACGTGTTCAGCCCACACGCGGCCGTGGGGCCAATAATATCCAGCACCGCCCCCCCCCCAAAAAAAAAAGGAAGTCAGTTTTGGTGGCATGGCGGCATAGAGCTGAAGGCCCCGGGGCGCTGCGGGCACCTGGGGCAGGCTGGAGCCAACGGAGGGCACATTTGAGTCCCACCGGGCAACTTAACCACGCAGTGAGATGCTGTCTGGAAACAGCTGGGCGTACCGTGCCCACCTGTCATCCTAGCACTTGGGAGGCCGAGGCAGGAGGATTGGAAGCTTAAGCCCCGCCTGTGAAACTGAATGACTTGGCGAGACCTTGTCTCAAAACAAAGATCAAAGTGTGCAGAGGATGTGTCAGCAGGTTGGGGTGAAGGCCCCGGGCCAATCGATCTCCAGGACCCCCAAAAAAGGCAGCAGGCGGCGGGGGCGGGGGGACTAGAGGCTTGTTCCCTGGGGACACCGGAGCCTCCTCAGTGCGCCCGGCCCGGAACCCTGGGCCTCGCAGGATCGGCCTCCGCATCAATTAAAAACTAAATCAGCTCAGGTGTGGCGCCGAACGACCCTGCTTCCAACTACCTGGGAGGCTGAGGCCGGAGGATTGAGAGTCGAAGGCCAGGCAGGCTGCACAGACAGCTCAGCACCAGCCTGGACTACAGAGCAGGACCCTAAAAAGAAAAAAAAAACATCCCAGCCCTCGGGCGAGGCTGGAGGATTAGGATTTCAGCTCCAACCGGGGCAATCTAGGGACTCGGGGAGACTTGTCCCGGAATCAGAGCCACCAAGACCAGCCCGGGGGCCCAGCCCAGGGCACCGTTAATCACTACCCAAGCAGACACGACCCAAGTGTGTCCTCGGGCAAACTCAGAAGGTCAAC
The DNA here is from genome assembly GCA_004027205.1 of Ctenodactylus gundi. Lineage (NCBI taxonomy): Eukaryota > Metazoa > Chordata > Mammalia > Rodentia > Ctenodactylidae > Ctenodactylus > Ctenodactylus gundi. The sequence continues at coordinate 140,889 of PVKB01001517.1, forward strand.
GTGACGCCCGCACAACGAAATAGTATTCAGCGACAAAGAAGAATGCAGCGTGGGCGAGCCGCGCCCGCGGTGCCCGGGGCGGCGCCAGATGCAAAAGGTCACTGCGCGTGACGCAGGCTGCGACACGCTCACAAGGGCGCGGACAAAGAGCAGACCGCGGGGCTGCAGGGGCAGGTGGCAGCTACTGCCGTCCCTGGGGGCGGAGGTGGCAACGTGGGAACCAGGTGGAAAGGCAGCTGAGGCCCCCAGAGTGACTCACTCTGCTCAGTGCTGCTGGGCAGACACCCTAAGCCGCGGCTCTGGGAGGCAGAGGCTGTGCAAGTTCGAGCCCAATCAGAGCAATGTTAGCCGGACCCTGTTTGAAAATCAAGATTAAAAAAATAGGGCTGGGGGCCGGAGGGGTGGCACAGCGGTTAAAGCTCCTGCCTTGCAAGCACAAGGCCCTGAGTTCAATTCCCCAGCACCACAGAAAGCTGGCAAGGTGGCACACGCCTGTGATCCCAGCACCCTGGAGGCTGAGGCAGGAGGATTGCTGTGAGTCCAAGGCCGACCTGGGTGCCATAGTGAGTTCAGGACTAGCCTGGGCTGCAGAGTGAGACCCTGTCTCAAAATTAAGTGAATAAATATGAACTTAAAAAAAGTAAATATTTAACATGCAGTACAGCCTGTTGGGGCAGCCTCGCCCTCAGGTGGCCTGCCTGTCCGAGGGGCCTGGGAGCACAGAGAGGTGACAGGTGGCGAGGACCCTTCCTAGGGGCCGCCTGCCTGCTCCTGGCTCTCCTGCGCCCATGCCGGGGCCCCAGGGCCCTGGGAGACATTTCTGCCCAGGCCCTTCACCAGCCCTGGGCGTTTCCCTCTCGTCCCCCAGTGGCCCACGACAGCCCCTGGCAAGCACGGGGCCGCTGGGCTCGTGGCCACTAGCCGGGCACCCCAGGCTGGCCCGTGAGAGCGCTTGGCCTGGGGTCCAGCCCCTAGAATCCTACGGCAATGTTTTCCAGCTGGGGAAACCAAGGCTGCCCAGGATTGTGGGCCACCTGCCCCTCTGCAGGAAGGGCGTGGGCCCTGGCCGGGCTCCCTCGGGGCACTGGGAACACCTGAGTCAGGGGACTGACTGCCTCTGCTTGCTCAAGAGCCCGCATGGCTCCCACGTCACTCAACAAACGTTTACGTCCTCGGGCGGCATGGTGGCACAGTTCTGTAATCTCATCAGCATGGGAGGCCGAGGCAGGGGGGTTGCAACTTTAAGACAGGCCCGGACAACTTAGCAATCTAACAAGATCCTGTCGCAAAATCAAAAATAAAAACGGGCAGGGGAAGGGCTGGAGGAGCCACCGCCCAGGCTGCACTCCGAATCAATTCCTGTTCCCGCCCTTTCCTTCGCCGCCCGGCTCTCAGGTGTGCCAGGCAGGCGCCCTGCTGCCCAGCCATGCCACCAGCCCCTCATCTCTTCTTGTTTTTCTGAAGAAAAAAAAAAAAGTTAGGCAGAGTTGAGCCTATCAGCACCGCCCCGTGGGAAGCTGAGGCAGGAGGAGCCCAAGTTTGAGCCCAAGTTTGAGCCCAGCTCAGGTGAAAAATAAAATAGAGCTGGGAATTTGCTCAGTGCAAAGGCCCTGGGCTCAATCCCTAGTATTTCCAAGAATTTTTAAAATAAGAATTACTTTTGAAAGCCACCCCCACCCCCAAATAAAAAGACAGCAAACCAAAACCCATCACGAGCCCAGGGTTCGGGGAGGGTGAGCTTGCCCTGAGTGACCTTGGAGTGTTTTGACCCGCGTCTCCCCCTCCCTGCGCACCTCAGGGCCCCAGCAGGCTGCAGAACCAAGGCCCCACCCGCCTTCTCCACTCAGGGCCCCTTGCCGTCGCTTTCTGCTGGGGACACCCCATTTTTCTTTTGTGGTGGTGACGTGGTCTCCCTTTGTAAATAAATTCACTCAGGGCTTGGAAAGGAAAGCTGACTGGAGGGAGATCTGTGAAGTTGTTTCGGGTGCCCTGGTGGCCGGGGCGAGGGTGCTGGGGCCCATGGCATACCTGGGGAGCAGGTGTCCCGTTCCTGCGACAGCTCCGCTCCCAGCAGAACCCACGTCTGTCACCCTGAGCTGGGTCCCAGCTCTTTCCACTTTTGATTTGCAGACCAGAGCTCACTAAATTGCCCAGGCTGGGTTTGAACTTCTCTCTTCTCCTTGAGACGGAGTCTTCCTCTGTAGCCCAGGCTGGCCTTGGACTAATAGCAATCCTCCTGCCTCAGCCTCCTGAGTGCGGGAAATTGAATTCAGGGCCTCTTACTTACCTTGCAAGGGCTCTAACCGCTGTGCTAATCCTCCCACCCCAGGGGGGATTTTTTAAAAGCACTTCCAGGGGCGCCCACACACCCTGCGCAGGGCACGGGTGCCCTGGGGTGTTCTCTGCGGGAAGTCGTGGGCCTCAGTGACAAGCACTTAGGCAGTAACATCCCCACCTGCCCTGCAGGAGGTACTGGTACGGGGATTCCCGGCTGCCGGGTGGCCGGGGGCAGGTGGCCCGGCCCGGAAGGACGGTGCCCACACCTGGCTTTCCCACGTGACATCAGCCAGAGACCTGCAGGCGCTTGTCCTGGCAGCGCTGAGACGGTGTGCCGGGAGGGCCCTCAAACACTTCGTTTTTAAAGTCTTCTTTCTTTATTAGGGATATTGGGGATTGAACCCAGGGAGTGAGTACTGAGGTAGATCTCAGATCTTTTAAAATTGTTGTATTTGGAGACAGGGTCTTGCTAAATGGCCCCCTCCTGCCTCAGCCTCCCGGTGGCTGGGATTGCACACACGTGGGCCCCTGTGTTTTATTTTTTTGTTGTCTTTTATTTATTTATTTATTTATTTGAGACAGGGTCTCGCTCTGTAGTCCAGGATGACCCAGAACCAACTAGCCCGGGCTGGCCTAGGTCTCCGGCCGTCCACTCCTGCCTGCTGGGACTGCAGGCCTGAGATACCACGTCCTCTCATCTTTCTGTGGTGCTGGAGATTCTAGCCCAGAGCCTGGCGGATGTCAGGCAAGCGCTTTAACCACTGAATCTCGCTCTCCAAGCCCCTATTATTCCTAAATTTGGAGAAAGGGGCCTCACGCTTAGGCTGGACTTGAACTCACTGTGTGACTTAGGCTGGCCTCCTGCCTCTGCCTACTGAGTGCTCATTATAGCTAGAAGCCTTATTCCTAAACTGTTTTGCGTTTCTATGAGAGTCCATAAAATTCTTTACCTAGGACAATAAAGTATATAAAAATATATAATTAATTTCAAATTCAAAACTGTATAAAAAAGGCTCAGGACATACACTTGTTTTAAAGAGTCCACATCCACATCATAGTTTACAACTTTCTTTTGTAGCCCAGGCTGGTCCTGAACTCAGGGCAATCCTGTCTCAGCCTCCCGACTGCTGGGATGACAGGCGTGCGCCACCACGCCCGGTGTATGTGGGGCTGGGAAGCGAACTCGGGTACTTAGCACTCAACGTAGCACCGGGCCATTCCTCCAGCACCCCAACTATTAAGAAGGGGTGGGAGTTAGGCGGGACTCAGACAGCCCGGCAGCCTGCTGGGACTTCAGGTGGCCCCGCTGTCGTCTTTGTGGACCAGCGGTGACCAGCTAATGATTCCCGAGCCTTCCGCACGGCCCCAGCTGGACCTCCAGGCCCAGCCGCACCCATCCAGCCACTCCCCGTGCGTCACCGAGGGGCGCCACTGATGCCATCCACCAGCAGAGCCCTGCACAGGCCTGGCGCAGGGTGACAGAGCACTGGGCCACCCCGCGTGCCGCCACCACGGGACTCACCTTGGCCAGTGAAATGGCAGCAGGCTTGCCGAGGGTCTCTTTTGCCCCACCCACTTGGACAATGGTGTGACCAGAGACGCGAGCAGGTTTGTCGCCGCAGCCCCACCTACTTGTATCGCCATGTGACTTGCTTTGGCCAATAAGAATGAGATGGGAGCAGGTCGCCTCAGCCCCATCTACTTGTGCACCCACGTGACTTCCTTTGGCCAATGAAAGGGGATCAGGTTCGACATATGTCAGTCTGGGATGCAATCCTGAAAAAGTTTAATTATCGTGCGCATGTGTGCACCGCTTCGTGCTGTGATCCCAGCTCAGGAACCAAGGAGAAACACGCCGCAAAGTCCCACGAGCTGCCAGAGACACTCCTCAGGATAAACAGGATTTTAAAGTGATTTCTGTTTTTGAATTCTCAAAATTAATGCAAAAAAAATCCATGCTGAATAAAACGGCAGCATTTGAAATAAAGACAAGATCGATAACAGGGCCGAGCTGAGACGGATCAGAGCCCGAGGCAAAGGGGAAAGTCCGATCTTCGTGCTTAATTCGCCTCGCTCGGTCCCGCCCCCGGCAAACACTCAGAATATCCACCCCTGGCCTTTCCAGGCGGTCACGCGGCGCGCCTGAATTGCTGGAGTTAATCGACCCTCTGTTTTTTGTTTATTATTTATTTATTTTTTGTGGTACTTCAGATCAGAGCTGCGCTCCCTGTCTACTTTTATTTTCGACTTTGAGACAGGATCTGGCTAATTCACTAAGTTACCCCGGTAGGGCTGGAAGTCACCATCCTCCTGCCTCAGCCTCCAGGAGCGCTGGGCTTGCCACCCAGCCTGGCTTCAACCCCTCAGGGCTGACGAGTGAACCCAGAGAATGTGTTGATCCCAGGGAAATCCCTAGATCCTGTCTAGCCAAAGTGACAGATAATGGACTCTCAGGACAACCCAGTGGCCCATTAGTACCCTGATCACGCAAATGAATCGGCCCGTGAGTGTGGGCAAAGCCCACGTCACGTATAGTTTTCAGGCCTGAGGATGGACCCCAGGGCCTCCCCCATGCTGGGCAAGCCCGGGCTCCAGGCCCGGTAGCCGCCTCTTGGGGCCGGCAGGGTCTCAGGGCTCAGCATCTCCTAGCAAAAAATAACCAGTTTCAGTGCGAGGGCTGGGGCGCAGCCTGGGGGGACAGTGCCAAGCTCTGGGTTCCACCCCCAGCTCGGAAAGAAAGGAAGAAGAAGGAAGGAGAGAAAGAGAGAGAGAGAGAGAGAGAGAGAGAGAGAGAGAGAGAGAGAGCGCTTCAGCACGGGTTTGGGTGCGCACACACCGCATTCCAGCCGCACGGTCTCCTGCTGTCCCGGCCGCAGGCCTCTTCCGGTCTGGCTCCTCTGTTTTTTGGATTTTGTTCTCATAAAGTCCTGGCGCTCAAATCCTTGTGTCAGGCTCTGCAGGTGGAGGAAACTGGCCCAAGGGTGTGCAGGGCGACTTCTTCCCTATATGGCAAAAAGTATGGTTTCTGATCTCTCTCCTGACTTCTAGCCAAACCTCCTTCCTTCCTTCCTTTCTTTCTTCCTTTGAGACAGGGTCTCGCTCTGTAGTCCAGGCTGGTACTGAACTCACTGTGGAGCCCAGGCTGGCCTTGGACTCAGCAATCCCGCCTCAGCCTCCCCAAGTGCCGGGATGACAGGCGTGCGCCACCACGCCCAGCTCGTGCAGTGCTGGGGAATCGAACTCGGGTACTTAGCGCTTGACGCCTTGAGGTAGAACTTGCTAGGCAAGTGATTTCAGCTGAACCAGCCCTGCAGACCCTGCTACTTTCTTAACAACTGATGTGTAACAAATTAAACCAACCTTGGTTTTTAAATTGTTTTTTATTTTTGAAACTGGATCTCATTATGTAGCCTGGCTGAGAATCACTCAGACTCATGATTCTGCTGCCTCAGCTTCCAGAGGGTGGGCTGACGGGCCTGAACCACGCCATCTGCCTTAATTTAGGTGTTGAAAATACAGAAATGTAGTCACTTGTCACCTGGCAGCAGCGGGGACCCTAAGCAACGTGTCATTTTGTGATTCCGTCCTTGGTAACATCTTGTCACACACGTCCCCAAACACAGGTGGACAAGGGTCAGTCCACGTGGCTGCTTGACCCACTAAGGGGTGGGAGAGTCAGCAGCGGATGAGCTGGGGACCCGTCCCGGGGCACTCTGGGAGGCCGAGGCAGGGGATCACAAGTTCAAGCTCATCTGAGCAACTTAACAATTTAGTGATAACCTCCAAGGCAGGTAGGTCCCTCTGCCCGGTCCACACCCCAGGAAAGATCACACAGGTCGTAGCTACGAGGAAGTGGGGATCATGGGAGAGTTGCTCTAATCAAAGGCCCGAAGGCTGGGCATTTTATGAAGAGAAGAGGTTCATCCGGCTCCCGGTGCTGGAGATTCAAGGGCACCGCGCTAGCTCTGGTGAGGGTCCCACATCCCCGCAGCGGCAGAAGAACACACGGGACCTGGACAGCCGGTGCCACAATCCCGCCTGGGTACACCCCGGTTGCCCGAGGCATCTACCACTAATCGCTGGGGATTGCAGTCAGGGTCTTCACACTGAGCCATGCCCCAGCCCCATTTTTAAGTTTTCCTTTTGAGGCAGAGTCTTACGAATTTGCCCAGTTGCCCCAGCTTGAGCTTGTGATCCTCCTGCCTCAGCCTCTCGAATGCTGGAGTCACGGGATGCGTCCGCGCGCAGTGGCGTTCTGGGGTCCTAGCTGTCACAGACGGTGAGGACGGACCTGGAGTACCCCCACCGCACCCCCGTCTCCACCTCCCGCGACCCTCATGACCGGCCATGGAGCGGCGTTCTGGCTGGGCCATCCCCTGCCTCCCTCCTTGGGTCAGGCCCGGCGGGTGTCTCGTCCCCTGGGAGGCGGAGCACGGTGCTCAGGGGTCAGGTGCCAGCGCTGCCACCCTGAGGCCTTGAGCGGTTTTTCCCGTTGGTAGAATCGGGTATGAATTCTACTTTTGGTTTTGATGCTGGGCTGGAACCGAGGCCTTCGCCCTGAGCCGCTCCCCAGCCTGTGTTAAGTTTTGATTTTGAGACGGGGTCTTGTTCAATGGCCCAGGCTGAGTTTAGACTTGGTATCTCCTGCCTCAGCCCCCGCGAGTGCTGGAATGACAGGCCTGGGAACAGGAATCGCTTCCTTCTAGGACCCCGGGAGGACTGCGGGCTGACTCACAGGCCGAGGAACGGCTCCCTGTCCAAGCCTCACCTTGTCAGCGGCGGGGTGGCTGCACTGTTCCCCAGTGGCTCAGATCTGCACACAGGAATGAGGGACTCAGGCGACCCATGAAGAGGATCTCCAGGGGCCAGAAGTGAGAGACGCTGGGCAGGTGAGCCCTGCCAGGCCCCTTGGGGCCGCCTCAGTGGCCAGCCGGGAGGGGGGGTGGGGTGGCCAGGCTCTGGACACGGTCCACGGGAGGAGGAGCCCGGGGCGGACGCGGGAGGCGCGCCTGCCCTGGACGCCGATGTCGGGTCTGGCCAGCGGGGCCTGGGAAGATGCCTCCCAGATGCCGGACACCATGCCCCAACACAGCTCCGCACCCCCCAAGGAATGTGCCCCCTCTGCCCCAGTTTCCAGACTTTTCCACATAAGGCCCGGGGGGTGTCATGCCCTATGAGTTCAGGACAAAGGAATCAGACACACAGGGCCACATTTTCCAGAGAGCAGCATGGAAATGGAGCTGCGGGGGGACAGGGGGAGGACGAAAGCCGCCCGGCTGAGGGGGCGAGGCTGCCGTGGGGCAGGGCGACCTCTCTGATCTCGGAGCTGCAGGGTCCTCCCCACTGGCCCAGGGTACTTGGACGCGGGTCATAGCACTGTTATGGCTGTTAGCCACTCGGAGGTTGTTGAGTTCTAGGCCAGCCGGGCAACTTAGCAACACAAGATTGTAGGAGGTGAGAGAGAGAGAGAGAGAGAGAGAGAGAGAGAGAGAGAGAGAAGGGGGCTGGGGCGTGGAACACACAAGGCCCTGGGTTCGAATCACCAGCTGAGTGGGGTGGTCCATGCCTGTGATCCCGGCACTCAGGAGGCTGAGGCAGGATTGCAAGTTCAAGCCCAGACTGGGTGACTTAGTGACTTAGCCAGACCCCGTCTCAAAAGTGAAAATAAAAACAAGGGGCTGTAGCTCTGCAAGGGCTGCAGATGTAGCTCCGTGTGGAGGCCCTGGGGTCCATCCCCAGAGCCACAGAGCACACCAAGCCCACCCACGAGAGCAGGCACAGCTGTCCTGGCCCCAGCCCGCCATGGGCCCTGGACAGTGCCAGCGCTGGCTTGGGCGAAAGCTCTGCCCCTGACCCTTCACCCCACTTCTGTCTGTTCACAGCCTGCCTCTGCTCAAGGGCCCTTCATGGCTCCCTGCCTCAGTACAAAACACAAAACCCTTCCTGTGGGCCCCAAGCCCTGGCACAGTCTGCCTGCCTCAGCCTCCCGAGTGCTGGGATCACAGATGTGCACCGCCACGCCCGGCTTTACATGGTGCTGGGGAATTGAACTCAGGGCCTTGTGCTTGCAAGGCAAGAGCTTTCACCACTGTGCCATTCTCCCAACTACCTCTTAGAGACAAGTCTTGCTGTGTATTTCGGGCTGGTGCTGAAATCACTTTGTGTAGCCCAGGCTGGCCTCGAACTCACCACAATCCTCCTGTCTCGGCCTCCCCAGTGCTGGGATTATGCACGTGTGACACCACGACCCCGCCGATTTCACCTCCTTTTCCTTCAAAATCTTGAGACACACCTGTGGAATGAGGGATGAACCCCCAGTTTACGATGGGGAAGCTGAGGCTCTGGAAGGCCAGGTGGCCTACTCTGGTCGCCAGAGCCCTTAAACGGTAAAGAGGGCGCCAAGCCTAATGGCGAAGATCTATGATCCCAGGGCTCTGGGCGGCTGAGGCAGGAGTGAGTGAGCCAATCTGAGCCCAGCTGAACAAGGTAGTGACCTAGTGAGACTCTCTCAAAATCAAAAATAAAATAGGGTGGCTCCTCCTGCCTCAGCCTCCCGAGCGCTGGGATGACAGGCACGCGCCACCACGCCCGGTTTTATTTGGTGCTGGAGAAACGAGCTCAGGGCATTGAGCTTGCCAGGCCAGCTTTAACCGGCGCGCCCTTCCACCGGCCCCTGAATGCAAACCTTGCATCTGGCTTCTTTCACTCTGGTTTTGTTTTGACTTTCAGAGCCTCGCTCTGCGGTCTGGGCCGGGCCTGAGCTCACTGCGGCCCCCCCGGGCCTGAAGTCACAGCTACCTCCCAGCCACGGCCTCTTGGGCACGGGGTGGCAGGCGGGGGACCCCGCACCCGGTCTAGGCGGTGCTGGGTGAACCCCAGAGCCTGAGCGTCCCAGGCGGGGCTCTGATCACTGGGCCACGCCCCTGCCACGGACCTCATAAACTCATCCTGCTGCCCAGGGGGACTTGAACTCAAGGTGCACTTGCCTCAGCCTCCTAAGCACTTAGAATTACAGGCTTGCATCACCATGCCTGGCTGGCTTATTGTGTATTTTGAGTGAGTGAGTGAGTGAGTGTGTAAGTGTGAGAGAGAGAGAGAGTGTGTGTGTGTGTGTGTGTGTTGCTGAGGATCCGGCCAAGGGTCTTTGCACTGAGCTATGTTCCAAGCCCGTTTTTTTTTTGAGACAGGGTCTGTAAGTGGCTGATTTCCCAGAGTGGGCTTAAATTTATGACCCTCCTGCCTCGGCCTCCCCAGTGCTGGGATTACAGGTGTGCCCCACCATGCCGGCTTCTGTGGTGCCGGGAATTGAACTTGGGGCCGCCGGCTTCCTAGGCTAGGGCTCTGGCTGCGGGCCCTGCGCGGCCCTGAATCCGCATTCCTCCGCCTGCTGCCGGGAAGCGTCTTCCCACGTCCTTAGCCGCCGCCATCGTCCTCAGCGGCGAGACAGCTGCTCAAGCCTTTTGCCCATTTTAAACTGTTTTTTTTTTCCTGTCTTATTATTGGGTTCTATATATATTCTTATAGAAAGAATTCTTATTTTGAGAGTTTTTAAAATATAAATTCTGGATCCAATTCTTCCTCTCAGATAAATGATCTACAAATGTTTTTGCCTAGCCTGTAGCTTGTCTTTTTAATTTTCAGCGTCTTTTTCCCCCTGCTGTGCCGACGGATAAGACCTGGGCCCTGTATGCGGGAAGCGCCCTCCCCCAGGGCCCTGCCCGGCCCGATCTGTTAGGCTTGGTTTCTTTTACACATTATGCATTGCTGAACTTTCTAAGAAATCTTTGCCTAACCAGCACCCCAAAGCTTTATTTAGTTCTTTATTTCTTGAAATAGGGTCTTACTCTGTAGTCCCAGCTGGTCCTGAATTCATTATGAATTCATTAGGTATAGCCTAGGTTGGCCTCGAACTCACAACAATCCTCCTGCCTCAGCCTTCTGAGGGCTGAGATTACAGGCCTGCGCCACCACGCCCAGCTTATGAGGTGCTGGGGAATCGAACTCGGGGCCTTGTGCTCGCTAGGCGAGCGCTCTAACTGCAGGGCCGTTCCTCCGGTCCCTCTTGCGCTGTGTGGTTTTGTGTCAGTAGGGATCGACCTCAGGACCTTCGCACCAAACTACATCCCCGGCCCACTTTTCATTTCATATCTTGTTACAGGGTCTCACTAAGTCACTAGGTGGCCCAGGCTGGGCTCGAACTTGCAGTCCTCCTGCCTCAGCTTCCCCAGTTGCTGGGACGGCCAGGCTGTGCCACCCGGACTGGCCCTTCGGTGTTCTTGGGGAAGTTTCATGGTTTTTACTTTTACGTTTCTTGCAAATCAAATCAACACCGAGGGGAGGGTCCGTCTACTCCAGCAAGAAGGGCTGGAAGAGGCCAGGCCCACCCACAGAGCAGTATGGCATATTCACACAGCAGAGTACCACTCTGCCCTAAAGTAAAGAAAGAGGGGTCTGGGTCGTGTGTGGAAAAATGGAAGCGCTCTGAGACCAGCATGCTTAGCAAAATGAGTCGGACACGGGAGGTTAAGTGTCACGTGGTTCCTCTAATATGACAGGAAAAAAAGCATAAAAAATGTAAAAGAAGAACGGAACAAAGTGGGAATTTGGGCACTGTGGAGAGGGACGGGGCCAGCCGGGCGTGGAGGGCCAGGAGGCGGGAGGGGAGTGCCAGCGGCGGTCACGTCCTTCCCTCCACACACAACTCAGGAAGGAAAGTGCCCTTCCAGCTCGCGGCTTCAGAGGGTCTGAGTCCTCTGCCCCCGCGGCAGCCCCTCCGGGCCGGCCATGGCCAACAGCTCGTGGTTCATGGGCGACCCGTACGTCCAGACACACGAGACTTCCGGGGGACGTGTGGTATCCGGTCCACAATATTCTGCCCCCGGCCCCCAAAGACTCGTGTCCTTGTCCCCATGTAAAATGCACTCAGTTCTTCTCTAGGAGTTGCCAGAGTCTTAAAGTCCCAGTACTGTCAAAAAAAAGTCAAAGTCCCAAGTCCCCTTGGGGGTGCAGGTCAGACTCTGGGCTGGAGCCCCTGTGAAAATCAACCAAAGGTGACATACCCCTGACACCCAGAGGCGCGCTCCCATGCTGGAAGAGGGGCACAGAGCGGTCGGACCCAAACAAGGTCTATACCCAGCAAGGCCTAAACCCCGAGTCCCGCAGCTCCGTGTCCTGCCATCGATTCCCGGCACCACGCACAGCCAGGCGTGGCCCGTAATCCCAGCACACGTGACACACTGATTTCCCAAGCTGATCGTTATTATCATGTATACCAAGCACATGATAAAAAAGAGAAAAAACTTTTAGATCTATAGTCCGTTTAAAGTTACATTTGACGCCAGGTCCGGTGGAACAGGCCTGCAATCCCAGCACTCCGGGAGGCTGAGGAGGAGGATTGTAAATTCAAGCAAAGCCTGGGTGACTTAGCAATTTAGTAAGATCCTGTCAAAATCAACAAAAAAGGGACTGGAGGAGCAGCACAGTGGTTAGAGCACTTACCTTGTGAGCACAAGACCCTAAGTTCAATTCCCCAGCGCCATATAAAAGCCCAGCACTCAGGCCTGAGTCCAAGGCCAGCCGGGGCTACACAGCGAGACCCTCTGTCTCAAAAAAAAAAAAAAAAAAAGTGGCTGTAACTCAGTGAGAAGGTCCTGGTTTCAATCCCCAGTAAGAACAAAAATCATATTTGTTAATTTTTTTACACAGTCCTGGGAGGGACCCCGGGGCTCGGGCACGCCCAGCAAGCGCTCTGCCCTGAGCTCCCCGCCCTGGGTACCATCCTGCAGTGCGTCCTTAGGTGTGAGTTCTAGTTTTCCCCTCAAGTGTGTATCTTATTCTCAGGAACATCTAAAAAAAAAAAAAAGAAAAATTTTTGAACTATGGCTGAACCCTGGGCTTTCAATGTTGACTTATACACCTCCAGGGCTCACCCCTCCCCCCTTTTTTGAAACAGGGTCTCACTAAGTCTCTAAGTTGCCCACCCTGGTCTGAATCTTACACCCCTCCTGCGGTCACAGGCCCATGCCACTGCACACGGAAGAGTGCCCCCTTCAGCCGGGCACCTGTGGGTGATCTCATAGCTGGGGGGAGACTGAGGGAGGAGGCTTACAGTGATATATAAATTTGAACCCAGCCTAGGCAACTTCATGACTTAGTGAGACCTTGTCTCTACATGAAAATCGGGGCTGTGGGTGGCTCGCCCCGAAAGGGAGCTGGCCGGGGGCAGGGGCAGCCCCACTCCTGTCCCTCCTGTGGCCAGGGCCCTGGCCGCCCTGGACAGCAAGCCCATGGCCCCGGGCGCCTTGCAAACAGGATGTCGCCCCACCCTCTCAGGGCCACCATCCAGCCGGAGGGGCCTTATCAGCCCGGCCATCCCCCTCGGCCTGTGACCTCGGGTGGCCTCCACCCACTCCCAGCCTCGGGCTGGTTAGGGACCTTGACAGCCAACCAGCTCGGTGACGCCAGGCCTGGCGTCCCCACACCTGCTGCAAGGGCGGCATGGCAGGCCCTTTCGGCTCCCAGACCCACTGGGTCTCAGCGGGTCCTGAGAAGACCCAGCAAACGCGGCCTCAAGAAGAGGGGAGACTGTGGGATCAGGGTCGGTGGCAGCCCGGCAGGGAGGCCAGCTCACTGGAGGGCCTGCCAGTCGTTCAGGCATAAAATCCCCGCCTGCCAGCCCGCCAGCCCTGCACACCGGAGGCTGAGGCAGGAGGACAGCAGGTTTACACCCAGGGTGCTCAATTCAGCGCCGTAGCGAGATCTCGTCTCGAAACACACAAGAGAAAGGCCGGGCACAGGGCGTGTCCCATAACCCAGCACTCCGGCAGCCGCAGACGGGGCCAGGTCCCGGCAATGTCGCGAGAACTTGTCTCAAGACGGAACAATACTGTCAGAGCTTGGGCCGCAGCCACACCCCGGCACACGGACAGTCACAGCTCAGCCTGTGCACACATGACACGCGTGGGAGTGTGGCGGTTTATGTTCACTGTGAGCAGGAGGGGCCTGGTCCTTCCTCTGCCCAGACCCCTACCTCTCTCAGGAAAGACCCCCAAGTCCTGTTCCCTCCCAGCCCTCACCTCTTGCTCCCTCCCTCTCCCTCCCTTGGCCTCCAGGGTGTTCTTCAAATACACACATGCAGTCCAGCCCCAGGGCCTTTGCATGACGATGCCCTCCGCCTGAAGCATCTTTCCTTGGGTGTGCTCAGGCTTTCATCTGCGTCAAGAGCTTGCTCTGGGCTGGAGGAACGGCTCAGTGGTTAAAGCCCCTGCCTAGCAAGTGCTCAGTACTGAGTTCGATTCCCCAGCACCATAGAAACTGGGCGTGGTGGCGCACGCCTGTCATCCCAGCACTCGGGAGGCTGAGGCAGGAGGATTGTCCTGATCCAAGGCCAGCCTGGGCTACACAGTGAGTTCAGGACCAGCCTGGGCTGCAGAGAGAGACCCTGTCTCAAAAAACCAAAACCTAAAAAACAAGCAAAAACCCCTAAAAAGTGCTACGGTATAAAGCACAAAGGCCCTGGGTTCAATTCCCTATACTGACAGAGAGAGAGAGAGAGAGACAGAGAGAGAGAGAGAGAGGGTAGGGGGTCGTGCTGCACTGATAGCTCCTAGGAAGATCGTGGTTCTGGGAGTGACAGGGTGGTCACAGAGGGCTCCCTGGAGGAGACAGCAGGCAGCGCATGGGGCCCGAGCTGGAGACTGCTGGGGAGTGTACACACGGGGTTGAGGGCAGCAGGCGTGCCCACCCTCAAAGCTGCACTGCCAGTGGGCGGAAGGCCGGGGAGCAGCAGGCCAGCACCGCCCTCTCGGTGCCACCAGGGCTTCCTCTGACCTCCAGTGACTCTTCCGCCACTGGTCAGGGGAGGCCGAGTTCGGTGGCTCTCCCACCCAGGCCTGGCGCCTAGGACAGGATCCAGTGCTGCCCTCTCGGGCCACTGGAGACCAGCCCTCCGCCACCTCCTCCAGACTCAGCCAGCTGCCGGGTCCCGGGGTCCCGACGCCCCTGACCAGTGGCCCCTCCTCCTGACAGGGAAATTCAACTTCCCCTTCTATTCAGGGACTTTTTTACCCCGTGCGACCCCCGCGGCCTGTTCTGCAGTTGCAGACACAGGGTCGCGCCCAGTCCACCAGGTGAGGCTCCCAGCTCGCCACCCTCCTGCCTTCCTGCCTTGGCCTCCTCTGGGCACTGGCCTGCCCCGCAGGCCCGGCTCCGGCAGCAGGAGGAGGAGGGGCTCCCGCTAGGGAAAATGTTTTGGTTCTCTGGAGGCGAGGAAATTGCCTGATTCGCAGCCGATTACGGGTAATTAACCCTTCCCGAGGCAGCGATTAAGTCTGCAGTGTGGAAACCGGGTGCCAGGGAGCCCGGGCCTCTGCCGTACCCACAGCCCACCGCCTGGCACAGCGGGTATGGACACAATGGATTGGGTGCCCACCCACCCCAGAGCTCAGCCAGTGCCCCGGGAGCAGCGCCCAGGGGACCCCATCACCCCACACAGGCCCATTCGGTTTTCAGAACTGGGGTGGGGCAGGTCTGTGCTGTGGGGCTGGGGACAAATTCTATTTATTTATTTTTATTTATTTACTTAAATGGAGATCACCCTGAGCTATTGTACACAGTCCTTTTTATTTATTTATTTATTTTGAGCCATGGTCTCGCTCTGCAGCCCAGGCTGGTCCCATCTCACTGTGGAGCCCAGGCTGGCCTTGGACTCTGGGCAATCCTCCTGCCTCAGCCTCCCGATGACAGGGTGTCCGGCCTGGCAGGGCCTTGTGATGCCGGGAACGGACCCCAGGGCCTTGCTCTCGCTAGGCAAGCGTTTCATCCCCACGTCCCCCAGCCCACTTTGAGTTTTGACTTGGAGGCCAGGTCTCAGTGAGTCGCTGAGCCGCTCAGGCTGGGCTCAGACTCCTGATCCTCCTGCCTCGGCCTCCCAGGGTAGCGCGGTTACAGGCCTGCGTCTCCATGCTGGGTCACACTCTTGGGGACTTTCCCCAGGGGGCCGTCGCCGAAGCAGAGCCCCTTTGCATACGGGTTATGGCCTCCCGGGACACAGGCCAGCCCAGGGAGCATGCGCGCGGTCCCCACCCTGTCGCAGGGACCCTCCCCACGGCCACCCCGGCTGTCGGGGTGGGAGACTCGTGGGCCCAAACTGCCCCTTCATGCCAAGATTTAGTGCACAGAGGCGAGTCCGCTGTGCGTGGTTCCGTGGAACCGTCCTGGCGGGTGGCAGGGACGGCCACCTGCCCCCAGCACCTAAGCCCAGACTAGGGCCAGGCCGAGAGCAGGCAGGGAGGCAGCAGGCGGCTTCCCATGCCCACCCAGCAGCCAAGGGGCTGGTAGAATACGGGCAGGCCTGGTGGTGAGGGGCTTTGGGCTGTGAGTGAGGTTTCTTCTTCTCCCTGTAAGTCCTTAGGCAGCGACTCTCGCGGGGGTGGGGGGACGGGAGGGGTCCCCGTGTCTCAGCCCCCCGCCATCCTGACTGCCTTTCTCATGATCCATTGCCCAAGCTCCTTTGGCCCCAGGGCCTTTGGACTTGCTGTGCCATCCTCCGGACAGTTTTTCTCCTAGTACTGGGAACTGAAAACCAGCTGTCGCTGTGTTTTTACACTGTGCTCTATCCCCACCCCTTTATTTATCTATTTATTGAGCTAGATCTGGGGATCTAGCCCTGGGCCTAGAGCTGATTGCACCCCCAGCCCGCTCATTTCTGATTCTGAGACAGGGTCTCACTATAATTTGCCTAGGCCCCAAACTGGGGCCCTCCTCCGGCCTCAGGCTCCCACAGGGCAGAGATTCGGGCCTGCACCCTGGGCCCCGGCACCGTCTTCGCCTACATAGAAGCCCCCTGGGGTTTCTCTCTGTTTCTTGCGTCCTCTCAAACCCGGAGCAGAGCGGGCAGGCGGTGGGGCTGTCTGTTGTGAGAATCAGCGACAATCCCCGAGACCCAAGCGGGTTCTCGACCCGCTTCCCCGCGGGCTGCCCACAGGTGGCGCTCGCCCCCCGCGCGTTGGCGGCGGAGGCGGGACGCGACGGGCAAGGGCCGGCCGGGGCGGTGGCCAGCGCCCATGCGTCCGGCCGCCTCCGCCCGGGGCTTCCGGGCCCCAGATGTGGACGCCGAGCTCTGGCCCCGCGCCCGGGGACTCCCCTTCCGCTGTGACCAGCTGGGGCTGCCGGGGTGGCGGTGCCCAGGGCTCCTCCCGGCCCCCTAAACCAAGCAGCCCCGGGTCCGTGGGCCGCGGCGGTCGCCTGCTGTACGCACAGCTGGCCTCCACCTCGTGTGGGCTGGAGCGGGCCGGCGCTCGGGCCTCGGCGCCCCGCCGCCCATCTGCGTCCCGCTTTTACAGCCGAGGAAGCTGAGCCCTGGAAGGCCGAGCGGCCGGCCGTGGTGCGGACGGAGCCGGCCGGCGGTGCCCGCCTGCCATCTCAGCACTCTGGCTGCGTTGCCCGGGCTGGGCTCCAACCCCCGATCCTCCCGCCTCAGCCTCCTGTGTGTCTGGGATCCCACACACACGCCACCTTGAGCAGCGACCGGCGAGGCATTGCTCTGGGGCGAGAGCCCTGCAACCCACACAAATACGGAATTCCGACCCCGTTACAGGCGGGGACATGTGGGTGCTCCCGGGTCCCCAACGTCGGCTCTGTCATCCCGTCCACACGGCGGTGACTCCTGACGCCCCCAGGACGCTGGTCTGCCCCTCACTCAGTGTCCCCTGCTGGCCGGGAGCCCAGCCCTTGGCCCGTGCCGAGGCCCCTGCTCGACAGGGTGCAGACCGCTCGCCCTTTCTTGGTGGCCACGCAGCCGCCAAGGCGTGGCTGGACCCGTGGACGCAGATGAACACTTATGAGCTACCCGGTGCAGAGGACCTGCAGGCCAGCTTGGCCTTGGGGTACGGCTGGAGGTCCTGGCAGGAGCCACGGGGGGGGGCCTAACACTTGGGGGGTGCTGAGACAGGGGGTTGCAAATTGGAAACCGATTTGGTAACTCTCCAGATAAAAAATAACAACGGGCTAGGGTTGTGGCTCGGTGAAGGCCCTGGCTTCTTCCCCAGCACCACACACACACGTGCACGCGCACACACACAGTCCACTTACAGGCAGCTGATCACAGGGGAAGCCGTGGCAGAGGCTGGAGCGCTGCCCATGGCATTGTGCTGCCACCTGGGCCCACAAACACAGGGCAGGTGCCCCTCCTGCCCTTCCTGGCCCACAGGTCAATAACACAAAACCAAACACACCATCGTTGCAGCTCAAACAGGCGACGCCCGCCCCTTCCAGCCAGGCCTGACCTCCCCAAAGCATGCAGTTCCACATACATGAGGCTCTGGGGACACTCAGGATCTGCCCACACCCGAGCAGCCACAGGGCGCGTGTCCAGGCTGGGCTGCCCAAGGGAGCTGCCCCAACCCACGTGGGGCTCGCGTGTGAGAGACCCCAAGTCCTTCTTCGGGCTGGGTCTCCTCGGGAAGCAGGTCCCCCAGGGAGCCTAGGACGTGGCTGTTGCAGGACATACGAGGGCAGGAGGCGGGCGCAGGCATGTCATCCCAGCATCGTGGAGGGCTGGGCGGAAGCGTTGGGAGCTTGCCCCCAGCTGGGGTAGTGTAGTGACTTAGCAAGGTCCGATCTCAGATTTTGGGGCTGGGGGTGCAGCTGAACGTGAAGGCCCTAGGCTTGATCTGCAGTACCACGAGGAAAGTGTAGGGGGTCTTGGCACACCAGTCTACACTGTGGGCCACTGAGATCAGCTGGGGATGACCGCAGGAGCCTCATGGAGGTGGACAGAACCGAACTCTGCCCTTGCCAGGAACTTGGGAGACCAAGCAGACCTCCCTGCCCCTCAGTTTCCACCCATGGGGGAGGGAGCTGGGACATTTACCCACTGGTCCCATCAGCCACTGGACCAGGGCTGCATCAGGCCAAGGTTGGCCGTCTGGGCCTCTTGGTGGGCCCAAGAGAGGACCCGGCAGCTGGCCCCGGACCCGGCAGGTGGTGGCTGGACGTCCTGGGGTGGGGGTGCCCAGAGCACTGTGGGGACACTGTGGGGGAAGGAGTCAGGCAATAAACCGGACAAACATGCACCTGAGAAAGAAGGCGTGTGGTGGGGATGCGGAATCTGAGCCGGACACGCGTAAGGCAGGGGTCACGCCAAGTGTGGCACCAGGAGCGCGTGGCACGTGCCAAGGGCCCTTCAGGAGTCGTGGCGTACGGCCAGGTCGGGTTACCCCCAGCCCGCATTTGCATTTGGTTTTGGCTCCAGACAGGGTCTCCCTGAGGCGCTCGGACGCCCCGGCCCTCACCACCCCGAGGCTGGCTGCTCACAGGTAGGTGTCGCTGAGGCTTGGTGGGAATAAGGTGCAGCGGGTGAGGATGGTGGGCGGGGAGTCACCTTATCAGGGATCACTGGGACTCACCCCAGGTGGGGGCCTGACTGGGTGGAGGGAGGCGTGGCCTGACAGACCAGAGGGCGTGGCTGGGTTCAACCAATGCGGATCTGCCGTCTCCTCCTTCTCCAGCGGCCCTGCCCTGGGAACTGAACCCAGATCCTTCCTAGTGAATTATGGTCCCAGTTCCTACTCTGTTTTTTCTTTTAAATTCGGGAACGTGGGCTGGGGATGTAGCTCAGTGGATAAAGTGCTTACTTAGCATAGGCAAGGTCCTGGGTTCAAGTCCCCAGCACCACAGAAGCAACCTGGGTGGGGTGACACATGCCTGTAATTCCAGAATTTGGGAGGCTGAGGCAGGAGGATTGCCGTGAGTTTGAGGCCAGCCATAGAGAGTTCTGGACCAGCCTGGACTAAAGAGCGAGACCCTGTCTCAAAAACAGACTTCTTTTGAGACAAGGTCTTGCTACGCTGCCCGGGCCGGGACAGTGCAATCCTCCTGCCTCAGCCTCCCTGGTGCTGGGATTACAGGCGTGCACCACCACACCGCCTTTATGTGATTCTGGGGATGAGCTAGAGGCCTTAAGCTGGCAAGATCAGCCCTTCCCCACCATCCTCTTCCTCGGGCCCCGTGGTCCCTCTAGCCTGGACAACTGGTCACCCACGGGGGGGGGCGGGGGTACGGCTGTCCTATCTGGGCATGCCCCTGCTGGCTCAGGGACAGAGAAACAGAGAAACTTCCTGCGGAAAGGGATGGCGGGGACAGGTGGGGGCGGCAGCGCGGGTGGAGCCCGGGAGGAGGTGCGGAGCAGTCCACGCCCCTCAGGGTCCCCGGGGCGGGGTGGGGCTGGGCTGGCGGGAAGGGGCCGGGCTGCCCGGAAGGCGGGATGGGGACGGAGCCGGGGTGTCTGCGATCGACCCTGCCCGCGCGGGAGGGAAGCTTTCAGATCCGCTGAGGGTCCCGGTAGGGCGGGCGCAGCTTCCCTCCCTAGATGGGGCAGCCGGGCGCTGGGCACTGACCTGGCTTCTGTGCTAAGCCACACCTTCAACCTTTTAAGCCTCTCTTTTGAGATAGGGTCTCATTAAGTCACTCAATTTCCCAGCCTGGGCGACCCGTGTCCTCCTGCCTCAGCCTCCCGCAGTGCTGGGCTCTCCCCTGCTGCCCGAGTCCCTGCCCACACAGAAGTGCCTCTTCCACGGCTGGGGTGTGCCCAAGGCCCTGATCGCCCGCAGCAGCAGGACTGAACCCGACTACACTGTGTTTGTTTGCTAGGACCTGGGCCTGGGCACCACCCCCAGACGCTTTGCTCGGTAATTTTGAGAAATTTGAGAAAGTATCTCCAAGTCGCTAGTTGCCCAGGGCGGACTGACAGTGCGTCCTCCTGCCTCTGCCTCCCGGAGTGCTGGGATGACACACTCGTGCCCCCCGCCCAGCTCCCATTTCCATTCTGGCTGGCCTCACGCAGTCTTGTGCGTGCCGAGTTCTACGCGTGATGCGAGACTCGGCCGCCAGGGTCACCTTCCATCCAGCGTGCTGTCCACGGCAAAGTTAGGATGCACTGTTACGTGAGAACCTTTGTGTGATCACAAATGCCCCTGCCCCTCCAGGCAGTCGGGGGCTGCGCGGGAAGTGTGCCCTGTGTCCCTGTGTCTCAGTTTACCATGGGGACGTATTTGGAGAAGTGACCTGAATTTGGTCCCAGCAACCTGGCAGGCTGAGGCAGGAGGACTGCTTGATTTCAGGAGTTTGGGACCAGCCTGGGTAACCTCTGCCAAAAAATAAGTCAATAAAAAGGAGAAACAGAAAAAAAAATCTTAAGAAAAAAAATGCATTGCCTGCAGGGCATGGCAGGTGCAACTCCAGCCCAAGGGAGGCTGAGGCAGGAGGACTGCTGTGGGTCCGTGGCCTGCTCAAGGCCAGCCCGAGATCCGTAGTGAGTTCAGGGCCAGTATGGGGCACATAGCAAGCCTCTGTCTTGAGCCCCCCACTCAGAACTGCCCTTCCTACCTTGAGCTGCTGGGCTTCTGCGCCGCACAGGCAGGGGTTTTACTCTGGAGCCCGTGAGCTTCTAGATCCCGGGCCTGCTGCCTGGGTCACGTACTGCACGAGGTATTCCACACGGATGGTGTCGGAGCCCTGGAGAGATCCAAATTCAAAATTCAAAGTCTGGCCTCTACGGAAAGTCCGTTCCTTCGGCACCATTTTTTTTTTCCCCTTGAGACAGCGTCTCTGGCTGCAGAACCAGCTGGCCTCGAACTCACACCAATCCAAGTGTATGTCCGACCTTTGCCACCGGGCACCCGTCTCCATTTTTATCTAATTTTCTGTGGTCCTGGGATGGAGACCTCACACCCGGGCCCGGCTGTTGATGACCCCTGCCCATCTCTGCTGTGAGCGCGCTGTGTACACGCTCTCCCCGTGCTGCATGGAGTCCTCATGGCCTTGACCTCTGCTCAGTTGCTCAGGAACTTTTCAGGAATAAGAAACCCTCTCTTCTTAAGCTGGGCCAGGGAAGCTGAGGCAGGAGGATTTCAAGTTGGAACCCAGGCTGGGAAACTTAGTGACTTAGTGAGAGCCTGTCTCAAACTTAAAAAAATAAGAGTGTGTGTGTGCGTGCGTGTGTGTGTGTGTGTGTGTGTGTGTGTGTGTGTGTGTGTGTGTGTTGGGAAGAATCCAGAGATGAAGCTCACTGCAGAGGCCCTGGATCAATCCTCAGCCCCCAAACCATCTGTTTTAGTTATTTCTGTTGTTGCTGCTACTGTGACTTGATACCTAACATCCACAACTTAGGGAGGAAAGATTTTATTGTGGCTTGGATTTGGAATGTCCCCCAAAAGCCTCATGTGTTTGAATGTTCTAGACTGTCTGTGGGACCATGTGCTGTGGGGTCTAGTCTGGAGGTCTGTAAATTGGATTACAGGCGTGTAAACTGGATGCCAGGGACTCGTGAAGGGTGCCACATGAGGTAGTCTTCCTGTCACTGGGACACGTACCCAACCTTCAAAACTTAAAAGAGGTTTGACTCTGTTCACGGTTTCAGGGAATCAGTCCATGCTGGATGGAGCCAAGGCCCAAGCATCATGGTGGATGGTGTGGAGGTTTGGGGGGCCGGCTTCTTAGTCGACAGTAGCCAGAAGGAGAGCAGGGAACGGGGAAGAGGGGAGGGGTCAGGGAACAAGAACAGGACCTGTGTAGTCACGCTCTCATTGCTGGGACACAACACCACCATTTAAGGGAGGGAAGGTTTAGTTCAGCTCCCGGTTCTGAGGTCTCAGGTCGTTCACAGGTGGCTGGCCATGGTAAACAGGCTCGGTGGAGGCCGGGCACACAGAAGCTGCTTAACCCGTCCTGGTCAGGACGCAGGAGATACACCCTTCCGGCCACAGCTAGGGCCCCACCTCCTCCAACCAGGCCTTTCCTCTTACGTGAAATCTGTATCCACCCAATCCGATGAGACCCCTGCCTCTGATCACCTCAGGGTACTTGAGGACTTGGGGACCATCCCAGACCTAGGTGATAACAGTCCCCAAGGTTGCACCCCAAAACCCTCGGAGCTGGAGGCTTATATTAACTTCAGGCGTTTTGCATCCAAGCTGGTTGTTACACAGTGACCAACGGTGACAGGTGGAGGATGTGGATCCACGATCCCGGGAGCGAATTCCTGCCCTTCCTCCCAGCCCTTCCTCTTCCTCCTCTTACACACCGTGTGTTTTATGCTCTCAGCTTAAAATTCTTTTTGAAGGGCTGGAGGAACGGCACAGCAGTTAAAACACATGTGGCCGGGATCTGCTCAGGAGATCAGGGGACCACACTCATGGGCGTGTCCCCACGGGCCACGGAGACCCACCCTCAGGGTCGACGCTGGCGCCTCACCCTCCCTCTCTGCCCGTGGCCCTGCTCTGCACCCGTGCTGCTGCCGGGGCCAGGCAGCTTCTTCTGTCTTGCCCCCCACTACAGAGCTTCTGCCATGGAGCTGGCCGATCGTGGACGGAGCCCCCAAAACCGTGAGACCAATGAAACCTCGCCTCCTCGTTTAAGTCATGGGCATCAGTATGGTATCCTGGTGGCTTTGGAGAGTTTTAGGACTCCATGGGTGACTTTCATATGCAGCCCTACTCTCAAGAACCACCTCCAGTAGTATGCTTCTCAAGAGGGGGTGACTCTGCCCACTCCCCCAGGGGACACGCGGCCCCGTCTGGAGATGGTTTGGGTTGTTACAATTGGGATACAGGTGCTAGTGACACCCTGGCAGTAGAGGCCAGGGGTCTCGCTGGACACCCAGAACACAATCAATCCCGTAAGTAAAGAATGACCCGGGTCTAAATGTCAGCAGTACTGTTTTTTCTTTTTAAAATTATCTTTCAGTTACTGTAACAAAATCCTTGAGATACTCAACTTAAAAAGAGGAAAGATTTATTTTGACTCACAGTTTTGGAGGTTTCAGCTCTACTCCTGTAATTCCAGCACTCTGGGAGGCTGAGGCAGGGGGATTGCAAGTTGAAGCCCAGTATGGTGGCCAACGTAGCAACTTAGTTTGATCCCACCTAGCTTGAGGATATAGTTTTGTGTGTGTCCTGGGCTTGATCAATCCCTAATACCACACACACACACACACACACACACACACACACACAAAGAGAGAGAAACCCCACCTTCACGGTACCTGACTCAAACATGCCCTGTCCAGAGTCTCCATACCACCGTGACCAGGACTGGTGCCAATCTACCCCCATTTTACAGAAGGGAAAACTGAGACTCAGAAGTAACACAAGCTGGGCTCAGATAGCAACACCGGGTTCATCCTGCTCATTAGCGCCCAAGCAGCCGAAGTCCCTGTGGAGAAGGCCCTGTGGGAGGGGGTGAATGTCAAGGGACAAGCGGCTGCTCCCTGCCTTTCGGCCACTGGCTGGTGCCCACCCCCCCCCCCCGCACGTCTGCCTTTAACAAAGGGGATGGGGTGATGAGGCTTCATGGGGAGCCACTGTAGGGGCTCCCGCGGGTTGTGGGCTCATCAGGGTCCAGGCTACAGTCCGCAGCACTGGGCCGGGCTCCAGGGGGCTCTAATTTCAGATGGGGGAACAAGGAAAGCCCCTCGCTGTGAGCTACTGTCCTCCCAGCTCCCCTTTTCCCCTCATTCCCCAGTGGAATCCGCCGCTCCCAATCTGTCCCTGCTGCCCGGGCCTCTCCTGCTCTCTGGAATTCTTGCCATGCAGAAATTCCTGGTCCCCAAGCTCACCTGTGCCCTGGTACTTGCCCGCAGCATGGGCTCCATCACATCTGGTGCCAGCGAGCCCCCGCCCGGCCACCCTGCCCTTCCGGGCGGTCACTGCTTTCTCTCCCCACATCCCCAAGGGGTTCCCAGTGTGGCGGTCGCTTTGAGGGGCAGCCCACCCTTCCCACAGCTGGAAGGGAGATGGGGTGGCAGGGGTCGGGGGGATGGGAGGGTGCCAGGTGCACCTCCAGCAGTCCTGCAGCCTGCCTCAGTTTCCCCAGTGCTCACACCAGCCTCTCCTGGGAGGACCCTCGGGGAAGAATCTTCCAGATATGTGAGGCTCCAGCCAGGCCGCTCCCCGTGACCCCGCGCTGATGAGGACCCAGCTGGAGTGTGCTGGCAGGGCCAGAACATTCTAGCATTCTGGGTGGGCCCTGCCTGTGCCCACAAACGCTGCCCACTCCCTGGGGCCTCAGGCCGGCCTCGCCATGCCTTGGCCCAGCCTGCTTGCCCCAGGTCCCCACGCTGCGCCCAGCACAGCCGCGGCTGCTCCGTGTATCGATGAGCTGAGCTGGGGGCGCTGGGGAGCCTTAAAAGCTCATTAAGGCCTAGATGCTTTTTATAGATGAAGTTTCCTGCTCCGTCTCCCCGCGCCCCTCCCGCAAGCTGAACGCCGTATTTATTTGAGTTAAGAAAATAATGAGGTCCCTCAGGCCGCACCCAGCACATTGGCTTCTAACCAAAGCACGGCCGTGATTTAAAAAATATACAGCGATCCGGGGTGCGCAGGCGCGGCCGGCTTCAGGCCGCAGAGGTGATCAGTCCCTCTGCAGCAGGGCCACCCCCAGCGCGGCTGGCACGCACCTGCCATCCCACCGACCTCCTGGGTGCTCCGCCGGCGTGTGGCCCCGGGGCGCCAGGCACGGAAGCCCAGCTGGGTGCAGTGAGGATGAGGTCCCAGGGGACCCGGGTGTTCCCGCCTGGGAACCCGCCACTGAAACCCCAGAGAAGTGGGGTAAGGCACGTCACTCCCAGAAATCACGTTCACGAGAATCTGCAGGGGGTCGCACACCTGTTTTCCTGGCTCCTTGGGAGGCTGAGGCAGGAGTGTAACTACAGCCCAGGAGTTTGAGACCAACTTGGGACACTCAAGGAGACTATGTCTCAGAGAGAGAGAGAGAGAGAGAGAGAGAGAGAGAGAGAGAGAGAGAGAGACAGACAGACAGACAGACAGAGAGAGAGAGAGAGACAGACAGAGACAGAGAGAGGATTTCACATCCACTGGGAGCTTCAAATGTGACATTACCCACAGCAAGGCCTTCGCAGGTGTGCTCAGTTAAGGATTTTAAGGTGGCGTCTTGAAAGGGGATTTCTAATCCAACCACTGGTTTGATCTGGTTTGTTTTGGCTTTACTAATGAATTAATTTTTGAGACAGGGTCTCGCTGTGCAGTCCAGGCTGGTTCTGAACTCATGGTAATCCTGTGATCCTCCTGCCTCAGGCTCCCGAGTGCTGGGATTATAGGTGAGTGCTTCCATGCCTGGCTTTTTTTTTTTTTTTTAAATAGTCCCAGGGATTAAGCCTAAGGCCTTTCCAGCTCTTTAATACAGGATATAGACAATACATTGCCTAGGCTGGGATCCTCCTGCCTCAGCCTTCCAGAGTGCTGGATGACAGTGGGGGCCGAGCCCAGGGCCTCCCACTCCCGCACCATGCTAGGCAAGCGCTCTGCCCCTGAGCCCACCACACGTGGGTCGGGGGTTTTACCTTGGTCACCAAAGGGACCCCTGGACCTGGAATAGCAGACTGTGCCTGTTCACCCGGATGTCTCCGCCCAACTGGTGCGGAGCCTCTTGGGTGCTGGTCTTGGGGACACTGGGCTCAGAAAAGGGGTGCCCATTCCGAAGCTGAGAGCTGGGCACCTTGGCACTATGGGCCTGGTTGCCAGGGCAGCGCGGCAGCGGGAGGGGAGGGTGGGAGGGTGAGGCTGTCCGGGCGTGTGTTGGTGTCCATGCAAATGTGTGTGTGCGTGTGCGCAGGCGTGGGGCTGTGTTTGCGTGTGTCCTGGGGCGGGTCGCCTTGGACACCCCACGGCCCCATCCTTCTCTCTAGGTCTCCAATGCTTTTAAGCACCTGGTTGGATTTTGAGGCCCGGTTTACAGATCTCACCCTGACTGTGCCCAGGGGGTCGGAGGCCCCAGAGGTGGACCTGTGGTACCACAGTTAAATGACAAATATAGGCAGGGGCACCACAGGCCGACTCTTTCCCTTAAGGCTGTAACATGTGCAAGCGCGGCTGACCAGCCCCAGGACGTTTGCTTGCCTGGGTACGGGAGCTGGCGCACAGGCCGCTGACTCTGGCCTCAGCCCTTTTGACTTTTAAGCTCAGCCTGGGCAACTTAGCAAGATCTTGTCACAAAACAAAATGTAGAAAAAAACGGTGGGGTGTGCCCCAAAGATACAGCACATGCCTAGCACGCAGGAGGCCCTGGGGTCCGCCCGGGCACCAGACCAAAACGAAATAAAGCAACGAGGGCCGGGGGCCTAGCTCGGCAGTTAGAGCTTTTGTCTGGCACGTGCAAGGCCTTGGGTTCGATTCCCTAGCACCACAGAAAATCAGGCAGGTGTGGTGGTGAACGCCTGTAACCCCAGCACTCTGGAGGCTGAAGCAGGAAGACTACCCTGAATTTCAGGCCAACGCGGGCTACATAGTGAGCTTGGGACCAGCCTAGACTATAGAGCAAAACCCCATCTTAAAAATGAGACAACAGAAACACTAACAATAAACCACGCACACACACACACACACACACACACACGCACGCACGCACGCATGCACGCACGCACGCACATGAAGAAGACGGGGCCTGGGGGGCTGACACAGGAGGGTCGCCAGTTTTGAGCCCAGCGTGGGCAACTTAACGATTTGGCCAGGCCCTGTCTCAAAATAAAAGTTGAAAAGGCCTAGAAAGCCTGGGGCATAACTTGGTGGTCAAAGCCCTTGTTGGCAAGGTAGGACCTGGCTCGGATTCCCCAGCACGGGGTAAGCCGGGTGTGGTAGCGCCCACCTGGGATCACAGCTCTTGGGAGGCTGGATTGCCGTGAGTTCCAGAGTTCAAGGCCAGCCTGGGCTACAGGGTGAATTCAGGATGAGCCCAGACTATGGAGCTAGACCCTGTCTTAAAAAGAAAAAAAACAAGGCCAGCCCTGGGATGATACTCAATTTGAACGCCTTGGGTTCAATCGCCCGCCAGTGCCACCCTCCCCAAAAAGTAATTTTGTGCAAAGAACTAGGTATGAAAGCATAACTGCGTTCCCCGGAGCCCCGGCAAGGCTGGGTGGGGTTGACGGTGACAATCTAGAGACAAGGGCCGCGAGGCTCGGCGAGGGCTTCTAAACCGGTAGGGGCTGTGAGCCCAGGCGACCGCCTGTGGCACTGGCAGGGCACCGGGCACACACAGCCGGCCGGCCCCGTGTCCTGAGTCAGTTCTCAGAGATGCAGGCCCATTTCTTTTTGTTTGTTCGGGTGTTTTTTGGTTTTGTTTTTGGGGTGCCGGGGGCCGAACCCAGGGCTTCACATGTGCCGGGCCCGCGCCCCACTTCTGAGCTCCACCCCAGCCCCTTTGCTCTCTTGTTTTGAGACAGGGTCTCAGGAGGTTACCCAGACTGTCCTCAAAGAAGCTGGTTCTGGGTGTGCATTACGGTACTACTCGTGCGTGTATCTGCCCTTCCTAAACTTCCCCTGCCCTCGGCCGCCGCCGAGGGGAGCCTTTCTGATCGCTGGTTACCCGTCTGTTACGGTTTAGGTCTGGAAAGGCCATGTGTCAGCTGGGCCTAGTGGTACACAGCCGCAGGGCTCTGGGAGGCTGAGGCAGGAGGGTCAAAGGTTTAACACCGCCTGGGCAACTAATCAATACAGCGAGACTCTGTCTCAAAATCAAAAATTACAAGGGCTGGGGATGTAGCTCAGTGTGAAGGCCTTGGGTCTGATCCTTGGCTCCTCCGGGAAGAAGCCTCCCAGGTGCGTGGAGCGAAAGCCCTGTGGAGAGTGGGCTTTGTGGCTTTGTGGGAGGAAGTGAGGTCACCCCAGAGCTTGGTGTAGCAGGGGATGTGGGACCCGCCCCTTCCTGATTCTCTGTCTGCCTCCCCATCACTCCGTGAGGCAGGCGGCTTTGCTACACCACACAGACCCTGCCTGATGTCCTGTCTCACCACAAGCCACCGAAAAACCCTGAAGAAATTTACAGCTGCTGGGCCAGCATTGCAGAAAGTACTGGGGGGGATCTCAGCGAGGACGGCAGCACCAAAGAGCTCAGAGGAGAGGAAGCGTTGAGAAAGAAAGTGTACTGAGAAGGGAACCAGCGAGCCAGCCGGGGAAAAAAACAAGACAATGGCAGGGCGCAGGGAAATCTACAAATCTTACCGGTGATCACTCGACATGCTCACGGTCTTCATGTCGATCAAAAGACACAAATTGCATTAAGAAAATCAAACCAAACAGAAAGCCCAGGGGCTCTGGGATAGCCCAGAGGTGAGAGTGCTCGCCTAGCATGCCCAAGGCCCTGGGTTCCATTCCCAGTGCCACACAAGCTGGGCATGGCGGAGCCGGCTTGTGGTCCCCGCACTCAGGAGGCGGGGGAGTCCAGGACCAGCTGGACTACAGAGGGAAACCCTGCCTCAAAAACAAAAGCAAACCGTCGGTTGCCTGCAAAAAGCACGCTCTAACCACAGAGAAGCATGCAGGCTGACGGGAAAAGGCTGGAAACTCATCTCCGTGCCACAAGAGTCTATACACAAGCGAAAGTGGCTGTATGATTCTCAGACGCGGCAGATTTCAAACAAAAACAGGTCAGCAGAGACAAAGATGGACCCCATTTCGTTAGAAGGAAGAACCCAACAGGAAAAATTCTCCATTATAAACACGTGCGCACCCAACGTCGGTGAACCCAGTTACGCAGAGCAGAAGCCGCGGGACCTAGCGCAACCTTACTAGATGTTCTGGTTGGGCCTGGGCTGCCCCGCCCCCCCAAGCCGGATGTATTTGGCAGGGGTGTGAAACCTGGGAACACTGTGCCGTTGGGAGGTGGGCCTGGCTGGGAGGGGCAGGGGTTTGGGGTTTGAGCCGGAGGGACTGTCAGCTTGCTGAGATTGGGGGGTGCCCGGAGCAGGGCTTTCAGGCGTGTCACTGATTTGGGTGTCAGGAGGTAAGGGAGGCGCACCCATGCTGGGTGTGGGGGCCCAAAAGAAAGGAAGTGGACACTTTCCCTGGGCAAGGCCTGGCGGGACCTGAGAATCCAGACACCCTGGGACCCCCGCTTCACTTGGCTCTCTGTTCCCTGGAGAGCTTTCTCCAGCTGGAACTCAGCCACGTCCTTCCACGGTTGCTGGCTGCCGGTGAACGGGCCACGTGAGACCCAAAGTCCTTCCTTAAATCGTGGATGTCACAGCAACGAGAAGGGAACTAAGCCAGCAATGGGCACCAGGGGTGGAGCTGTGGCTTTGACCTTGGCCCGCCACGTGGTTTAAAGGCCTTGGGAGGAGTTTGGAAAGGTTTGAGGACGCCGGCTAGGGAGGGAAGACTTGGAACGATGTAAGCCCAGCTTGAGAGGAGATTCTGGTCAGAGCTCGGGTGAGCAGAGTAGACGGCAAAGGCTCAAGAGGTTTCAGATGAGATGAAGGACTCTATCAGTGATCGGTCCGGCCACCATATACGTGCAACTGTGTGGCCAAAAGTGGGCGGGCATGGTGCCCTTGTCGGAGACTCTGAAACTGAGATGAAAGACAGTGGCCTGCCTAGGAGGAAATCACAAAACAGCCCAGGGCTCAGGCTGTCCCAGCAACGAATACCTAACGAACACACTAGTGGATTTTAATACACCACACCCACAAGTAGACAAGTCAACCTGCCCAAAACCCCAGCAAACGCCAGCACGACATCAGGCCACACAACACACGGGCGGAGCAGGTGCCCATAGTGGGTTCTAAGCCGCATCGACTGGACACACCTTGTTCTCAGCAGCACACGGGAGTTTTTCCAAAACAGGCCATATTCTTGGACACAAGACAATGAACACAGAAGATCTGAAATTGTTCCCTGCATACTGTCGGATCACAGTGAAGTGAAACCGGAAGTCAAGAGCAGAGAGGCCGCTGGGAAACAGCACAGCAGGTGGTGCGCCAGTCCAGCCAGGCCTGCGGCGCGACGCCCCAGCAGCTCAGCGAAGGGTGGGCGGCAAATGGCCTCGCTCCGAGCACCCTACCCCACACGTCCCTCAGGCCCGGAGAGAAAAACAATTCCTGGGAGTCAACCAGCAGAGAATGCGAGGCCGCAGCAGGGACGGCCCAAGGGGACACGGTTAGGCTAAGTCCCGGCACACCCTGGCAAGGCCCTCGCGGTCCCGGCTCAGGGGCACGTGGGTTGTGAAAGTTGCGGGGTTACAGAGGCGTTTGCCCAAATTACAGAGGAAGGCCTTGGTGGCCAGGCGTGCGTCCCTGGAGGGGCAGCGGGTGAAGCTGTGAAAGCAGCAGTGACTTTGGAAATTTGGAAAGGCGAGGAACACGGGTCCTTCACAGGGGAGGCCACCGACTGTGAGAGGGACCGGCCCACAGTAGCCAAGTCGGGGTAGCAGCCAAAGGCACCCTGTAGGGGCCACCCAGGCCGTTTGGGGCTCACCTCTCCCACAGCTTGCCCAGGGTGCTGGACACCGACCTACAGAATTTAAGGGAACTGCAGGATTTGGTTATTGTCCTGCTGGGTTTTGCTCCTATTTTGATCTTTTTTTTTTTTCTTTTTGAGACAGGGTCTCTCTCTCTGTAGTCCAGGCTGGCACTGAACTCACTGTGGAGCCCAGGCTGGTCTTGGACTCACAGCAATCTTCCTGCCTCAGCCTCTCGAGTGCTGAGATCACAGGCGTGCACCACCACAACCAGTTTATGTGGTGCTGGAAAGTAGAACTCAGCGCCTTGAATTTGCTAGGCAAGAGCTTTACCTGCTAGACTTTTCCTCCAGCCCTATGGTCTGATTTCTTTCTATCCTCCTATTCCTCCCATTTAGAATGGAAAAGTTTACCGTGTGCCACTGTATGTTAGATCTTGTTCTTATTTGGCTAGCCAGACTCGCCAAAAAAAAAAATGAATGAAAGAAAGAAATTCATATCAATGCGATGAGAAATAAGAATGCTAAAATCACAACAGACATTGCTGAAATCCGGAGGGTCATAAGAAACTATTTTGAAAACCTATATTCCTATGCGT
The DNA here is from genome assembly GCA_004027205.1 of Ctenodactylus gundi. Classification (NCBI taxonomy): domain Eukaryota; kingdom Metazoa; phylum Chordata; class Mammalia; order Rodentia; family Ctenodactylidae; genus Ctenodactylus; species Ctenodactylus gundi. Next base: position 172,009 of record PVKB01001517.1, read on the forward strand.
TTGAGAATCCAGAAGGAAAGGCTAAATTCCTAGACACCTGATACACCAAAATTGAACCAAGATGTAAAAACCTCCAATAGAGCAAGAACCAGGGACCGAGAAAGCCAGCCCCGGACCTGACGAAGTCACGGCAGAATCCCATCAGAACTTCAGGGAAGCACAGCATCAGTGCTTCTCAAACTCTTCCCGGAAACTGAGACAGAGGGAACAGTGCCAAACTCCTTGCTGGAAGCCAGTGTCCTGTTGCTACCAAACCAGAGCGGGGCATCACCCCTCAGTGGCACCCAACTGTGCCAGCTGCGACCCATGACTGTGGCCTAAGCCCAAGGCAGTCATCTTAGAAAGAGAAAAGATTCAGCTAGGCCGAGTGGCGCAGGCCCATCATCTTGGCACTCTGGGAGACTGAGGCAGGAGGATCACGAGTTGAGGCTAGCCTGGGAAATTCAGTGACCTAGCGAGACTCAACCTCAAAATAAGAAAGGGCTGAGGGATGTAGCTTAATGCAAAGGCTCTGGGACTTAATACCCAGTACATCAGAGAAGAAAATAAAATAAAATGAAAAGAGCCAAGGAGGGAGCTGAATGAAAACGTCCTAGGAGCCAGTCCTCTCAGCCTTTTCCCTTTCTGCTCTCAAGACAAGCCCACCATGCAGGAAGACGGAGAGGTGCGTGGCCTGGGCTGGCCCAGAACCACTCCTTCACACAGGGTTTTATTTTTAATTCTTTTTTTTTTGTGTGTGTGTGTGTGTGGTGGGGGTTGACTGAACCCAAGAAGGACCTAGTACAGGCTAAGCACATACTGTACCACTAAGCCACCCCCAGGTCCCTGTGTGTTTGACAGTACTATCGTGGACGGGGCCTGGGTGCTGGCTAGGTCCAAAGCCCACCCTCGCCATACACCAGCTGCGTGTCCTGGAGAAAGTCACCCAACCTCTCTGTGACCCCACCTTTCCACCTGTCAGATGAGAATCGCGATGCCGTCTCCCAGGGTGATTGCAAGGATTCAAACAGTCCCACACAAAATATCCCAACTGGGCAGCCCAGGTGCCAGGCACCCCTCTCTCCCCATCCAGAGACTACTGTTCCGGGGTCCGCAGGCCCCGTGGCAACAGCTGGCTGCTGACCGCTGTGCCCGGCTCCCAGGGTCCCTCCTCCGGCTCCCAGCAGCCCGAGCGCCCCTCGCTGGGCCGGCCGTCCCCTCCCGCGCCCCTCGCCTGGGGTGGCCAGCATTCTCCGGCAGTCTCCTCTTTTTGAGAGACTGGCAGCAATTTCTGTAATAACACCACATTAGCCAGAAATTAATGCCCTCATTAAGACAGCAATTAGGCACATTAGCGTGGCAATAAAGGAGAAGCTTATGAAATAATTACTGGTTCCAAAATGCCTTTAATTTAGTATTTTATATTGCGCCGTGTTATTAATTTTTTTCCCTCGGCAGAAGATAATAAGGGGAAGGTTTGAGTTGTGGGGAGGTTTAGACTTTTTTTTTTTTAATGCAGAGCAGGAAAGCAACACTGATCCCCACGAACAGAGGGGCCACCGGCGTCCCCACGTTCCTGGAGCCCAGGAGCCTCGGGACAGGCGTCCAAGGGAGGCCAGCGCAGACATCTTCAGTCCAGAAGCGGAAGCAACATCCTGTCTCTGCGCCCTACACAGCAAAACCTGTGCGTGCCTTTCCACCGGGTTCCATCTTGCAGCTTGAAGTCTTTTTTGGGAGGGAGGTAGAGTACGTGGTTCTGAGGATGCGGCCCAGAGCCGTTCACTAAGCAAAGTCCCCAGCCCCTGGTGAACTTAGGATTTGAGGCAGGGGCTCGCCCAGTGGCACAGACTGGGTTAACTCATCTGCCATCCTCCTGCCTCAGCCTCCCAGACGGCTGCGATCACAGATGGGCACCACTGTATACTCAACGTTGCTTTCGTCTTCTTGGAGCTGGTCCTGAGCTCACTGTGAACTTGCTGCGGAGCCCGGGCTGGCCTGGAACACGCGGCAATCCTCCTGCCTCGGCCTCCCAGTGCTGGGATGACAGGTGCGTGCCACCTTGCCCAGTTTGTGCGGCGCTGGGGAACTGATCCCGGGGCCTGCGCTTGCCAGGCGAGCGCCCGAACTCCTGAGCCATGGGTGCTGGCTAGGTTCAAAGTATCTTGTCACGGATGACGGAGGCTGGGGCCTTCACGCCGAGCTCGGTCTCCGGCCTGTTTTTAATTTCTGACTCCGAAACAGGACCTTTCAAAGTTGTCACATCACCCAGGCCAGCTGGAACTTGCGATCCTCCCACCTCTGCCCCTTGGGAGCGCTGGGGTGCTGCTGGGCCCGCGCCCCCAGGCCTGGCTGGAGCTCGGGTTCCTCCAGCTGAGGCTTCCTTGGCTGCCTGAGGAGGAGGAGGAGAAGGGGGCTCCCGCCCCACACCGAGTCCCGGGAAATAACCTGCGGCTGGGTGGCTGGTTGCCATGGTGACGGCCAGGAAGAGCTGGGGCCCGGCTCGGAGAGGCGATAGGCTGGGTTGGGGGGGGGGGGCTGTGGCAGGGTGGAATCAGGGCGCCCCTCCCGGCCCGCCTGCCGGTGTCAGTCCGGCGCATGGACGGGGTCGCAGGGACTCGCAGGTCGTTGGCTGGGGGACAGCGCCCACGTGTGAGGCCCAATTCCACATTTTAAAAAATGAGCTGGGCACGGTGGCGCCGGCCTGCCGTCCTGGTGTCTGAGCCTACTGTAACCCCAGCCCTCGGGAGGCTGAGGCAGGAAGACGGCCGTGCAGTTGAGGCCAGCCCGGGCTCCATTGTGAGTTCAAGACCTGCTGATACTACAGAGGGAGACACTGTTCTCAAAAAAAAAAAATTAAATGAATGACTTTCCACCCAGAATGCGGAAACGATCACCAACGGCTGAGCAGGTGCACACGTGACCCATCAGACAGGAGAATAGTATGCAGTCCTAAAAACAAACAAGCCAGCCGGGGGCCGCGGTGAAGGCCTGCTGTCCCAGCTACGTGGGAGGCTGAGCCAGGAGGACTGAAGTGAGTTCAAGCCCAGCCTGGGACACTAAGCAAGACTCTGTCCTGAAAACTCCAGGCAGAGAAGCTGGGAACCAGCTGGGCCCAGGTGGGATGGCCTCTCGCTGCCCTCGGGAGCCCAAGGGTACGCCAGGCAAAGCGCCATGGCCTCAATTGAGAGCTTTTACGTATGGGCTGCTCAACCCTGCTTGGGGCTCTATCAGAACCTTTCTCTCTCTCTCTCTTTCTCTCTCTCTCTGGGAGGCTGAGGCAGGAGGATTTCAGGTTCGAACCAGCCCAGGTGCCTTGGCAAGACTCTGTCTCAAAGTCAAAAATTAATAATGGGCTGTGGCTGGAGGAATAGCACAACACTTAGAGTGCTTGCCTAGTAAGCACAAGGCCCCAAGTTCGATTCCCCAGCACCACGTACTAAGCTGACTCAGCCTGGGCTCTGAGTTCAGGACCAGCCTGGACTACAGAGCAAGACCTTGCCTCAAAAAACAACAAAAAATAAGCAAAAACGGGCTGTGGATGCAGTATGAGCTCAGTATGAAGGTCCTGAGTTCAACCCCCAGTTTGAAAAAAAATATCAGGCCAGGAGTTCACCGGTGGCGCAGCTGGGGTCAGGCCTCATGCTGTCGGGGTCAGGCGAGTGGATGGTGGTGTGGCCGCAGACTGGGCCGCAGTACGGAAAAGAAAAGCCAGGCCTGGTGGTGCAGGCCTGTAATCCCAGCACTGTGGGAGGCTGAGACAGGAGGATCCCAGATTTGAGGCCGGCTGGCCTGGGCAATTTGGCTATTTACTAAGATTCAGTCTCAAAATCAAAAATTTAAAAAGTGGTAAGACAGAGATGTAGCTCAGCTGAAGGTCGCGGGCTTGATCCCCCGTATCACAAAATCAATCAGCAAATCAATGAATCAATTGAACCTGACTTGGTGAAGCAGCCAGCAGGGAGACCACAGAGGCATGACGTCACACAGTCCCCGCGGCGCCAGCCCTGGGTTCCTGGGTTTCTGCCATCAGCGGGTGGCCACCACCCTGGCGGTACACCATGGCGTACCGGATGCTGGACCTGCCCCCACAGTACTCGGAGAGTCCCGCAGTGAGCCCAGATGGTGTGGAACAATTTAATTTATTCTGTTGTTTAAGACAAGGCCTCACTGCGTAGTTCAGGCTGGATATGAACTGGCGATCCTTCTGCCTCAGTCTTCTGACTGCAAGCTGGAATAACCTTACTATCACGATTTTGTAAGTGAGGAAACTGAGGCACAGAGCACAGATGCGGCTGTCCTGAGTTGATAAGGGGCAACTGGCGCCTCCCCGCAGCCACCCGCAGCTGGCGCCTGCCTTATGTGTGCAGGCCCCCTGTCACAGAGCGGAGCCAGGCCTCGGGCCCTGGCAGCAGCCGCCTCCTTCCTCAGGGACTGATGGTTTCCTGTCTGATGGTGTGACCCGGCCTCCCCTGCCCACGCCACACCAGGCAGCCCCAGGGAGGACGTGATCTTCTTCCAGGTGCTCAAGGCAGCCGTCTTGTGTCATGAGCTCATCCTTCCCCCGGTTCATTCCTCCTTGAAAGCTATGAAAGCAGGTGGCACAGGCTGTCATCCCAGCACTCAGGAAGGCTCGGGCAAGATCACGAGTTCAAGCCCAGCCTGGGCAACTCAGTGACTTAAGAGACCATGTCTCAATATGAAAAGTGAAAAGGATTAGAAGTACAGCTCGGCACAAAGGCCCTGGGTTCAATCTGGAAATACAAACATACAAAAAAAAAAAAAACCCTGGAAATTTAACATGTAAGTGTGAGGACACATGAGGTTATGCCACGTAAGTGAAGACCCCAAGGAAACGGGAGCTTGTTGAGTTGAAAGAGGCTGTTTCCAGAGTCCAGCTGCTCTGCCCGCCAGCGATCTGGGAAACAACATTGTTAAATATACTCCATTATGGGGGGCTGGAGGGTCACAGGCCCGTCACCCCAGCACTCCGGCAGGCAGCGATGGGAAGATCCCCAAGTGTGAGCCTGGCCTGGACAACTCGGTGACTTGGGGAGACCCTGTCTCAACAAAGCGGGAGAGCTAGGATGTGTGTACCTCAGCGCAAAGACCCCGGATTAAATCAATCCCTTGTACCATGAGCAAACACGTTCATAGGGGACAAGCCTTTGTGTCTGCTTTGTTCGGTGTTTTGGGGATGGAGCCGCCCCCTCCCCCCCAGCCACATCCCAGCCGTTTTATTTCTGATTTGGAAATGAGGTCTCGCTAGCTCGCCCAGGCAGGGCTCCAACGCCTCCTGCTTCAGCTCCCAGAGGGCTGGGACGTCGGGCCTGCGCCGCTGGGCCTGGCTGGAGTCAGTTGTTGGTTTCGTAGCAAGTTACGGCAGGCAGTTTTTTTCCAAGAGGCCACTACGGCTAACCGCTAACCGCAGATCCACACTGTCTCCCGGCAGCCTGCCCTCCATCCCGGGCCAACGCTCTGGTCCTCTATCCCGCCCCACCCTCCCTACGAGCACAGATTAGTGAACTCATCACTGAGGAGCAGGAACGCGGCTCTGGAAGTTTAATTACAGAAGAAAATTGGCCCCATTGGTATTTGATGTAGAGTAAGTGCGGCACTAACCCGTCAGGGCAGGACGGAGGTGTCCCGCGCCCCACTACCCAGCCCTCGCCGTGGACCACGGCCCCTGGGAGCTGGGGCTCTGCGTAGGACGGCGCAGCCACCCCAGGCAGGCCGGAGCAGCTGCAGCCCGGCTCACTTCTGCTCTCTGGGGCAGCTTGAGGACTTTTCTCCCCACAAGTGGCAGCTGTCACAGGCAGGAAGGGAGGTCGTTCCAGGGCACCTGTGGGCCCCGTGAGGAGAGCCCGGGATGGGTGGGGGGCCCAGAGGCCAGGCCAAGCCGAACCCTTCTCCGATGGGGGGTCAGGAGAGGGAAAAGCTCCAGGACCCCTCTGCCAGCCTTCCAGATGCTCCCAGGAACAGGGGCAGAGATCCACTCTCCACAAGAGAGTCGGCCCGCAGCCAGGCCCCACCGGGCCTGAAATCCCCGCACCCTGGGATGCTGAAGCAGCAGGATCTCAAGTTCAAGCCCAGGCTGGGCAAGTTAGCAGCTTGGCAAGACCCTGCCTTGAATCAAAAAACAAAACCGGGCTGAGTATGTAGCTCAATGCAGAGGCACCGGGCTCGACTCCCGGTACCACCATAAATAAAGTAAATGAGTATTCCAGAAAAGAAACCAAAGCCAAGCCAGGGGGGGTATGCAGACCAGCGGGCCAGCATGTGACCAGCATTCATGCGGCCTGGATTTGCCCTCCCGCCCTGGAAGGGGGGCAGGAAGTAGAAAGGGGGAGCTGCAGAGCTCAGAATCACCGGAGCCACCAGGTACAGGGCCCCAACCACAGCCGCTGTCTTTGCCATAGCTTCCATGTTCTAGACACCCCAGAAAGACAATTTAGAAATCAAAACGGAGCCACACGCCTGTAACCCCGGCACCCGAGAGGTTGAGGCAGGAGGACTGCCATGAATCTGAGCCAGCCTGGGCTACTTAGTGAGTTCAGGGCCAGCCTGGACTGTAGAACAAGATCCTGCTCCCTCTCTCTCTCTCTCTCTCTCTCTCTCTCTCTCAACCGGCCACATGACCACACCCAGGTCAAGGTGCTGCCAGGCAGAGCTGGAAATGCTGGACCCACGTTTCCAGCTTCCAGTTCTCCAGAGGTGTGAAAATGCAGTGAGCTCGTGGGGTGCTCAGGGCGGCGCTGGGTACCCACAGCTGCTTCCTCCTGACCCCCACTTCGCGTTCCACCAGCGAACGTGGCCTTGGGCGCCTCTGCCCGGCCCTGAGCAGACGGGCCAAGGAGGGCCAGCCCCTGGAGCCCCCCCCCCCCACCAAGTAATGGAGACTGAACCCTGGGCTTCTGTACCAAACTACATCCCCAGCTCCTGCCCCTTCGTTTTAAAATTTGGACACAAGGTCTGTTGCCCGAGCTGCGCAGGAAGTCGCAACCCGCTCACCTCGGCCTCCCAGAGTGCTGGGCTCAGGGTATGTTCTTCCACACCCGGCTCAGAAGTCCTGACGCGAGTGCTCGCTGCGTGCGCACCAGGCACACAGCAGGTCCACACCAGGACATCCAACCCGAGACCCAGGTCAGCACAGGCTGGCCTCTGACCTTGAACCCGGAGCTCCATCACGCCTGCTGAGGGAGACAGAAACTGAGCCCGCTCAGAGCCCCGGCCCGGGCCAGGAGCCAGCACTGCGCCGCTTCCCCAGAGGCCACCTGGGCGAGGGCAGGGAGGCAGGTGCGCCTGCAGGGGGCGGGAGCCATCGCCCCGGCCTGGCACCTTAGCGGCCAAGAGCAGGGGCACGGATACTAGCCCAGGGTCCCCGGGAGGTGGCAGGTTCTGCGACCAGCATTCTAACCCTGACTCCTCAGGACTTTTAAAAACCTCCCCCAGCTGGACAGGGTGGTAGAGACTCTGGGAGGCTGAGGCAGGATCATGGCAAGTTTGGGCCCAGCCTAGCCAACCAAGGGACGCAGGAGACTGTCTCAAAAACAAATAAATAAATAAACTTAAGCCAGACCTGGAGGTAAGGCCCGTCACCCCAGCACTACGGGAGACTGAGGCAGGAGGATCAAATGTTCAAGCCCAGCTGGTGAATTTACCAAGACCCTGTCTCAAAATCAAAAAATCGGACATGGGCGGGGCTGTAGCTCAGAGTCAAAGCCCTGGACTCCTTCCCCAGTACCACAGAAATAAATTAATATTAAAAATAAAATAAAAAAACCCACAGGACGGCCAGATGTGGTCACCCGCGCCTGTGATCCCAGCTACTGGGGAGGCTGAGGCAGGAGGATTGCCATGAGCAACCTAGGGAGTATCCGAATTTGTGAAGAGCTCAGGATGGGGCTCAGAGCCGGCCACTTCTGGGTGCAGCCCCCTTGAGGCTCTCAGCAGGCCATGTCTGGGGTGCTGACTCAGTTTCCCCATCCTCTCCCCACACCGCCCCCCGGATTCTGCCCTCTTCTGACTGGCACGGCCCTGGGCTCACTTCAAAGGTGGGAACCGAGGCCCCGGGCACCCGAGGAACCCCCGAGCATCTGACACTGCCCGCGGCCCACGGAGCTGGCGAAAGCCCACTCCTCTGCGGACGCGGCCTGGTTACCCTGCGGCCCGGCGGCCTGGGCCGCTTCTGGGGCAGGGAAGGGGAGCCCCAGCGCCCGGCCCCGCCGCGATCTCCCGCTCCAGCCCCGTGGGAGGCCGAGGCAGGCCACGACGAGGCCCGGGAAGGCGCAGGCCCCCGGCCTGGGGGGACGGACACGCCTGCCCGCACCCCATCCTCCTCCTCGGTTTCCCAGCCTCGTTCAGGCGAGGTAAGCCTGCCCGGGGGCCTCCCTGACCCGGCAAGGCGGGAAGCCGGAATTAAGGAGGATTTAGAGATCCGCCTGCCTGCGGACAGATTAGGTAAAGCGAACCGCGGCAGGGATGGGCCGATCCCCCGCCAGGGCCTCCGTAAGCCCGCGGCCCTGAGAGGTAATTAACGCGCTGGCGGGCGCGCGCGCGGGGGTGGGGGGGGGCAATCTCGGGGCTCCTTCTCCATGGCTTCGGGAAGCCGATCCACCCCCGCAGCTGCTCCTCGCGAACCCTCAAAATCACCGCAGTATCCTTTACTGAGCCCTGCCGTGCGCAACACATCCTTTCCTTTTCCTTTTTGTACTGGGGATGGACCCCAGGGCCTTTGCATTGAGCTACATCCCTACCCGGTCCTTTTTTTTTTTTTTTTTTTTTGGTTTTGACACAACAAGCAAAGTCTCATTAAGTCGGGGAGTTGCCCAGGCTGAGCCCCACTTTGGGATCTTGGGGCCTCCAGGGATCACAGGCCTGTGGCTCCGGCCACCAGCCACCATCCACACGCCCTGTCCCGAGCAGCTGAGGTGCGCCTGGGCTACACAGGGGGCTCAGCACCAGCCGGAACTACAGAGCCAGACTGTGCGTTCAAAAGAGAGAGAGAGAGAGAGAGAGAGAGAGAGAGAGAGAGAGAGAGAAAGAGACAGAGCAGGTAAGGAGACATTTTGCAAGATCTGTGTCCACTCCGCACACAGGGAAACTGAGGCATGGCTGGCCGTGGTGCAGAGGCTTCTCTGATGTCACATCACACATCTGAGCTGTGATCAGAATACAGCTGGTGAATATTTCAAATTTTTTTTAAAAAAACGGTTACGGGTCACTGCCACAAATCCGTCCTCCTCAACACCCTGATCTCCCTCAGGCTGCTTTCCTGAATGTTTTTATGAGGTGTGATTTCCAACGAGGACAGGATATCCATCTACCCCGGTGGCAGCACCTGAGGGCACCTCCAGCCATGCGTTCTGACTGGAATGAATTCTCTCTCTCTCTCTCTCTCTCTTTCTCTCTCTCTCTCCAGGGTTTCGCTACCTACTTGCCCAGGCCAGGCCCAAATCTGTGCTCGTCCTGCGTCGGCCTCCCCGAGTGCAGGAATCAGACCTCATTCGGCTTCTCCTGAGCTTTCAGAAGACTCATGGAAACACCGCAGAGGCAGGCCCTGGTCTTCCGGGGCTGCGGTGGGACTCAGGGGCAGGGCGTTTGCTGCACTCCCGCCCCAGCACCGAAACACAGAACCAGCCAAACTTCCGGGCCAACAACACCAGAGAGCCCAGAAACAGCCTCCTGAGATTTGGGGGCTGTGGGGAGCGCCCAGAACTTCCCTTGGGGGCTGAAGGAATAGCATAGTGGTCAGAGCCCTTACCTGCATGCTCAGGGCCTGAGTTCAATTCCCCAGCACTGCACAAGCTGGGCGTGGTGGCATTTGGGAGGCTGAGGCAGGAGGACTGCTGTGAGTCCCAGGCCAGCCTGGGCTGCATAGTGAGTTCAGGACCAGCCTGGGATACACAGCGAGACCCTGCCTCAACAAAAAAAAAAAAACAAAACAAAACATAACAAAAAATCCTTCTTCTGCCATGAAAAGGAGGGCTGAGACCCTGCTGTCTATGAATATCCTGAACAGGGATTTGTAAAACTGAGGCACTTTACGCATAACCAGAACTGACAGCCAAAACCAGGACTGCAGGCCTATCTAACCCCATTATTGCGGGAGGCTGAGGCAGAAGGGTCACAAATTTAAACTCAGCCTGGGCAATTTATGAGACGTAGGGAGACCCTGATCCAAGAATTTAGGGAGCTGAGGCAAGAGGATTACAAGTTTGAGGCCAACCTGGCTACACAGTGAGCCCCTCTCCCAGAAAACAAGCCCTGGCGATTGCAGCACTTTGGGAGGCTGAGGCAGGAGGACCACAAGTTTGAACCCAGTCTGGGCAACTCAGCAAGATTCTATGTTGAAATCAAAACTAAAAAACGGGCTGGGGACGTAGCTCAATGCAAGGGCCCTGGACTGGGTTGCCAGGGTTACAAATAAACCAAAACTAGACACATTTGCACCTCCCAGCAATCAGATGAGGTAGACATGATGATCACCCCATTTATGGAGGAAGAGACAGAAGCTCAGAGAGGTTGATAAACTTCTCCAGGATCCCACAGCATGGATGCTGAGACTCATCCAGCTCTGTGTGGCCCTGCAGCCCTGCTGAGAGAGAGCAAGAGAGAGAGAGAGAGAGAGAGAGAGAGAGAGAGAGAGAGAGAGAGAGAGAGAGAACAGACCTATTCCTCAGGCCAAATGGGCTAACCACTACCGTCTTTCAGTAGTCCCTACCCGGAAGAATTTTAAAAAAAGCAAAAATTTTTTGATTTCCCCCAAATACAACTTTGACCTTGAAACTGTCTTGCTAAGTTACTACCTCGCCCGGGTTTGAACTTGCAATCTTCCCGCCCGAGCTCTCAGGGGCACAGCTAACTATTTGCCTTTAACTCAAGGTTTCGGCCTCTAAGGGACCCAAACTAAGATATGACCCAGTGAATACAGCTGTGTCTCTGTAACAGCTCGGGTTAGTTTTAGGACTGCCCGGGGATGCCAGGATGCAGGGATGCTCACATCCGTTACGTAGAGAGACACAGTATTCACTTGAGCCTACACACATTCTCCCACTTGCTCTGAATAATCTCTTAATCCCTTATAATACTCAGTAAAATGTTAAACGTATTGTTCAGGAACAAACCGCAAGGAAAAAAAAAACAGTCTATGTGTCCAGCACAAATGCAATTATTATTACTATTATGATATTATTTTGGAACTGGGGATCAAGCCCAGGACCTTCACACAGGGCTACATCTCTGACCAATTTTTATGTTTTATTTTAAAACACAGTCTCGCTAAGTTACTACAACACCCAGGCTGGGTCTCCTCAGCCCTGCAGAGTGCTAGGATCACAAGCATGCGCCCCCAGGCTCAGCTGGAAATGGTTTTAATCTGAGGTCGGTTGGGTCTACAGATCTGGCACCCACAGACGCAGAGGGCTGACTGTGCTGGACTGGTTTCGGTGAGCACAGGTGTCTGTGAATGTTCAGGACCAGATGGGCAAGGGTTTGTGCCCCACAGACAGCAGGGGGTCCTCTAAGGAGGGAACTGGGGTGGCTTAGCTTAGATGTATCTTTTTGCCCCAGGGGAAGAAGGATCTTTCTGATGTTTGTAGAAAGTGAAAGACAGGAAGGACCAGGAAGCCATCACGGCCTCTCAGATGGCAGTCCTGGAGTGGCCGCCCCTCCTTAACCCACGCAGGACGCCCGAGGAGGGGGCCCCAGGCAGCCCCGCTTCCCAAAGTGGGAGACATCAGCTTGTTCCACAGATGAACTAAGGGCTGGGGGTGGTTCAGAGTCTGCCCTCAACCCGTGCAGTAGGCGTGGTCATAGCATGTCCACGGAGCTGCTGGGAAGGCCACACACACTGTCACATGTGAAAGTGACTCACATGGACCTCACTCAAACAAATGGTACATTTACTAAGTGACAGCTGTATACCGGTTGTTTTGAACACTTCGCATATACAAATCCACCTTTCCTTCTCACTATAGTGCTATAAAACAGGGACTAGTATGTTGACGTCATAACAGGAGAAACAGAGAGGTTAAGAAATAACCCAGGGCCACACGGTGAGACTGCCAGAGATCTTTCTCCGTGTGTATGTGTAAGTGTGTGTGCATGTGTGTGTGTATGTGCATGTGTGTGTGTGCTACTAGGGATCCCCCCCCGGGCTTTCACACAGAGCTACATTTCCAGTCCTTTTTTGTCTTCTGATTTTGAGACAGCGTCTCCCTAGGGTGCTACATTGCCCAGGCCAGACTTGAACTTGCAATCCTCCTGCCTCAGCCTCCCAAAGTGCTGTGATTATAGACAGAAGCCACTGGGCCCGCCTGACCTTTCTTTTCTTCTGACTCCAAATGCTCTATTCATATTAACCACCTGCACTGCGTCTTCCATGGAGAAAAACGCATGAACGCAGAGGAAAAGTTGGATCTGGGAAAAGACAATGTTTTCTGGTTTTTGCTTTGATTTTCTTGGTGGTACTGGGGATCCAACCCAGGGCTGTTGCACTGAGCTACATCCCCTTCCCCACCTTTTCATTTTTTATTTTGAAACGGGCTCAGGAAGACACCACATAGCCCAGGGTGGGCTTGACTTTGTGACCTTCCTGTCTCAGCCTCCAGAGCTGGGGCTACAGGCCTGCACCACCACGCCCTACCTCCTTGTTCTGTAGGATCTCAGAGGGCTGGTGTACGCAGAGGCAGCTGCTTCGGCTCCATCACCCCTAACCACAGTTCTGGGCATGCAGGGCACACACGTTCACCCCCCGCCACTGGGGTCACAGGAAGAGGATGGGGCCCCGCTGCCCACCCTCCAATGCCTGTTTTATTTTTAGGGGGGAATCTCCCCCATAGGGTGAGGCACCACAGCCCACTCCAGGGCCTGGCAGCCCTGCAGCCTAGAGGCCCATCAAGGGCTCAGGAGCCAGTTGCGGCCACAGCGTGGGCAGGGACGAGACCAGGCCAGGGGATTGAAGCCCTGTCGCCAAAGCCAGGGCCACAGCTCCGGCCTCGCAGGCAGTGGGGTGCAGCGTGGGGGCTGGGAGCCTCCCTTTTGGCCCAGGGGTGCCCATGCCAGCTGCCACGGACTCCCCGAGGAGGAGGGACAGTCGGGATCATGCGGCACAGGGTCATGCGCTGCGCTAGGGGCGGTTTCTCTTTTTCTTCTTAATGAGGTAAAATTTGCATGACGTGAAGTGCACAGATCTTCGCTTTCAGCTCCCTGGAGGTTCTGCACGTGCACACACTGCCCGACTCACCACAGCCGGCGAGAGGACACGTCGGTCCAGCCCAGAGCTCCCAGTGCCTGGCCCGGTCGGCAGCCCTGTTCTGACCTGGGAAAGCTCGGCTGGGCTTTGCTGTCCTCTGCTAGATGACAGTCCTAGGTATCTTTTTAAGGATGTAGGGGCCACCTGGTATTTCCTCTGGGCAGCTGCTCCCGTCTCCCATTACTTTTATCTTTTGACAAGGTCTCAGTCTGTCGTCAGGCTGGTCCTGAACTCATTAGGTAGCCCAGGCTGGCCTCACACACAGCGATCCTCCGGCCTCAGCCTCCCGAATGTGGGGATTACAGGTGTGCACCACCCCACCTGGCTTACGTGACGCAGGGGAATCAAACCCAGGGCCTTGCACTTGTAGGTAGGCAAGGACTCTACCTGCTGAGCCACACCACCAGCCCAAGCCTTGCCTCACTCTGCAAATGGGGTTGTCTAGGTTTTCTTATAGATGCGTAGGTGCTCTTGGCATATTGTGGATGTCAGTCCTCTGCAGATACACGGATGGCAAATATCTCCCGCGGGGAGAAATGTTTCCTCCTCCAAGTCACTGCCCTGATCCCAAGCTAGTGTGGCTCCCCAAGCAGGTGGCCACGGGCCCATCTCCAGTTCCCCCTCCATGAAGCAGGCCGACGCTCCGGTTGGCTGGGTGTCTGTGACACGCTAGGGACTTCAGTTTCAGCCCGAAATGGTCTCAAGGTTCGTACTTACTGAGTTCACTCCCGCAGCGCGTACCGCAAGAGCCAGCGGGCACCAGGAATTGCAGGGCACGCGGAGAACAAGGGCCAGGGCTCACAAAGATGGCATTCTAGCGGGAAGCAGTGAGGCGGAGCGGGGCGCACCGGACAGGCAGTGACGCAGGGATGGGGTGAGCACCCGGGCTGGGCCGCGAGGTGCGGGGCTGTGTGAGGCCCAGGGTGTGGACCTGTGGGACGGAGGACCAGGCGAGGCCAAGGCGGTGGGATTTAACCTTCCAGCCACAGGGTTCTGAACAGCAGGATGCCATCGCCTCCCTGGTCCACCCACAGATCCCTCTGGGCTCCGTAAGGACTGCTGGGGCCAATGGCAGAGTCTTTGGCCAAGGAAACCACTGGGAAGTCCAAGCCAGGGTGACAGTCTCAGGACCAGGATGAGCGAACTCCTGCGGGCTGGGTGGCACAGGCCTCTGATCACCTCAGCACTCTGGGAGGCTGAGGCAGGATGTTCGCAAGTTTGAGCCCAGGCTGGGCAAGTCAATGACTTAGTGACGCTCTGTCTCAATCAAAATTAAAACCTGAGTGTCTTAGTTACTTTCTCACTGCTGTAACTCAATACCCAACATCCACACCTTTACGGAGGATTTATTCTAGCTCACGATTTCAGAAATCACAGTTCACTCAAGGGTGGGCAGCTGGAGCAAGAGCTCCAGGGACAGAGATCGTCACAGCAGAGCCTCCACACAGTATCCGCAGGTACATTAGGCTTTTGGGGGCCACCCCCAATCCAAACCACAACACCGGCCCGAGGGCGCAGGCCTGTAATCCCAGAGCTTTTAGCCGCTGAAGCAGGAACATTGCAAATCTGAGCCCGGCCCACACACAATTTAGTGACGTTGTCTCAAAATATCAAAAATAAAAATTGGCTGCGGATTGCACTCCGTGTAAAGGTCCTGGATCCCCAGGACCGTTAAAAAAATCGAAAGAAAATAAAAAGGTCAGGGGATGTAGCTCCAGACGAAAGACCTGGGCTGGACACACACACACACTCCCTCACCCCCAAAGTGAGATCCGGGGTCTCTTTAAAATGTACCATCGCCCAGCGCACTAGCGTGCTCCTGTGATCCCGCAAGTGGGAGGCTGAGGTCGGAGGACGACGCGAAGTTCAAGCAATTAGCAAGACCGCGTCTCCATAAACAAAACAAAAGGTCTGGGGGTGCGCTCAGCCCTGGGCTCTGGCGCGATCCCCAACTCCGTAAGTCGAATCTCAGGGAGGTTAGGCGACTTGCCTGACGTCACACAGCTAGAAAACGGGTCAAGGACAAATGTATAATAAAAGTGGCTTTCTTTTACTACATGAAAGACGTCACGTTGCCCGCGGCTGTGACCTCGGGGAAACTGTGTACGGGCTGCTGCCGGCTCGGTAACGGGGAAGCCGGGATCCGCCGGTCCCCGAGGTAACTTCTTGCCCCGGGGCCACCATGCCGGGAGCGGCCCAGCGGGAAGACGCCCCAAAGGCGCCGGGTCGCGCGGCGGGGGGCCCGAGGGTCGGCCGGGGTGCGGCGCGGGGACAGCCGGGTCCCTCCTCCCGCCCCGGCTCCGGGGACAAAGGACGCGGCCGGAGCGCGACGCTGGCGATCGGAGCGGCGCGGGGTCGGAGGCCACAGCGGGGAGCGGCGTCCGTGCCCGGGCTGGGGGCGCCGCAGGCGGGGGGCGGCACCGCCAGGCCGGCGCGCTCCGCAAGGCGCATTGTCTGCCAGGCCCTGCGCCCCGGCAGCCGGCAAGATGGCGGAGGGGAGGGGTGCGGCCCCTCCAGCTGGGGACGGGGGCGGCGAGCGGAGGCGCGGATCGAGTCGGAGGGGCGGGAGGGGGGACAGCGGGGAGGGGCGCCGCGAACCCGGAGACCAGCAGCCCGAGGAGGGGGCGCGTGGGAGGGGGCGGGCGGGCGCGGCGGGAGGGCGGGCGGGCAGGGGGCGAGGCGCGGGGGCGAAGCCCGGGACCGGGCCGAGCTGCGCCGGGACCCCCGGGCCGGCGCTGTGACCTGCTCGCGTGGGAGGGAGCCGCGCACCCCGTCTTCCCGCCTGGAGGCGGCGGCGCCCTGGCCTGTCTCCCCACCCTCCTGGCACGCGGGGCGCCAGCCCGAGAGGACCGCGCCTTCCCCACCTGTCCCCCGCGTCACCGTCGCCGAGGCCAGCGTCGACCCAGACCCCTCAGCCGGCCCGCGCCCGGCCGGTGCCCCCCGATCCGCCCCGCCCCGCCCCGCCCCGCCGCTCCCGCGGGCGGGTGGGAGAGTTTCAAGGCCCCCCGCCAGCCTTCCCGCCGCGCCGCGGGGGAGCCCCAGACGCCGGGAAATGTCTTTAAATTAGGAAAAAGCTAAGCCGCCGGGGGCCTTTGGTCTATTACAGGGGGCGCAGAGGCCACCGGCGCCCGCGCCGCCCGGCGCCGCGTTTGAAGCCCAGACGGCGGGCCAGGCACAATGGCGGGGCGCCCGCGCGGAGCGGGGATCGGGACGGACCCCCGGCCGAGGCCGGGTGCCGCCTGGGTGTCGGTCCCCGCGGACGGCCCGGAGCTCGCGGCCGCCGGCTTACACCTGCTCCCTGGGGCCGCGGGGTTCGGATCCAGCAGCGCCCTGGGGCTGCAAACCTTTCCGCAGCACGGTTAAGGTCAACCGTGAAAGAAAGGGGGGGTCGTTGTCACAACCGGGGTCGCGCTGGGCGCGGCTGCCCCGCCAGGTCATCTTCAGACTCCCAGGCCAGGCGGGAGGGTCGCCAGTGTGAGTCCAGCCTGGCCGGCTTCGCGAGGCGCTTTCTCAGGAACAAACGGCGTGGGCCGGTGATAACGGCCAGTGTCAAGGCCCAGGTTCAGCCACGGGACTTTGTGATGCTACCCGTGACGCAAGGGCCAGGACCCCGTGCCCGCCTGCAGGTGGCCCGGCCACACCCCGCACTGCTAGGTGCTGCCACCCTGCGGGAACTTCTCTGGCCCGGAGCAGCACCCCCCCTGGCAGTTGATTTCTAGCCCAGCCATGTGCCACCACCTGCCTAGTTGACATTTTTATGACTCACCTGAACCCGGGCTCTGCAACTCAAGGGCCTGGCTATGAATTCTGGGTTCACAGGGTTATTTTTAGCTGTGTGGCCGTGGACATGTCGCTTGACCTCTCCGTGCCTCATTTTCTAATTTATAAAGTGAGGATGGGAATAATTCCTACCTCACGAGCTTCTGGGGTGAAGAAGGGGTGTGGTGAGTGGACAGCCCCGAGAACGTGTCTGGCCCGCAGTCATAACACTGATTCTGTTATTTGGAGGTACGCTTCCCACCAGACTGCCGAACTAGAGTGTCAGCCATCTCCCTGGGAAGCCAGTAGCAGGGTTCACTTTGTTTTATTTTATTATATACTATTGGACTATTACGTAGGACTGCAGACTGACCCAGGGCACTTGAGCTACATCCCCAGCCTGTTTTTTGTTATTATTTTGAGATAAGGTGTCATAAGTTGCTAAATCGCCTCGGCTAAGGCTTTCACTGAGACCCTCCTGCCTCAGCCTCCCAGAGCAGGGGGACCACAGGCCTGAGAAACCACGCCTCATCAGTATTCATAGTATCCGTTCACACTGCACCCCTGGTGTGCGAACAATCCTGGGCAAACCTTGAATACTCAGAAAATACTTGTTGAACAAATTAAACTCTTCCAGCTCTTAGTTTCAACTTTCCCATCTGTAAAATGGAGTAATTAGAGAGTGTGTTGGTCAGCTTTCTGTCACTGTGACCGACAGGCCAGGAGTAACTTCCTCCCACTCACACCCTCGCAAGGCACCTCCCCGGTGTGGGGTCCCGGGAGGCTTTAGAAATGATTTACCTTGAAGCTGGACACAGCAGTCCCAGCAACTGTTTCATAATCAATTTAAAAAACGGGCTAGAGATGTCACGTAAGGTGACGGCTCCAGGACTGATCCCCAGGGCCACACACAAAAGAAATGATCGAGGATTGGCACAGGGCAGTTCAGCCTCGTTTCTCTGCCCATCCCACAAGCAGAGGTAGCAAGGGGCCCTGGCCAGGCGCCTTGGTCTGGGCTTCCCAGCATTTAAAACTGAAAAATAAATGGCACTGTCTTTTTCCAAAGTGGGACTGGCGCCAGGGCCCCCTGAGCTGTGTGTCCCTAGGTTCCTTCCCGGCCCCAGGGGTCACACCCTGTGCCCCCAGAACTACATTCATGGGGCATATTTTTATTGCTAAATTGCTCAATCTTGGCTCAAATTTGTTTGCTTTGTTTTGTTGATACTTGGAATTGAATACAAAGCCTCCACTTTTTTTTATTGTTTGAGACAGAGTGTCGTAAATTGCCCAGGCAGGGCTAGAACTTGCAATCCTCCTGCCTCATCCTTCCAGTGTGCTGGGATCACGGCCTGTGAAAGTCTCCCTAAACTGCTTAGGCTGGCCCCAAATCTGTGCTCCTCCTGCCTCAACCTCCAGAGTAGCTGGAATTACAAGCATGTGCCATTAGTTACTTAGAAAGACCCTGTCTCAAAATTTGAAAAATTTTAAAGATCTGCTATAAATATCCTTTCCTTGTATTTTCCCTCACCTGTGTTTTTTTTGTTTGTTTTCTGAAGCAGAGTCTCACTTGGTGGTCCAGGCTGGTCCTGAACTCACTATGTAACCCAGCCAGGCTGGCCTTGAACTCAGAACAATCCTCCTGCCTCAGCCTCCCGAGTGCCGGGATTACTGGTGTGCGCCACCACCCCCAGCTAATGTGGTCCTGGGGACTCGAAACCAGGGCCTTGTGATTGCTAGGCAGGTGCTCTAACCACTCTGCTGTTCCTCCAGCCCCAAGGTGCGGTATTTTGTTAGAGCGACACCAACCCAGGAGGACACAGCCCCGAACATCATGACTGGGGTGTGCAGCAGCTGGACGAGGGAAGGGTCGTGGCAGACCCCAATTTCTGCCTTTTCTGCCGCAGTTGGCCACGGGTCCTGCTCAGTGCCTGTCTCCCAGCCTGCCTTGCCTCTAGCGGTATTGTATGACACAGCTGTCACTGACCAGCACAGGTCCTTGCGTCAGTGATAACAGAAATTAAAATGGAGACAGTCAGGGTGAACTGACAGGAACAAGCTGTGTGCATGTGTGTGCATGCGTGCGTGCATGTGTGTGTGTGTGTGTGTGTGTGTGTGTGTGTGTGTGTGGTGGCAGTAGGGACAGAACTCAGGGCCTTCACTCTGAGCCACACTTCCCCTGCCTCTGTGTTTGTTTGTTTGTTTTGAGATGGGGCTCTAGCTCTACTTCAGCTGCCTGGGATGGACTTGACCTTGGGATCCTCCTGCCTCTGCCTCCCGGAATGCTGGGACTGCACACCAGCACCTACACTTTCATTGGAAAGCCAGAGAAGATGAAGAGGCAAAGTTTCCAGAGAACAAACAGGTTTTCTAGCCAGCAAGAGGGGAGGGCGAGCCTGCGGTGCGCCGGCGTGGGCTGGGCCAGGTGACCGTGATCTCAGCCCTGGTTGGTGGCATGAGGGGCGATTCGGCTCCCAGAGATGGCTGCTCGTTCGTGCTGGGGGAGGTGACCCCCGGGGGTGGTCTGGAGGCTCTGACTTTCCCAGAGCCTGAGGTGATGGCTGGTTGAGAGACCCTAGCCCTCTGGCGGTGGCCGGGGCCGGATGCCGGCCTGGCGATTGCCTTGGCATCCTCGGTCTTCAAGGGGGGATCCGGCCAAGAGGAGTTCCAGCTGGGGAAAGCCGAATGCAGACACTCTGAAAGTGTGGGTTAGGACCCCACCGAGGCCCAGCAGGGGTCCGACTCCAATAAAGGAAACCCACCTCCCCCAAAATGGATGGAAGTGCCAAGTGTGGTGGAACAGGCCAGTACTGGGCGCTCTGGGAGGCTGAGGCAGGAGGATCACAAACGAGAGCCCAGCCCGGGCAACTCGGCAAGACGCTGCCTCAAAATGCAAACCTAAGCGTGGGCTGGAGACGTGGTACGTTGCAAAGGCCCTGGGCTAGAACCACGGAGAAGATTAAATAAAAAGCAGGAACGTGTTTTATGACCCATGGGGCATCCGCAGAGGAATCTTCCAGGTCCCCGTGGCCAGTGACTCCAAGCAGATGTCCCCCCAGTGAGCAGGTTGAGGAAAGGTGGGCAAGCCTATGCCAAGCCTCAGTGGCCACGGCAGCCACTTCCAGTGCAGTGGTCACAGAGCTGACCAGGGGGCAGGCCAGGGGACTCTGGAACACTGACCCTGGTGTCACTGAGCTGCTGCCTCCATCAGCACCAGACCCCTAACTCTAGCTTTGTTTTCCACAATAAGCACACGGTCAAAAGTTAGAACAAGCCAGGCATGGTGACACACACCTGTAATCCCAGCACTGTGGGAAGCTGAGGCAGGAGGAATCCAATCTGGCTCTTTTGTTACTTAACAAGACCCTGTCTCAAAATTTAAAATTTTCAATAAAAAAAGGACAGGATGTAGCTCAGTGTGAGGGTCTTAGGTTTATTTTCCAGTATCAGAAGGAAGGAAGGGAGGAAGGTCATTAGCAGGGCCTTGAAAACACCCTGACCATCCCAGTGCCTCGCCTGCATCGCCCTGAGAGTAACCACGACATCAACCTGTGAGGGGTACTGAGGCTTGAACGCAGGACCTTCACACATCTTACTTTTTGGAGACAGGGTCTCGTTCTGTAGCCCAGGCTGGTCTTGAACTCACTATGGAGCCCAGGCTGGCCTTGGACTCTTGGTGATCCTCCTGCCTCAGCCTCCCAAGTGCTGGGCTTACAGGTGTGCGCCACCATGCCCAGTTTTATGTCGTGCTGGGGAATCGAGCCCATACCCTTATGCTTGCTAGACAAACACTTTAACCTCTGTGCCATTCCTCCAGCCCCCGTTTTTTATTTTTATTTGACTCAGGATCTCACTAAGTTGCTAAATTGCCCAGGCCGGGCTCAAATATGTGATCCTCCTGCCTCAGCCTCCCAAAGTGCTGGGTTTCCAGGGTGGTCTACAATGCCCAGCTGCTTAAAAAAAAAAAAAACCACAATATTTTTCTTGCTTTCACGTGTGCGTTTCCAAGTAAGGTATTGATCAATGTGCCCTGTTATTGGTGTTGTTTAAGTGGAATTAATCCGTATGGATCTGGCAGTGGCTGTCTAACGCCCACCACGCAGCCGAGGACGGCCCCGCGCCATAAGGAGAAGTGACCCTCATCACGCAAACGCCTGCTGCTCTGTGGTCATCTC
The DNA here is from genome assembly GCA_004027205.1 of Ctenodactylus gundi. NCBI lineage: Eukaryota > Metazoa > Chordata > Mammalia > Rodentia > Ctenodactylidae > Ctenodactylus > Ctenodactylus gundi. The sequence continues at coordinate 193,171 of PVKB01001517.1, forward strand.
ACTCAGTCACTACACTTCCGGGGAGGGTTCAAGTCTGTGATTCTCTTGCCTCAGCTTCCCTAAGTGTTAGGATTACAGGTGTGCATCACCACATCCAGCCCTTTTCGTTGTTTAATTAATTAATTAATTTACTTATTTTGAGACAGGGTCTCACTCTGTAGCCCAGGCTGGTTCTGAACTCACTGTGAAGCCCAGGCTGGCCTTGGACTCAATGACAACCCTCTTGCCTCAGCCTTCCGAGTGCTGGAATTACAGGTGCGCACCACTGGCTTATGCGGTGCTGGGAATCGAACCCAGGGCCTTGCACTTGCTGGGCATGCACTGTAACTGCTGTGCTACGCCTCCAGCCTTTCATTTTTGATTTTGAGGTAGCATCTTGCTAAGTCTCAAAATAGCCCAGCCTGGCTTAAGCTTGCTAGCCTCCTGCATCAGCCTCCCAGAGTGCTGGCATGGAAGGCCTGTGCCCCCAGGCCTGGCCGGAACTGTTTTCACTTCACTGTCTCCGAGGAGCCCGAGGAAGGCAGAGACAGGGGATTTATTTCCCAGTGCATTCCCTGCACTCAGCACAGGTGTGGCACACAGTGGGTGCTCAGTATGTGAGCCCAGGAGGTCGGTAAGCCACTTGCTCCTCAGGGTAATGCGCACACCCTGGGGCTCTGACCAGTGACAGAGGACACGGATTCCACCGGACGGCTCCATAGGATGTTCCAGAATCTTCTCTGAGGTGACAAGGGCACGGGCTTATATACACAGTCACACACACCATCACACACAATAAATCACACACGCGCGCGCACACAGAAAGTGAGGCCTCCCGCCCATCTCCCGTCTCTCCATGGGATACGCTCCCCCTCCCTGGGGCAGAAAATGAACCATTATTAAAACAACCGGGCGGCCGGTCGGGAAAACCCATTTGTGGCGATTTACACCGCGGCGGCTGGGAGGAAACGGGAGGAGCGGCGCGGGCGGAAACGCCGTGAAAAATTGCATTCCATCACGCGGGAGCAGATGGGATTGTTTTTTTTTTCCCTCCTCTTTCTCCATCTTCCCGGGCCTGGAGTCAGGAATCGACGCGAACCCCGGGTTGGCTTTCCGCGCGGCCACAGGGCGACTCTGAGATGGCCCAGCCAGGTCAGGGACCCTGGGGGCCCCATCTTCCTGCCGCCTGCACGGCCCGGCCCACGGGGACATATGGACCCCCTCCTCCACCCACCCCGTTTTCACTGTTGACATTTTAAAACTGTTATTCGCCCCCTGGTGCTGGGGATGGAGCCCGGGGTCTTGGGCGGGCGCCCGCGCAGGCCACTGAGCCACACCCGGCCTCCAGATCTGTGCTGCTCCTGTGTGTGGTGCCGGGATTGAACCCGGAGCCTTGGCTGTCCCCGGACAATTTTTTATTTTGGATTTTGAGAAGGGGTCTTGCTGAGTCACTGAGCCGCGCAGCTTGAGCTGGAACCTGCTACCACCCACCTGCCTCAGCCTCCCAGAGTGCTGGGGTTATGGGGCGCGCCGCCTCACTGGTTTTTCCCCTGCCTGGTTTCCTGGAAGGGGTCCTGCCTTGCCTGGCGTGCCCACGTCCCGGCACAGGGGGCAGCACGCGACCATCATCCCTGCAGACTGCGGCCAGCCCTGCGCTTCCAGCAGCCCTGTCCTGCCACGGTCCTACCGGCCATCCTTCTAACCCCAAGGAGGCCGGTCGCAGCCCGCTTCTGGGTTTGCATGAGAAGGGCCGCGGGAGATAAACACGACCATTATCCAACTGTTCGTTTTTAATATAATTTTTTGCGGTCCTGGGACACTGGACTGAGGCCCTTGCGCTGAGCTACATCCTAGGCCCATTTTTATTTTTGATTTTGAGACAGAGCCTAAGTCCCTAGACTGCCCAGTCTGGGCTCAGACTTGGGGTCTTCCTGGCTCTGCCTCCCAGAGTGCCTGGATGATGGACGTGCCCCCACTGGGCCTAGCCTCGTTCACCTATTTAAAAGCCTCTTGAGCTTCATTCCTTAAAAACTAAGGTGGTTCCAAGACCCTTCGCAATCAAGACCCAAACCCTGCTCAGCTTCCGCCCCCCACACCCCGGCACTGGCTGGGCACCACCGCGCCCCGCATGAGCTTCCTGCCTGGCCCATGGTGCTCCAAGGGCCGTCCCTCCTAAGGGTCCCATTCCCTTGACCAGTTTCCTCCCCTCCCTGGGTGCTTCTAGCTGGAGCCCAGGGGCTTGGCACTCAACACCAAATCTAGCCCATGGCTGTGATGACCAGCCCATTCTGGGATTGAAGAAATTTTAATCAATTTTCAGCTTTTAAATATCAAGTGTTTTTTTTGCACAAAAATCCACATTTTTTTTTGGCTTTCCATCAAAAGATGCAGCCCACTCCAGGAGGTGGGGAGGGTGGCCAGCGGGTCCAGGGCACAGCTGGGCAGGACCAAGCCCTCCCAGTGTTCTACGCACAGTAGGGTGACTGTGGCCGGCAACAATTAATTGTATATTTCAAAATAGCTAGCAGGGTAGACGTGGAATGTCCCCAACACAAAGAAAAGACAAATGTCTGAGGTGGTGGCTTTGCCGATGACCTTGGTCTCAGTGCATACTATGCACTGCATTAAAATAGCTCATTGTGCCCTATTATCCGTCAACTTAAAGAGCCCAAAACACATTTTTTTGAAAAGACAAGACACTCCTACAAACCCAGGCCAGGTGACAGCAGAGAGGGCAAGTTCCGATGTGACAGGTGACTTGGAAGCCTCTGGGCCCAGTCGGCCTTTGTGGGGTCCTCCCCCTCCTCTTCTTCTGGAGTCTTCCATTTGACTGTGTGGAATGATTCTAATTTCTTTGCGTTTGTTTTTGAGTCAGGGTCTTGCCCTGTAGTTCAGGCCGGGCCTGAATTCACCAGGTTGCCCACAATGGCCTCAGACTTTCCGCAACCCTCCTGCCTCAGCCTCTGGGGGCTAGGGTTACAGGCCTGTGCCACCAGCCCTGGCTCCACATTACTCGATTTGAATACAGCACCCTTTTCCTGCAGTGCCCCAGTCCTCTCTACGCCCTCCGGTTTCCCCAGCATGGCGGCTGCCCCACCGCTATGCGGTGCAGCTTCCTAACGTGGCACTACGGGCGGTTCCTATTCCCACTGCCTTCTGCAGGGTTGTGTCCTGCCCGGGGCCCAGCTGTGCGGTCACCGCTGCTGTACGGAGCTCCCAGTCAGGCGAGGCCCAGCGGCCCAGACCTGGCATCCCAGCTCTCTGGGAGCCCGAAGCAGAAGGGTCGCAAGTTTGAACCCAGCCTAGGCAACTTAGTGACAAATAAAATAAAATAAATCAAGTAACAGCGGTCTCGTCAGCCTTACCTCTCGCTGTTCCCGAGGGCACCGACACACGCCTGGGGGCTTAACCACAGCTCATTCCTTCACGACTTGAGGCTGCCGGTTGAAGTCAAGGCAGTGGGCAGGCCGCACTCACCCTGCGGGGTCAAGGGGCGGGTCCGCGCAGTGACCCCTACGACAGGGTCCCTCCCCGCCAGGCTGCCAATAGGTGCAGGGGGTGGCCTCGGGAGGGCCCGCCCTCCAGGCCACGCAGCGCAGAATGAAGCTCCGCCCCTGCCAGCACACTCCTATCAGGCTGCACGCCGCTGCTGATGGACAGGGGGCGGGGCTTCACGCCCCACCCCTTGCTGCCGGGGCGGCCTTGTCCACGGAGAGCGGCTCACGTGTTTGGAGGGCGCCTGGGCTGCATTTCTGGCCCCACGTGGCCACCACTGTGTGTCCGCCTCTTTCCATGAGAATATTTGTCCCTGAATCAGGCCTCTCGCTTCCAGTGACTCATGGCCAGATCCCGAACTCAGTGCCATCTGTGAAACCCTTTATCCACGTAAAGTCTGCGCTACGGGACGCTTCTGAGGACGTGGGAATGTCGCTGGATGTCACTGGACGGGACCGCGGGAGGGGGTTGCTGCAGACTCACAGATGGGTCAGCGTCCTCAGAAAAGAGCCGATCAGCGCGGTGGCCCGCCATCCCAGCTGCCGGGAGACTGAGACAGGAAGGGGCGACTCGGGGGACCAGCCTCCGGCGAAGGTGAGAGAGAGAAACGGGAAGAGAAAGGACTCGAGGAGAAAGTCCCTGTGCCCTCTGTCCCCTCTGTCCCCTCTGCCATAGGGCCCCGTCATGGCCACCCTGGAGCGGTGGATGGGTACAATCTCGGAAAAGAGTCAAACCTCACCCGCGCTGAAGGCGCCCTGACCGGGGCTCCCCATCCCACAGCCAATCAGTGTCTGCCTGTGCCTTTCTCTGCCCTGGGCGACATTCCTGGCCCTTTTGCTTTTGATTTTGAGACAAATCTTGCTAAATCACTACCTTTCCCAGGCTGGGCTTGAGCTCAGGAGCCTCTGCCTCAGCCTCCCACAGGACCTGACCCTGGCCCTTTTATTGTTAATTTGAGATAACGTCTTGCTAAGTTGTCTAGCCTGAGTTCAGACTCAGCGATCCTCCTGCCTCAGCCTCCCTGTAGCTGGGATGACAGTCACGCTCAACCCTGTCCGGCTGAACTATCCTGTCTAAATTCCCCGGGGTGAAGTGTCGCATTATACCACCAGGGAGAGACAGATACACCCACACCCACGGGTGTCCGGGGGTTTCCGAGTGGTCGCCCTCTGTTGGCTCAGGCCTCCCTGCTGGCTGGAGCTGCGTTTGCTTCCTCTCCCCGCTGTTCAGCATTCACAACCCAGGGAGACGGACCTGGGCCAGCCCACCCTGCCCACGCGCCAGGTTGAACCAAGCGCCCATCACCCCCCTGCATTCTCAGCAGCAGCCCGGGCCTGGCCTCCAACCTCGGCCCGTTTCTTGTGGGCTGACAGACAGGCTAGGTTGGGAGGGAGCCGTCCACTGAGCCGAGACATACTTCCCTTGGCCTCGAGTCGCTTCGACTTCCCTTCCCAAGACCCCCAAGTCCCTCCCCGGTTGGCCCTTCCTCCAGTTCTGCCTCTCCTCTCTTTGTCGTTTTTCTCCTCAATTTCTTTTTTTGTGGTAAAATGGACATAATATAAAATTAGCCATTTAGAAAATTTTATACACACACACACACACACACACACACACACACACACACACACACATATTCAAAATCAGGCCTGGTGGGACACATCTGTCATCCCAGCACTCCGGGAGGCTGAGACAGGAGATTTACCGTGAGTTCAAGGCCAGCCTGGGCTCCATAGTGAGTTCAGGACCAGCCTGGGTTACAGAACGAGACCCTGTTTCAAAAAAAATGTTGATTTGCCTCAGGTAACTTATTACAATGACAGAAACACACCCAACCACCCTCGTCTGCTTCTCTTGAAGAATCCCGTCTGGCAACACCAGCCTTGGTATCCCGCCGTGGCACGGGGCTGGAGCTGAGCTGTCAGTCTCTAGGGCAGGGTACAGCTCCAGCTGGCGAGGGCCGCCAGCCTCCCTCCCCACGACCTCCCACCCTCGTCCAGCTTTGCCACACCGCCGACAGGTCTGCGTCCAGGTGGGAGTCAGCTTCCTGTGGCCACAGACTCGGCCTCCCCGGGAGCCACCCACACCCCCTCGAGTCCTTTCCCACCCCGCCCAAACGCAGGCTCCCTGTAGACCCAGAAGGCGGGCGGTCTACTTTGCCTCAGGCCCCACCACCCCCTACCGCCCCACTGCAGCTGAACCCTTATTCCTGGCCCTCTCTTCCAAGGCCTCTGGGTCCTCCGCTGGTGGGCGTCCCTGTCACCCCACGGGGCAGGCTCCCTGACCCTCCCAGCCCCCGTCTGTCCCCCACCTCTCACATTGCTGCAGCCACCAGCCTGTTCACAGCACGACCGCGGATCCCAGCCACGAGGGACACCTGTGGCAGAGAGAGGGCGCACAGTGCCAGGCCGAGTCACCGCGTTCCTGGCCACACCTGCAGGAGGCAGCGGGCTCCTGGGCACAGGCACGCCTCACACTGAGAGCGCGCTACACACGTGCTCACACATGCACACACGCCCCAGGACCGCCCTGCCTCCTCACCGGTTCGCCCATCCTTCAGCCCCGCCCCCGACCTGGCCCCTGGCCCCAGGCCCCAGGCCCCAGGCCCCGAGCGGCTGCCTCCCCACCTCCCGCTCCCCCAAACCCCGGGGGATCTCGCCTCCTCTCCCCACACCCCCACATCTCTGGCATTGTCCCTTAGCTGACCCCCCTCTCTCCCACCTCGCCCCCCACTCCCCGCCTCGTCCCTGGCAAGCTTTTCCCCTTCCTGCCCGCCCCCCCAGCAGCGCCACCTGCTCACCCGGGAGGGGCGTGGCCTGCTCACCTGCTGCCGCGGAGCATCGGGACAGCGGCCTCTGGCCGCAGGGGCGGGAAGCGCAGCGCCATTTATGCCCGCGGGAGCCCTGTGGGTTCGGGGACTCCTGCCGCGTCTCGGGGCTTCGTGTCCACTGCAGTGAACAAGAAACGAGCCCTTCTGGGCTCCAGGGGGAGGCGGACACGTGATCAGTAAACCGCACATGGCCAACGACGCTGTTGGCGCGCCGCCCCAAGACGCACCCCCAGAGCCTGGGGACCAGTCTGTAACCCTGGGGCCTTTGGGGAAGGTCAAAATCCAAACGAGGCCGGGCAGGGAGCACAGATGTGTGTCCCAGCACTCTGGGAGGCTGAGGCAGGAGTACCCAAGGGTCCACCCCAGCCTGGGCGACTTTGGGACTTAGTGAGACTTTATCTCAAAATAAAAATAAAACACAAAGGGCTGGGAATATAGCTCAGTGCAAAGGTCGTGAGCTCAATTTCCAGCATCACACAAAAAAAGAAAAAAAGACAGAAATGCAAACTACAGCAGATCTGGTAAGGTAGAAACGCCCTGGGTGGGGTGCTGGGGAGTCAGGGAGGCCGGGCAAGAGTTAGGACCCCAGGACCCCCGCAGCCCTCCACCTGCCCCCCACCTGCACAGAAATGGTGACCCCAACCCCCACCTCCCCACCCTCTCTCTTCATCCCTGGACATTTTTAGATTGAGCTAAAATTACCATAAGATAAAGTGTGCCTGAACCATTTCAGAATGGACAGTTCACGGTGTTCAGAACTTCCACTCACGTGATATCCTGAAACGTAAGAACACCCCTAGCCCATCCACACCCCCCACTCCCTCCAAGCTCACCCACCCCCCAATGCCCATCTGCTTGTTCGCCCCTCGAGTTTGCCAATTCCAGGCCTGTCGCCCAGCACTCTGGGGAGACTGAGGCAGAAGAACTGCAAGATCAAGCCTGGCCTGGACGATCTAACAAGACCCAGACTCCAAGGACAAAATTAAAAAGGCCAAAGGATTAGCTCGGTGGAAAGGAAGGTTGGGCGCGCTTCCTCGTCCTTGGAGCACCCAGGTCTCTGCCAGCACCTGGCCACCCAGCTGCGCTCGGAGCCCGACTCCGCCCCTCTGGTGTGGCCGCTTCGCATGGCTGCGTCCTCTGGTCCATGCAGCTACTCACTGGCCACCCACCGACGGCACGTGGGCTGCTCTGCTCCCTGGTCGCAGTGAGCGGCGCTGCAGGGAAGAGTCAGGCCCAGGGCCTCTGCATGGAGCTGTACCCTCGGCCCAGTTTTATTACTTTAGAGACAGGGTCTCGTTCAGTTGCCCACCCACACTCGGCTCAGACCTGCAGTCCTCCCGCCTGGGCATCCCAGAGCGCTGGGATGACAGATTTGCCCCTCGACACTCATCTCCTACCTCTGTTTTTAAAAGTTGATCATTTGGTTAAAAAATTTGATAATCTGCTCATTGTGGATATTTCTGCCTTTTTCTGTGGTAGTGGACATGGCACCCAAGGCCTTGCCCAAACTACTCCATGGACTGACCACTAAACTACAACCCCAGCCGACATCTGCGTTCTTAAAATACAGAATTACGACCCTCTCTTGTGACTATGAGGTTTCTAGCATCCTCTCCATCCTGCAGCCCAGGTGATGGCCAGCTAGCTCGGCCCTCAGAAGGCCCTGCCCGGTGTCCCCTCCTCACTCCCTCAGCTGAGGGACGCGGGGAGCTGGGCAGCCTCCGGCCCCGTGGCTGCCCCATCCCCTGCAGAGCTGGGTAGCTGCGGGCGACACCCTGGGTCCAAAGCCTCTGGGTCAAGACCTGCCTCGTTTTCCCATCTGTCCGCTAGCCAGCTGGCACAGGGCTTTGCTCTTTTGCCAGGCTAGTCCCAAGCTTCCGGGCTCAAGTGACTACCCCGCCCCAGCGTCCCCAGGAGCCGAGACTGGAGGCGCCCAGACCCCAGGTTCTCACTGGCCTCCTTGGGTGCAGTCTGGAGCCGCCTTGCCCCTTTTGCAAAATGGACGCTCCTATTCCCTCCTGGAGGTGTCTCCAGCTGCCTGGATCTCCTCCCAGATTCTGGCACCAGGTGTCGGCCTGCCGGGTCACATAGGAGTCCTGCAGGTGGGTAAGCTGTACGCAGTGGCACAGGCCTGCAGTCCTCGCACTTGGGAAGGCTGAGCCAGGAGGATTCCACTTTATAGCTCACAACAGAGAGGGTGGGTGGCGCTCAGAACAGAGAGGCCCCGGCCCCTTCCGGCCCGGAATCCAGGCCGCCTCTGGCTCTTCCCGCTCCTTCCTGTCTCTGAGGCCCACACTCCCCCCACCTGTTTGCGATCCACCGCTCCGCTGCTCTGGCCCTGGGTGTAGCGCCTCCCGCCTCGCTGCGTCCTCAGCCACCTCTAGTTTTGGTCAGACCTCAGATCCTCCTGCCTTGGCACCATGCTGGCTCTCCGCTTCCAAAGTCCCCCAGGACCACCTCCCTGCTTTACGGCCTGACCTGTCCACCCCCCTGTGGTCCTCACCTCCTCTGTGTCCCTTCCACTCACCTCCTGGTCCTCAGTGACCCACTGAATGTTCCTGCCTCAGGGCCTTTGCAAGCGCTTTTTCCTCTGCTTAAAACCACCTTCCCTACCTCCCTCAAGCCCATAGTCCTCTTCACCCTCAGAGTGGTCCTGACTCCTCCCTCCCCGGTCCACACCTGCAGCCACCACACAGGACCACCATCCTTGACGGCCCCCGGGGCACCATCGCTGCCGGGGTCGGCACGGTTCATGCGTGTGCCTGATGTCACTTGTTTTCCCCAGTAGAACGTGAGCCCCCGGCAGACCCCAGCTTCACTCCTGCCTCTCCACACCCAGCACAGGGCCTGACGCACTGTGGGGGTTCCAGGAGCGTTTGCTGAATGAATAAGTGACCCCACCTCCCCTTAAAGACAACAGTTGGGTCAAGCGAAGGGCACAGATCAATAATCTCAACACTCTGGGAGGCTGAGACAGGAGAATCACAAGTTTGAGTCCAGCCTGGGCAATGTAGCAACTGAACCAGACCCTATCTCAAAATAAACAATAAAAGGGGCTGGGGACAAAGACCCTGAGTTCAATCCCCAGTACCGCGCGCACGCACCCACAGGCACTGCTGGAATTAACCCCCCTACGCTGTCCTCAAAGCTCAGTTTGGGGGTTTCTTCATTTTGCTGGGGGGCAGGGGACGGGAGGTGCTGGGGGCCGAGCTCTACCTGGTGTAGACGAAGCTGAGGCAGGAAGATTTCACTCGGCAATTCAGCGGGATCCTGCCTCAAAATAAGAGGCGAAAAGGGCTGAGCACGCAGCTCAGTGGGGAGTGGCCGTCTGGAGCGGCAGAGCCACGGTGGAGGCCGCTGAGGAACGGCACCAAGCGCAGGGACCTGAGTTCGATTCCCCGGCACCATATAAGCTGGGCGTGGTAGCACGTGCCTGTTAGCCCAGCACTCGGGAGGCTGAGGCAGGAGGATCGCCGCGAGTCCAAGGCCAGCCTGGGCTCCATAGTGAGTTCAGGACCAGCCTGGGCTACAGAGCGAGACCCTGTCTCAAAAAAAAAAAAAAAAACAAAGTCCACCTGCCTGCTGATTAGGGCTGGAGACCCACGGCCCGGCACCGGCTCACCCTGGGCTCACCCCAGCGGCCCCGAGCCATCCTTTCCCCAAAGGTCACCCCCCACAGAAGAGTTCTCCACAGACAGTGGGGCTCTCACTGTGTACTTTGCTTCTATTATCATTACTCTATGCCTTATGATGAATCATACAATTATTTTATTTTACACTACAATGTAATAATAACAGAAACAAAGTGAGGTGAGTTGGAAGTGGCAGGGAATGCAGGCCCGTCGCCGCCGCACTAGGGGAGGCTGAGGCAGGAGAGTGGTAAACCCAGGCCCAGCCTGGGCAACTCAGCAAGACCCTGTCTCAACATGGAAAATAAAACACCGGGCTAGGGATGTAGCTCGGTGCGTGGGCCTCGGGCTCCATCCCTGGCGTCCCCGCCACAATGGACAAACCAAGGAAACAGGTGAAACTTCACCTATGCTGTGCGGCCTGGCTCCTCGCACGCCACGGCCACGACGGTGCCAGCGGCCACCCACCGGGTGCTTGCCATGCCTCCCGCCTGGCTGGCACTCACGGGTCCCCCAAGGTGAGGAAGGATTGGGCACCCCGTGCCTGGTGTGTTTTGGGCACCTGCGGGCAGGGCCCTGATCGGGAGCCTGGGACTGCCCCCACCTCCAGCCTGCCCCCTGGTGTTGCAGGGCAGCCGGACAAAGGGGCCTGGGGCAGAGGTGTGCCAAAGACTGGGAAAACACAGGGACGCTGGGGCACGAGCACAGCGCCCTGAGAACACTGGGGGTGGCGGCGGGCACAGGGGAGCCCGAGGTGCGGGGTACCCAGGATCGGGCAGGGGGAGACTGTGTGCCTCAGAGTATCCGGGCACAGGAGTACCCAGGCGCGGGGGACGCGGGGCACAAAAGGTGAGGGTTTGAGGGTTCACGTGCAGGGTCTACAAAATCTGGGGTACCCAAGACGCAGGATGTCACAAACACTGGGGTCCCCTGGGGCCAGATGCATGGACTCTGGGTGTCGGTGGCCCAAGCAGGAGGCTGAGAGCGAGGAGGACCGCCGGGGTTGGACGGGCTTGGTGGGGTTTGGACAGGCCGTGGGCGAATCTGCCCACGGAAGCTTCAGTCCCAGAGCCTGCCCCGTCCCCCCACAGCCCCTCCAAACTCTCTGCCCTGTGATCCCCCGGCCCACGCTCCCTGGTGGGGTGGGTGGAGACCGGGCAGCCAATTCCGGCCCCGCCAGGGGTGCGCCACGGATCCCACGCGTGGGAACGTTCTGACGGGATTTTCCCAAACGGAACCCACCAGCTTTTAAATACCGCTAAGTTTCCCGTCCTGTAAGGAAAGACCACGCTTCACCTGGCATGGTGGCGCAGGCCTGCCATCCCAGCACTCTGGGAGGCTGAGGCAGGAGGATCACAAGTTTGAGCTCAGCCTGGGCAACTTAAAGTCCTGGCAACAAGACCTTGTGTCAAAATCAAAAATAAAAACGGGCTGGGGATGTAGCTAAGGAAGACCCCGAGCTGGGTTCCTGGTACCTCAAGACAAAAGAAAGGCCACCCTCCCAGCCTCTGGCGAGTACGGGTGGAGGGATTCTTCTAGACCCAGCCAGGGGTCAGTGGGCTGCTCAGGGGCTACGGGGCGGGGCGGGGCGTGGAGGTGGAGGACCCTCGAGGTGCCCGGCCTTCCCGGAGCTCCACGTTCTGACACCCTTTGTATCTTTTGGGGGTTTTCTGTGGCACTGGGAATGGAACCCAGGCCACGGCACATGCTGGGCAGAGGTAGCAGCCTTAATCCCATTGGGCTAAGAGGAAGCCAGAGATCAGCACCCACGCGAGGATTGTCCGGCTCCTCCCGCACACACCGCGCCCACCTTTTGGCATGCCAAAGCCTTCCATAGATCTGTTGATATCTATGCCCCTGTGGGAAACTGAGGCACGCACAGCCTGGCGCCCCCTCCTCCCAGCAGATCTGCAGTCCAGCACAGACGAGTGGGATCTGTTTCGCACCCACCAATTCCACAGGTTTCCCAGAACCACCGGCCCTAGTCCCTCCAGGGCCAGAGCCCCACAGCTGAGGGGAACCTGGGACTGGCCTGTCTACTCCACCCGAAGGCATGGGGCCATATGTGACCCAGGCTCTGGGCTGTGGGAGTCCCTGCCCAGGCCCGGAAGAAAAGGGCTGGCTTAGAAAGCAGCAGGGAACATGGTGCCGGGGTGCAGGTCCGTGGTCCCAGCAGTCTGGAAGGCTGAGGCAGGAGAATCCCAGGTCGGAGCCCAGCCTGAGTAGCGTAGTGACTTTGTGGGACCCTGTCTCTCCACCAAAAGTAAAATGGGCTTGTGATGTAATCCGGTGTGGAGACCCTGGGCTCAGCTGGGGAGAGGGTAGCAGCAGTCACACACAGAGCCCTGGCCCTCACCAGCCCCCCAACGGCTGGCTGAGCGACAGCCTCTGGCCCCAGGATCTCTCGGAAGGTGCTTTTCCTCCTTGTTTCCAGCCCAATCGGCCCGGAGTTACTGCTCCAGTCGGTCCCACCCACACTTGTCTTTCTTTTGTCTGCTCTTTCTTTGGCTGCACTTGGAATCGAACTCAGGGCCTTTGTTCGCCCTGAGAACTAAACCCCAGGCCTTTTGGTATTTCATTTTGGGAAATGGTCTAAGTTGTTCAGGTCGTAATCAAATATGAGATCCTTCGGCCTCAGCGCCCAAGCGCCTGGCTTCTGCGTTCAAATCCCTTCCCTGTTCTCAGCACACCCCCTTCCTCTAAAATGCACATCAGGATTCATCTGCCCTGAGGCCCCACCGCGCCCCGGACCCCTCCCGAGATTCCGCGGGACCCCAGCGTGTGCTGAGCTGCCGACTGCGAGGCCTAGGCCTCCTTTGGGCGGCTCCCTTCCCCGCAGATCCAAGCCCGGGCTTCCTTCCTCCCCGGCCGTCAATCTCCGCCTCGCACCCATCTTTCATGAAATGGAGCCCGGAGCCCGGCTTCCAGGTCCGGCCTCCGGAGATCCCGGCCGGGTTTTACCTCCGAGACCGTCCCCTCCCGCCGCCGCGTCCCGATCCCGCGTCCCCCGGCCCCGCCCCCACCCGCTCCCAGTCGGCTGTTCTGCTCAAGTGCCTATTTTTGGCGCGGGGCCCGGGTTGGTAGCCCCCACCGTGGGCACCCCCGGCAGCCCCGGCTCCGGCTCCGGGGATCCGCGGCAGGACGCGCCTTCCCCGCTTCGGGGCGCCGGGACGCCCCGCAGCCCCGGCCCGCAGCCTGCCCGCGCCGCCTCGCCTGGCCGCGGAGCCCAAGCCCGTCCCCTGCCCTACTTCTGAAAGTCAATCAGCGGCCGCGCCGCGGCTACGGTGTGGAAATCCGCGCCGGGCTTTCGCTCTTGCAAAAAAAAAAAAAACAACCTAAAATTCAATTTTTTTCCCTCTCTACTTTCCACCACTGTCACCCCAGAGCCAGACGCTGGACGCGTGTGTAGACACGAGCCGGCCCCACACTGCCCTCGGCCTGCCCGGCGCCGGCCCGGCCACTGGGCGCCCCGCGGCGTCCCGTCCCGGCCTCGCCCCCGCCCGCCCCCGGGGTCGCTCTGGTCTCGCCGGGCACGGAGCCCCTCCGGTCCCGCGCTCGGCGCGGGGATGCCGCGGCCGGTCCCGCCGCCGGGTCCGCCCCTCCCTCCCGGCCCCTGCTCGTCCCCTGCCCCGGCGCCCCGCCCCGCCCGGTCTCCCGGCCCGGTCCCCTCCCGCCCGGGCGTCGCCGTTGCCAGCGCTTCCCGCCACCCCTTCCCTTCCAGGCCGCGCGCCGCCGGGAAATCCGCCGCGGGTCTTCGCCGCGCCCGCCTCCCCTCCCCCACGCCGCGCCGGCGCGGGGACCCGGCGAGTCGCCTCCCGGGGCGGGGGCGAGCGGGAGCGGAAAGTCCAGGCCGGGTTTTGCGGCCGGCTCCCGCGGCGCCGCGCAGGCCGGGCGGCCGTCCCGGCGCGGAGTCCAGGCCGGGCTTTGCGCGCGCCCGCGGCCCCTCCCGGAGCGGGTGCGCCGGGGAGCGGGCAGAGCCGCGGCTTGTCATTGCTGGTGCCCGGCGCCGGCTCGGTCCGCGCGTCCTGCGGTGCCCACGGGCCCAGCCCGGCGCCCCCGCTCCGGCCACCCCGGGGACGCGACGCCGCCGCCGCCGCCAGCCGCGCCCCTCCCCCGCCCGCCCCCCGCGGCCACTGCGGGAGCGCGAGCCGCCGGCGCGGGAGCTGTCGCCGCTGCGGCGCCCGCCCGCTGTCTGCCGAGGAGGCCGCGGCCGATGGGGCCGCGCGGGCCCCGCAGCGGAGCCGCTGGGCGGCGGGCGCCGGCCGGGCCGCCCGGGCCGCTGCCCCGCTGACCGCCGCCGGGAGCCGCCCGCGCGCGCACGTGCCGCCCCCGGCGGGCCGCGGGGCTGCGGGGAGATGCGGGCCGCCGCCGGCGCCGCCTCGGGGGGCTCCGCCGCGCCCCCGCCCCCGGCGCTCTGACGCCGCCGCCCGCCGCCGCCGCGCGCCAGCCGACGCTTTTTTTTTTTTTTTGCCCCTTTTTGGTTGGTGGCGGTGGTGCCGGGCCGGAGGAAGGAGGGGACACGGAGGCCGCCCCAGCCCGCCGCCCCGGCTCCGGGAGATGCGCCGGGCGGGGGGGCCGGCCTCGCGGAGCCGCGGGAGCGACGCGCACGCCCGCGCCGGAGCCGCGCGGGGCAGGTGAGTGTCCGCGGGCCGCGCCGCACCTGGCCAGGTGTGCGCGGGGGCGGTGCGGGACCGCGCCAGGCCGTCGCGCGCGAGCGGCGGGTTGGGGGGGCGCCGGGGTTCCGATGGCGGCCGCGGGGTGCCGGCGGGGGAGGGGGCCGAGTGTGCCCGCGCGTGGCGGCGTGTGCCCGCGCGCGCGCCAGCCTTTGTGGGGAAGCGGCGCGGCGGGGCCGGCGTGTCCCCGGTGCGGGCGCGCGCGGGCGCCTGGCGCCCTGTTTGTGTAGGTGTTGGCGGGCGCGGAGAGGATGCGTGAGCGCGCCGCGCCCCCGAGGCGCCGTGTCGGGGGCCGGCACTGCGGGATCGCGGGCCGGCCGTGGTTTTCTCGGGGTCGCGGGGGCGGGGGTCTGTCTAGGTGTCGAGCCGGTTGTCGCCGTCGGGAGCCCGGGGACCGCGGGGCCATCTCCGTCCGTGGCGCCCGGGGGAGCGGGAAGCGCTGGCAGGTCCGGGCTGCGGGGCGCGCCGTGGGGGTGGCTGTGGGTGCCCCCAGGAAGGGAGTCCCGATCAGCGCGCGCGCCGGGGCCGCCGTGGGCTCCGCGCGGCCAGACGCCCTCTCGAGGATCCGACCGCCCCGGCGCCATCCGCCGACGGCGCCCCACCTGCCCGCAGGCCCGGCCCCTTGCCAGGCCCCGCTCGCGTGGACACCGGCCCGCAGCGCCGGCTCGTCCGGCACGTCGCCGCGCCTCCGGCCGCTGCTCGCCCCGCGCGCGCCCGGCCCCGCCGCCCGGCCCGGCCGTCCCGCACCTCCGGGCGTGTGCGCGGGGGTGGGCCAAGATGGCCGCCAAGATGGCCGGCGCCGCCGTCTCCCGTCTCCGCTCGCTCTCCGCCTCCGCGCGGCGGGTCGGGGCGAGGGGATCGGGTCGTGTGGGGACTGGCGTTCGGACATGGGCGGCGCACGTCCGCGCCGGGCATGGCGATCTCCGGCGCTGCCGGGACGGGGCTGTCGGCGTCTGCTGCCGCCGCAAGCGCCCCAAGGGCGGCGGGGCCGGGCCCTCTCCGCACGCGCGCCGCCGTGTGACTAGGAAGCTGGCCGGGACGCGGAGGGCGGGGGACGCCGGGCGGCCGGCACGATCACGGGGAGAGTCGGCGCGACCCCCGCGCCCGCCGTCGCGCGCCCGGCCGGACTGGCTCGTGAGTATCGGGACGGAGCCGTGGAGGCGGCGGACGGGCGAGTTCCTGCCGCGGGTCGGCCCGGCGTGGGGCGTGGAGCCGCGGGAGGCGGTGGCCCTAGGGCCCCGGGCTGTGCCCGGACACCTCGGCCTCGCCGCCCGCAGACGGGGGCCACGGGTATCCATGGGCCTCCGTGGCAGATCCGGCGTCCACGCGTCCGGCCCAGCGGCGTGTCGTCCGCTGGATTTGGGGCGCAGCGGGGCCTCGGAGGACTAGGCACCGTCGCCAAAGTCCCGCGGTCCCTGAGCCGTCTCGCCGCAGTCCTGCTGGTGTCCGTGTCGCCCCGTTGTGCCGCGCGTGGCCCGCGGGTGTGTCGGGCCACCGCGGGGCGCGAGGTACGCTCAGTGCGTGCGGCCGCACCTCCGAGGGCTTCTGTGCCTTGCTGGACGTCCCGCGACCAGGTCCCCGTCCCGCCCCGCGGAGCTCGGGCGGGCCACGCATGAGCCGCTGCGGTTAGCGAGCTGGGAGAGGCTCCTTCCTACTCTGATCTTCGGAGCTAGGGGGTCCCGGCTGCGGGGACGCCCCGGCCCGCGTGCGGCAGCGTCGTGTCTGACAGCACCCGCTCCACGCGCAGGTGTTCTGGTTCCGCTTTCAGGCCTCCCCCGTCCGTGTGCCTCAAGTGTGTTGGCCGTGATTTTTGCCGCAGGGCCTTTGCACGGGCTGTTCCTGCCACCCAGCACTTTCCCTCATGCACCTGTGAGGCTCTGCTTCCTCAGCCCTCACACCTCGCCCCCGCAGGGCCCCCACGCACCCCAATTCTGGCTGCAGCCCCCCCCCCGCGGCTTTCCACACGCTCTGCAGTTTCCTGGTCTATCATGACTGGGGTCGGAGGGCTTAGAGTTGCTTTCGGTCTGGTGCTTAGACCCCGCGGGTTCCCTCGGGTCACCCCTGGGTCAGCAGCAGGGGGTCTCCCCAGGGGTCGGCCTGGCCATGCCTGTGCGGATGCGTGTGCATGGGACTGCACCCCGGAGTGCCGGCAATCCCTCGGGAACCGGGGAACCGACCGGGCAGAGGCGCCTGCCGCCCCCAACACCAGGACAAGGTGGGCACGCGGCTCGCGACGCCCCCAGGCAGCGGCGGGCAAGCGGGCAGCCGAGGCAGCCTCCCGGGCCCCCAGAGGCGCCGGCTGGGGCACCGGGCGGGGGTCGTGGGCGCTTAGCAGCTGCCCGGTGCGCATCCACTGGGCGCTGGGAACTGCGGGCCTCGCGGGCGCCACCGCGGGCGGCATGACTGGCGCGGACCTTTCAGGAAGAGCCGGGCACGGCTGGGGTGGGTGGGGACCCATCTGGGCGCGTTATGCTGGGTGGCGCCTCGGGAGGCTGAGGCAGGAGGACCCGGTGTCCGCGATGCCGATGGCGGCGGGGAGCTCCGGGGGAGAGCGCCCGTCCACAGCCCCAGCCCTGTCCCGAGCCGGGGTCGGGGGAGGCGGCCCCGTGGGGTCGTCTGTGGCTCCTGGCTTTTCCACACAGACTTTCCCCGGGGACGGAGGGCCGGCCGGGTGGGGAGAGCCGGCACCGCCTTCCGCCTAGGCCTGGGCGCCCACTCGCCCCGGCTGTTGCTCCTCTGCTGTCTGTCCCTGTGCCGGGTCTCTGCCAGGCCCCAACCCCTAGCACCGGTGGCTAAGGGGCTGGGGATCCCTATGTAGGACACGGCGGGTCGCCACCACAGTCCCTGTCACCTCCCTGCCGTCTTTTTTCCTTTCTGCCTTGAACCAAACTGGACTTCCTCACGGCAGCTCCTTCGGTGAGAACACAGGCCCGGCCCCACCTGAGACGCCTTCTCCTGCCCTGCGGGACAGCGTGGCTTCCTCCCTCACTCTCGTGGGCTTTGCCCGGAGAGTCACCAGCCGCTGTTCCTTCCCCGTAACTGGCTGTGCCAGGGCTCAGAGTCTTTGGCACGCTGTTTCCCGGTGCCTGGCAGGCGTCACTGCTCCCAAAACACGCGTGGAACCACCAAGTACTTTCCCAGTACTGGGGATGGAACAAGGGCCTGGCACGTGCTGGCAAGGGGGCACCGCTGCCCTGCACCCGGCCCAGGCAAGCCAGCTGGGGGCCCTCGTGCTGCCCCCGGGGCGGGACGGAGCTGGAGCCAGGGCCCGGCCAGCGTGGCGCTGCTGGGGTCCCGACCGGGCTGCTCCGTGGTCTGCCGGGCACCTGTCCTGTCTGTGTGGCCTCTGGTGGCACTAGGAGACCCAGAGAGCCCCGCGCACCCTGCTCAGGGCGCTGAGTATGAGACTGAGGTGGCGGGTGGATGGGGCGACCGGGGATGGGTCTCCGGGTCAGGCTTGGGCTTGGGCTCCAGGTCGGGGGTCGGGGTCATGGGTCAGGCTCAGGGCGCTGGAATAGCAGCCAGGCGGCACCCAGAGCATCCGGCCCCGGCCCGCCTTCATGTCCATGCAGGGTCTTGCGAGGTTGCCCGGGCTGGGTCTGAACTTGGGGTCCCCCTGCCTCAGCCCCCCAGAGTGCTGGGCTTTGGGGAGACTGCCACAGACAGGATGTACCCAGACCCCATGGCAGGGCCAGCCTGGTAGGAGAGAGGGCAGGGAAAGGAAGGGAAGGCCAGGTCAGAGGGGGACTGCAGGGCCCGTGGGTCATCTCCGAGCAGGACCCCATCCCAGTGAAGGCCAAAAAGGAGACGAGGGGAGAATGTTCAGGTACCTGGGCAAGAGGGAGAAGCCTGTGCAAAGGTCCTGAGGTAGAGCTGTGACTGGGGTTTTGCATTGTCCACAGCCATGGAGACTCTGGAGAGGACTGGAGTTCACAGGCACGCTCTACCTGCCATGGGGGTCTGTGCTGTGGACAGGGTGGTGGGAGGAGGTGGCTGGGAGATGCCCCGGGGAGATGGGCTGTGGGGGCTGGGCGCAGGAGCCCTGGAGAGAGGACAGTGGCCTGCGCCAGGGCACAGGAGGCTCCCAGCTGGGCACCGGCTGACCTCGGTGAGGCGGACACTGGGCCTGAGGTGGGCTGGGAAGGGGGGTCTGGCCAGAATCCTGCCGCAGACCCAGACCCTGGGTCTCACCTGGCTATCACGGTACCCACTGCGCAGATGTCCAGAGGCTTCTGCAGGCCCCAAGCCCTGGGCTGGCGTGGCCCGGGCAGCAGGCGAGAGGTCAGGGTCGAGGCGCCGCATGGTGGGCGAGCCGCAGGACCCAGAGCCCCCCACCCCCGGACTCCCACCTCCTGGCGCAGCGGGTTTCCATGGCAACTGCAGGCAGGGCGGGCTCAGCGCCCCCTCTCCTCCTGCCACCCTCCCGTTCCTGTTCCGGGGCTCCTGAGGACAGACCTGCCGCACCGCCTGGGAGGGGACATGCACGTGGCCATGGGGACAGAGGACACACCTATGTGGCCCCTGAGGGGGACCGGCATGTGTTGAGCCCTGTTTCCTGTAGGTGACACGGTCAACTGAAAGGGCTGGGTTGCCAGCGAGGCACAGACACACGCGTGGCCCCTGTCTGATATCATGGGACGCGGCCAGGGCCACAGATCTCCCGGCACAAGCCCGGCCTGGCCTGGGGCCCGGTAGCCTGTTGGCTGGGCTCACGGCTCCTCCCCAGCCGGGTAGCTGGGTACTGCGCTGGGCACACTCTATCCCCCATCTCTCTCTGTGGCACTGAGGATCCGTCTGAGCCGTGTCCCTGGCACCCCCTCTGCCTTCTGCTGAGATGGGATCTCGCGCTGTGGCCCAGGCTGGCCTCTTACGGCAGTCCTCCTGCCTCAGCTTCCTGAGTGCCAGGATTACAGGTGTGCGCCATCATGCCTGGCTTCCAGCCCTTTTTTATTTTTAATTTTGACACAAAGTCTGGCTAAGCCAACCCAGGCTGGCTTGAACTTGCTGTCGTCCTGCCGCAGGCTCGCATTGCGCCGGCATGAGTCTGTGCCTCTGGGCTTGGCTCCTGGCTGCGTATTTCGACGCTTGGATCCCACCTTTCTCTGTAAATTGTGGGGTCCGGGCAGCTCCCACCACGAAGTTGTTGGGAGGCTGAGATATGTGGGCCGGGGGTGGCAGCTGCTTCCTCTGGGGAACCAGCCAGAGTCTCCCCAAGCCCCCATGAGAGTCTGCGAGGGCCGCTGGGGCAAAGCACCAAAACCAGGAAGTCAGCCTCACCCCGTGGGCCAGAAGCCCGTGGTCAGGGCTGCCAGGCTGCCAGCGCTCCAGTCTCCCGGCCTCTGCGGCTCTGGTGGCCTCAGGGTCGAGAAGCACCACTGGGCTGGCACAGTGGTCGCGTGGCCGGATTGCTGGGGCACACCTCGTGGGTCGAGTCCCCGTTTCCACAAGGATACCAGTTCCAGGCTGTCAGGCCCACGCACATGAGCTCATCCTGACTGGGTGACTGTGTCGCCAAGCATATCTTCGAGCTGGCATGGTGGTACACGTGCCTGTTGTTACAACATTCTGGGAGGCTGAGGCAGGACAGTTTCAATTTGTCTCAAAATAAAAATATATGAAAAAAGGGCTGGGGGCGCAGTTGAGTGCAGTGGCCCTAGGTTCAATCTCAGTACTGGGGGCCGAAAACAAGATCATCTCCAAATCGGTGACAGCCCAAATCCTGGTGCTGTCGGCACACAGTTCAGTCCCTAACGTGCCCTCGGCTGGTCTCAGCCCTGGCCTGGCCTTCCCGGCGGGCAGCGACGGAACCCCGTGGCTGGGAGCCCCAGGGACCTGCGCCCAGGCAGCATTCGCCGTGGCCGCCCAGGCTGCGCCGGCTCTCTGGGCAGCTCCAGGCCAGGCCGCGGGACTGCAGCGGGGGCAGGGGATGCCCAGCCCAGGAGTCTCCTCCATGGAGGGAAACTCATGCCGCGGGGCCTTGCGTGCGTTCCCCGGCCTTGATCTCCTGGGAGGCTGAGGCAGGAGAACTGCAAGTTGCGCCCAGCCCGAGCAGTGTAGCCAAACCTGCTGTGACATAGACGGGCCGACGCGGGCTCGGGAGCCTTTAGGGTTAGCTGAGGCTGTCGGTGGCCCACTCCAAGAAGACCCGTGTCCCTGTACGGAGACAAGTGACCGAGGGCACCGTCTCCCGTGTGCGTGGAGAAGGGGCCCTGTGGGGAGCAGTGGCCTGGAGCGGGAAGGGAGCGGGCTGCGTGGGAGAGAGCGAGTGTCCGTTGCTTCAGTCCGTTGCCCCTGGGTCAGGCCCTGCTGCCGCCCCAGACCTCCCCAAGTCTCCCTGTGATTGCGCCCCTTGTAGGAGAGGGGCGGGCGGGCCCCAGTGATGACGCCGCCTGGATGCCGCTGGGAGCCGTCGCTGAGGCGAGGGAGGGAGGTCCGGCGCGCTGCACAGGTGTGGCTGGCGCCCGAGCCTTGTCTGTGGCGGCGCTGAGTGTGGAGCCCAGCCTTCACGCAGAGCTACGTCCCCAGCCCGCTGTTTAACTTTGGATTTTGAGACACGGTCTTAATAATTCTCTCAGTTGTTCAAGGCTGGGCTTGACCGTGCCATCCTCCTGCCTCAGCCTCCCAGAGTGCAGGGGTGGCAGGCCTGCGCCCCAGGCCTGGCCTTGAACATTTCGGCTTGGGGCTGCGTGCACCCTGGAGGAAGGAGGGCTGTTACCGGGCACCGAGGGTGTCTGGGGCAGAGGGCACTGGGCGCTCGCGGCGCTGGCGTCTCTCGCAGGCCCTGAGTCCTGCCTCGCAGCTGTCCTGTTCCGTGTCCTTGTTTATGAAGGAGACGGCGGGGGGGGGGGCTCAGGAAGGTGGTGACCCCAGGGCACCGGGCACAGTAGTGGAGACTTGTGTCCACAAATCTACATGGGGCACGTCTGTGCTGAGACCTCCGGGACAGGTGGAGACACGTGGTGGGACCCGGAGGCCAAGGGAGAGCGGGCGAGGGGTGCCGGCAGGGGCCGGAGGCCAGCAAGGGGTGCGGCCAAGGTCAGGCCGCGCGTGGCGCCTCACGCTGTAATGCCAGCCGCTCAGGAGACAAGGCGAGAGACCGCCAGGCCAGGCCAGCCTGGACAGCCCAGTAGACCCTGTCTCGGTCGAATTCTAACAGGGCTCAGGTGTAGCCCAGTGATGAGTGCCTGCCGCTGTGGGGGGCCCTGGCAGGGTGGCACCTCCACACCCTGGGGTGGGGCACCAGAGGACGTTACACCAGGCAGAGTAAGCCGGAGGGCCGGGAGCGTCACTCGGTGGCTAGAGCTTGCCTGAGTGCACAAGGCCCGGGGTTCGATCCCCAGCGTTAAGTCAGCCAGGCGTGGTGGCGCACACCTATAATCCCAACTTGGGGGGCTGAGGCAGGGGGTCTAAGGCAGGAGGACTGCTGTGAGTGTAAGACCCGCCTGGGTTACATAGCAAGGCTCTCTTTCAAAATAAGTAAGATAAAATAAAATACTCCACGATTACTGCATGACCTCACTCGTGCGTGGAATTGGATGGGAAGGGGAGCTCAGGGCGGAGTCAAGTGGGGTTCTCGGGCAGGTGAACTGTCCGGGAGGGGAGGCAAGGCACTTCCAGCCGGCCCAAGGTCCCAGCTACTTGGAAGTTCAAATGGGAGGATATGCTTGAGTCCAGAGGTTCAAGACCAGCCGAGGCAACAATACAGGTGCCGGCCTGTAATCCCAGCACTTGGGAGCCTGAGGCAGGTGGATTGTCCTGAATCCAAGGCCAACTTGGGCTACAGAGAGAGACCCCGCCTCAAGAAAAGGCAAGGAGACAAACTTGTAGTTTAGAATAAGCTCCAGTCTACACAGCAGTGCCCGGATTCGCGGTTTGCTGAGCAGGAATTCCAGCCGCCAGCTCGGGCGCCGCGGCCTCCAGCAGTGTGCACCAGGTGCCGTGCCACGCGCCTTCAGTGTAGATGGGCATTTTGTCAGTCATGCCGTAATAAAGCTAGGGGAACCACAGTGTGTTGGCACATGCCTGAGGTCCCTGCTTCTAGGAAGGCTGAGGCAGGAGGATTGCTTGGGCCCAAGAGTTTAAAGTTCAACATCAGGAGACCTCTCTCCTCCCCTTCCCTCAAAAAATTTCATTAATTGTGTTTCTCATTTTTATTTTGTGCTGTTGGGGAGTGAGCCCGAGGCCCTGCACTGAGCTATATCCCGAGCTCACACATTTTTATTTTTTGAGACAATTTCTTGCTAACTTGCCCCGGCTGGGCTCAGACTTACAATTCTCCTGCCTCACCCTCCCAGACTGCTGGCATTCCAGACCTGTGCCACCAGGTCCAGCTGCTTTTTTTTTAGGCTAGAGAGGAAAAGTACCCCCTCTGTAGAAACACCCTGGTGTCTGCCAGTGAGTGGGTGGACAAAACATTCCCATTCAAACAGTGGGGTCTTAATGAGCCATAAGGGAGCGGAGTCCTTACCCGGCCACAGCACAGCCCGGAGCCATGTTCTCTGGAGTCCATCTGTGTCAGATGGCAGGGCAGGCACGTCCACGGACACGCGAAGGAGTTGAGTCGCTATCAGGGACTGGAGTCTGGGGAGGCGGAGAGAGGTTACTGCTGAAGGGTTTCTGTTTAGGGTAATTGCAAAATAAAAAAAAAGGGCTTTGAGAGCCAGGCCCCATGGTACAGTCTGCCATCCCGGCACTCTGGGAGGCCGAGGCAGGAGGATTGCTGTGAGTTCAGGACCAGCCTGGGCTACAGAGCGAGATCCTGTCTCAAATAAATAAACAAAAATAAAAATGAGTTGGGAACTAGGCGTGGCGGATGCACACGTGACCCCACTTACTTAGAAGGCTGAGCCAGGCAGTCGCAGGTTCGAAGCGGCCCAGAATGCGTAGGATGTTCCGTGGTTGGGGGCGGAGGGCCAGTGGTGACGTGTATGTGACCTGCAGGAGCCCTAAGCTCCAGTACTCACACATGAAAATAGTTTACATGGTTAAAATTATATAATTTTAAAAGCTGAAAGGTTTCTCTTAGAGCCGGGAGACTCTGGGGATGAAAGGGCAGGAGGGAGGGCGGTTGGACGTGGCCCGGGCAGATGCCAGCGTGTCCGGGAGGTCAGGCAGCGCGGCATTGAGGGGTCAAGGCCAGGCACGGTGGTCAGGCCTGTCACCTCAGCGCTAGGAGGCCGAGGCAGGAGCATCAGATTCAAGGCCTGCCGGGGCAATTTACAGTGTGACTTTGTCTCAGAATAAAAAAGCAAAAGGAGCTGGGCCTCCTGGCATAGACTTGGAATCCCGGCACTGGGGGGCTGAGGCCCGAGCCTGGACAGCTTCGTAACTTAGCGAACCTGTCTCAGAATATAAGGAGAAAAGGAGCTGCCGGGGGAGGCGGGGCCCGTCTACCACAGAAAAGGGTCGGTCCACATGTTTGGGCGCCTGGGGTGTGGCCAGAGGCCCAGCGCTAGGAGCGCTGCTAGCCGTGGGGGCCTTTGACCTGGTTCCGTGGGGTGCAAGCCCTTGGGGGAACCGGTGGAAGGGGGCCGCCAGGGTGGGGACACAGGGCTGAGGGGCGCTGGTGGCCCTCGCTGCAGGTGGGGACTGCGGGGTTGCAGCTGGAGGAGGAGTTGCCCCGTGGCTGGCGGCCCTGTGTGGCGCTGGGGCTGGCAAGCTCTGCCGGTTCCGTGGACCCCGGTGTCATGACCAGAACTCTGCATGCTAGATGCCCGAGGAAACCAGGCTGGACAGGTGACAAGACTGTTCCAGGGCCGGGCAGTTGCCCGTGACAGCACTGAGTTCCAGCTCCCATGGTGCAGGGACGGCAGGCCGGCCCCACGGCTGCCAGGCGGCCCCTCACCACTGCCCCAGGCTCCGGCCTTCGGCACCTGCCGGCTCCCAGAAGCCAGGCGGAGACGAGCCACCAGCCGGGGGACAAACCCACCCATCCAGGGCTGGGATGCGGCCTCTGGGTGGGATGTGCTCTAAAACCACGGCGCACTAGGTGTGGAGGCGGGAGCAGGAGGACTCCTCAAGTTCAGGGCCAGCCGGGGCTACGTGGTGAGTTCAGGGCCAGCTTTGGGTGTAGACTCTCAAAAAATTTTTAAATAAAATGATACAATAAAGCGAAGGTGCCCTAGGCCAGGTCACGTCACGCTGTGGGAACAAAGGTGCTGCTGTGGGGCGGGGCGGGATGGTGAGGGGCAGGACTCCGGGCCGGTGCCGAGGTGGGTGGGCGTTTGGCAGTGCGCAGGGCCCCAGCTTCCGTCTGGCCCTTCAGCTCACAGGTACTGGCCCAGCCGCATCCCCGCCTCGGAGCGCTTTCCTGCTCCTTGGGCTGCTGACCTTGAGGCAAGCTGGCGGGCTTGTGCTGGGGTGGGAGTCAGCACACAGTCCGTACCTTGGGGTGCCAGGAGGGGGCCCGGACAGCATCTGGGTGTAGGGGGACTGTGGCCTGGGCTTGGGGGCGGCAGCAGGGGCCAGAAACGGGCAGTGGGCAGAATGCGTGCGGCAGCGCCAGGCTTTTCGGTCTGAGGTTCACACAACAACTTACTACAGCGTGCCGGGCGGCTCTGGAAGTTGGGGGCGCGGTTGTGAGCGAGACCCGGAGTCCTGGCGGAAGGGACATGGCATATGTTAGATGGGTTACATCTGTTTTTGGTTTTCGTTTGTTTGTTAAAGACAGAGTCTCGCTCTGTAGCCCAGGCTGGCCTTGGACTCAGGGCATTCCACCTGCCTCAGCCTCCCCAGTGCTGGGATTACAGGCGTGCACCACCACACCCGGCTTCATATGGTGCTGGGGAACTGACTTGGGGGCCTTATATTTGCTAGGCAGCTACTTTAACTCCTAAGCTATGCCCCCACCCTGAGCGTTACATTTGAGCAAAGGCCTGAGGGAGCTGGCTGTGTGAATAATTTGTGGACAGAGCTGCATGCAAAAGAAAACACAAGTGCAAAGGCCCTGGGGCAAGGCCTGGGCAAAGTAGAAGCGAGGCTGGGGAGCCATCTGGGCCAACTGGTAGACTGCAAGTGCTTTAATGTGGGTGGAAGGGTAGTTAGGGCTGTGTTGAAAGAGTCCAGGCTGGAAGTAAGAGCACTACAAAGTTCTGGGACAGCTGGGCTGACAGTGGGCGAGCGCACAGCTCCCACTCTGGAGGCCCCCCGGGGAACGTGTTTCCAGCAGGCTCCTGGCGAGGCCAGTGACTCTGGGCTGGGCCACCTCGGAGAACTGGGGTGTAGGGAAAGCAGAGAACTGAAGGCAGAGGCCTTCCTGAGTGTGCAGCCTCAAATGAGGCTGTGGGAGCCCCTGGCCAGGGGAGGCGGGGTAGAGGTCAGGGCATGGTCTGCGGAGCCAGTGTCCCCGCTGTGCCCGGGGACAGGTGGCAGGGGACACCACTCCACATTCTCGCTGCCCCTCAGGGCACCCTCCTTCTACTCCGCCTGCCCATCTCCAGCTTACGTGCGGGTCCCTGGAAGGGAAAAAGGGCGTCCGGGTGTCCCTGGCCCCCCAATCTGTGGTGCCAGCCAGCTGAGTTTTAATCAGCTAGCAGAGTGCAGGAGCTGGGAAGCCAGGGGCTGGGCAGGCCTTGGGTCCGTGCCCACGGCCAGAGGCTGCGTCCAGGGCCACGTGCCTGGGTCTCCCAGCCCCTGGGGCGTCGGGGTAGGGGAGCGGATGCCAAGGCTGAGACGAGAGGGCAGGGTGTCAGGGATGCAGTGGAGCTTTGGGAGCCTGGGCACCCCGTGGCCGTGACATTCTCAGGAGCTTCCCTCAGGCACTTCCCGTGGCCATGAGGCAACAGTCCATGTGGACTCAGTGCCAGCTCCGGTGGGTGCCTGGGTGCAGGTCAGCCCTGGACAGGGCCTAAAGGTGCCAGCTGCCGCCGGAGCCGGGAATGGCCCCCCGATCCTCCCCCTAGGCCCCTGAGGCTGCTGCCCGCCTCACCCCATGTCTTCCCCCAGGCTGGTGGGCCAGGCCGTGGTGCCCGCTTGGTGATGTGGGCCGAGACCCCTCGCACAGGCCACTGAGAGCCCTGGACGCCCCCCTGCTCACCGCCATGGCCCGCCTGGCCGCCGTGCTCTGGAGCCTCTGTGTCACCGCCGTCCTGGTCACCTCGGCCACCCAAGGTAGGTGCCCCTGGGGCTGCGGGGTGACCACATCTCCAGGACCCAATGGGAGGGCGGCTGACGTTTTCAGAGTTCTTCAAGCACTTGCACAGAGCTGTGGAACCCCAACTGCTCCTGTACCCGGCTGGGCTAAGGGGGCTCCCAGAGCCTGCGCGCCCTCAGCAGGCCGGCGCCGGGTGCGGCAGCAGGGCCCTGGGCAAGAGAGGCCTTCCCGGGGCTGGTTCCCCTCTCCACCCACCCCTTCTCTCCTCTCCCCTGTGATTACATCTCTGAGGCTCTCACTGGGAGGAAGGCTTAATTAAGGCATGCCCGCTGACGTTTATTTAAAAACAACTAATTACCCAGCAAGGCCCTGTGCCGGCCCGGGATCCAGCCCATGCCAGTTAGTGCCTGAGCATGCCTACCCCGAGGGAGCGTGGTGCTGCGGGGCGGCCAGCCTGCTCCCCCTTGCCCAGAGGCCACCCCGTCTCTCTGCTTGTCCTCTGTACGAAGAGCTGGGGCCGTAGAATGTGCTTCCCACCTTCTGCTGGCCCTGGACAGCCACAAAGGTTCTCCTGTGCCCCAGGGATTTGGCACAGCTGTAGCCACCCAGCACTCCTCCTGGGCTCTCCGCGGCCCCAGGGTCTGCCCCACAGCCCCAGGGTCTGCCCCATAGCCCCAGCTGGGCCGGGAGGGGCCGCCTCCGCCCCCAGCCCCCGCCCCCAGCCCCCGCCCGGGCCGGGAAGCCTAAAATTAGAGGAGGAAGCAGATGGCGCGCGAGGAGCACATGGAGACACTTTCCCCAGCCGAGACACCGCCGTTCACCCCAGAACCCCCCCCAGGGCCTCTCTGCGGTAGCCCCATGGGACCCACCCGCTCCAGAGGGACCAGATCTCCGAGCAGGGGACATCTTGGCCCTGCTGCCACAGGCCACGCATACGTGTCCTCAGAAACCCCACCCTGGGCGCCGCACCCTGCCCCACACACAGGTGGCGCTGCCTACCTGGGATCCTCTGAGCCTCCCTGGCCCAGGACGAGGTTGGCTCGGCTGGCCCGCGTGTCCTGCCACGTCTTCTTGCAGAAGAGGAGCCTCCTGGTCAGACTCTGGCAGCGAGGCTCAGCCTTCAGCCAGGCACGGTGGCACGGGCCTCCCAGCAGGAGAATCCCACATTTGAGCCCAGCCTAGGCAGTTTGTGATTTAGTGAGACTCTGTCTCAAAATACAGTAAGAAAAGAGGGCTGGGTGTAGCTCAGCACTCCCGAGTTCAGCCCCTAGTGCCAAGAACCTGGGGGTAAGGGGTGTGCCCCAGTCACCCCGCTGCCCTCTGCTGGCGCGCTCGGCCACCCCATCTGTCACCGCGGCCCTAGCTCCCAGGAGGGACGGCCCACAGGCGCCGGTTAGTGGCTCAGCAGTGCCACCAGCAGGGCGCGGCCAGGATTTCACTTCACGATGGGCCCAGCAGTGGGCAGCCCTGGCCTCGGCTTGATGCCTGCCACCCTTCCCAAAGCCAAGCTCGCCTTGGCATGTTCACTCATCGGCATCACTCACTCAGGGCAGGTGTGGTGACAGGCCTGGATTCCTGGCTACTTGGGAGGCTGAGGCAGGAGGGTTACAGGTTTGAGCCCTGCCTGGGCAACTTGGTGACTTAGTGAGACCCTGTCTCCAAAAATAAAAACGATTCTCTAGGGCCTGCCGTCTAGGGCCCTGGGCTGTTGGTGCCCACGGTACAGGTCAGGAAGCAGGTGCAGGGAGGCTGCTGAGCCAGGCACACACGGAGTCGCCTTGCGGGCACACACCCCGAAGGCTCCTGGCTGCAGATGCTGGCTGGGCAGGCAGAGATTGCCCCTGGGCCGCAGCACACCTGCCCCGTCAGCCGCGAAGAGGGAGGCTGAGCCCCTCTTCTACAAGCATTTCGATTTTTGATTTTGAGACAGGGTCTTACTCAGGTACTCAGGCTGGGCTCAGGCTGGTGGTCCTGGCCACAGAGTGAGGAGAGGCCAAGAGAGGCTCTGCATGAGGCCGGAGTGCTGGGGTGTGGGCCCGCCCAGGTGCCAGGGCTACAGGTGTGCCCCTCTGGCCTTTCCACCCAGTCATGGCGTACACCATGAAAAGACAAGGCCCACGTGGGCCGAGGGAGGAGGGCGGGGCGGGCCGTGGAAGGCCCCAGGGGTCGCGGGCAGCACTAACTGCCAGCAGCCGCATGGGGTAGCCGTCAGTGGGACACCCTCACCGAGCCATGGTGTCCAGGATCCTTGTGGGAGCTCAGCCGTGTGGGCGTGGCTGGCCGCCAGCCTTGCAGACACGGTGTCGCCCCAAGTCCCCTCCCTGGGTCACACTGGTGGGCATGTGGTTGCTCTAGCCGCCCTGGCAAAGCACTGCAGATGGCGTGGCAGGAGCTCCTTTTCTCCTTTTTGATACAGGGTCTCATCTTGCGGCATTCCCGCCTCAGCCTCCCGGGTGCTGGGACCGCAGGCCGGCACTGCCACGGGCCCTCTTCTCGGCTGGGCGTGGCCCCCTCTCCTTTCTCGTGAGGTGTCAGGGATCAGGGATCGCGCCTAGGACTTCTGCACTGAGCTGTAGCTCCGATCCCTCGCTAAGCTGCCCACACTGGGCTGGGGTCTGTCATCCGCCTTAACTCCCCCGGTGCTAGGGCTGTGGGTATGAACCCCCCTACCCCCCAGCACAGGCCACCCTTTTTGGGATCCCCTGTACAGGAGCCTAGGGGACTAGAGCACCTGCCCTGGGTTTGATCCCAGCACCACGTGATGCCTGTGCATGGTGGCACATGCTGTTAATTCCTGCACTTGGGAGGCTGAGGCAGGAGGATTGCTGTGAGTCTGAGGCTGGTATGGGCTCCACAGTGAGTTCAAAACCAGCCCAACTCTCTCTCACAAACGAATGGGGGAGGGAGAGAGGGAATTAGTGAAATCTTAGTCTCACTGGGTCGGGCCACCTGACGGCCTCATTCTCCGCTGCACGTGGTGGTGCAGGCCTGTCATCCCAGCGCTGGGCCGAGGCAGGAAGATTGCGGGTTAGAGCCCAGCCTGGGCAACTTAGCTCGGCCCTGTCTCAACATAAAATCTGAATAAAGGCTGGGGATGTAGCTCCGTGGCGGGACACTGGCCTCTCGTGTGCAAAGCTCTGGGTCCATCCCTGGCCCACATCCGCAGCATCTCCAAATGTAGCCCATTCTGAGGTACTGGAATCAGGGCTCCAACTTTGGAGCATGGAAAGGCGGGACACGGGCCAGCCCATAAACTTCAGCAGACTAACGAGGTGGCGAGGCCAAGGCCTATGTGCCACGTGCTCCTTTTCCTCCTGCAGCGCTGGGGCTGAGCTTGCCTTGTGCCAGCTGGGTGGAGGGGCTCTCCTTGGAGCCGCACCCAGCCCGGGTGCCTTTCTTATCAGGCAAACCTTCTTAGGGGCCTAGAGGGCGCGCTCCAGAGCCCAGGGTAGCAGGGCGTGGTGCTGTGGGCCTGTCATCCTAGCAGTTTGGGAGACTGAGGCAGGAGAATCCCAAGTTCAAGCCCCTGCTGGGCAATTTAGTAACTTAGCAAGACCCTGTCTCAAAGTGAAAAATCAAAGGTGCCGAGGACGTGGCTCAGTGCGAAGGCTTCGGGCTCAGTCCTCAGCCCCTCCAAAAGGCAGGAAAGCCGAGGGTGAGGGACGGGCGTCTGGGAGAGGTGGTTGTCCTCCGGCGCCATAAAGAAGCCCACTCCACAGCCGACTCTAGGGTGTCAGGCACACGTGGCAGGGTGTCCCTGACATGTCCACCCCGCCCTGCCCCGCAGGCCTGAGCCGGGCCGGGCTGCCCTTCGGGCTGATGCGCCGGGAGCTGGCGTGCGAAGGCTACCCCATCGAGCTGCGCTGCCCGGGTAGCGACGTCGTCATGGTGGAGAACGCCAACTACGGGCGCACGGATGACAAGATCTGCGACGCGGACCCCTTCCAGATGGAGAACGTGCAGTGCTACCTGCCCGATGCCTTCAAGATCATGTCGCAGAGGTGAGTGGGGGCGGGACAGGTGTGCGTGGGGGCCCGGGGCGGGGACAGCGGGCGCTTCCTGACGGGACTGTGTGCCTTTGAGGGGTTGTGCCCGTGTGGGGTTTGTTTGCTTTTGTTTTGTTTGCAGTAGTGGAGATTCTGGACCCAGGGCCTCAGCCCTGAGCCACACCCCAGTCGCTTTTAGTTCTGAGTTAGAGACCCCCCCAGCCGCTGGCGGGGCTTGCCACAGTGCCAGCAAGCCCTTGCGAGCTCCCGAGTCAGAGCCTGTCTCTCCTCAGATCAGAACCCTTGTGGCTCCCGCCTCCCTTGGGACGCCCCCCAACCCTGCGCGACCTGCCCTGTCTGTTGTTGACTCCTGCCACCCCATACCCCAACCCCTTTGCTTCTCACAACGTGGCTACAGCCACACCAGCCTGGTCCATGCGCACACCAGCGCGTCCTCCGAGCTTCTGTCAGTGCTGTTCCCTGGCATCTCCTTGGTTCTTCCCTCCCACACTTGGGCCCCTCCTCGCCCCTCCACGGGGCTTGCCACACTGCGGCCTCGCATGCCCTCCTGGCCTTTCCCCGCCCCCTCGGCCTGCCTTCTGGCCACGTTCTGTGGGCGGCTGCCTTCGGGCTTCTGGCCACAGGGACAGGAGCCCCGCCCCTTGCTGCTGTGTCCCAGGCCTAGTGTGCAGCAGGAGCCTGCCTGAGGGTTCAGGGTGCACCCAGGTCCTGCAGGACTGGAGGAGGAGCCAGGCCCGGTGGCGCAGGCCTGGAATCCCAGCACTCTGGGCAGCTGCATGGGAAGATGGCAAGGTCAAGCCCACCGCGGGCAGCTTAGTCAGGGCCTGTGTCAAAACCAAAACAAAAAACGGGCCGGGTGTTGAGCACAGCCTGAAGGCCTGGGCTCGGCCGCCAGTGCAGACCAAAGCTCCCCCGCCTGCGTGAGCCACGTCCCCACGCCCACCTCCTCAGGAAGCCCCCTCCTCTGCCACTCCAGCACCCAGTGCAGCAGTGCCCACCTCAGGTCCAGCTCTTATGGGGAAGCTCAGCATCTGGGTTACGTGGCCAGAGAGCCGGGAACCTGCTTCCCAGAGTGTCCTGCTCCACAGCTCCACTATTAAACTGTGGGGGCCTTCGTCTAGTTACAGTGACAGCCGAGCTGCCTGGGCGACCTCACCACTGAGGAGTCTCCCCCGTGGCCCCCTTTGCTCTGTTGGGGTGGAGCCCCTAAAGGCACCCGCTCCCTGCCCACCCGTCTCATTGGTCACAGCTTGTTCACATGGACTTCTGGTACCAGGGGGGATGGGGCAGGAAGTCTCCAGCTGGAAGTCCTTGGAGGCTGGTGGTAGTTTTTGTTTTCTTTTGGGCTTTTTCCTCCTTATTAAGAAAGCATAATCACCAGGCATGTGGTAGCACATACCTGTAATTCCAGCACTGTGGGAGGCCGAGGCAGGAGGCTTGCAAATTTGAGCCCCAGTCTGGGTAATTTAGCAACATTGAGTTTGTCTCAAAAAATCAAAAGCGCTGGAGACATAGCTCGACATGAAGTCCCCGAGTTCAGTCCCCAGCGCACATGACCGAGCAGCGGGGAAGTGATGAGACCAACCGGTATTTTTTATGTGTGGTGCTGGGGACAGAATCCAGGGCCTCACGCGTACTAAGGGATCCACCACGAAGCTACACTGTGGCCCTGGGCTGGGGGTTGCTTTATTGGTGGTAGGGTTTGGTCTAGTCTGGGTTGGTTTGTGTGGTACTGGGAATTAAGCCCAGGAACTCTGGCAGCTGCTTCTGAGCCCAACAGCTTCTATGTCTCCAGCCCTTTTTATTTTAAAACACGATCCTGCCCAGTCTGGGCTCAAACTTGGCGATCCTCCTGCCTCAGCCTTCCAGAGTACTGGGAAGACAGGCCTGTACCACCACAGTCAACTTATTTAGAGACAGGACCTCGTTCTGTAGCCCATGCTGGCTGGGAACTCCCAGCAGTCCTTCGGTCTCGGCCTCTTGAGTGCTAAGATCACAGGCGTGCACCACCACTTCCGGCTTAGGCGGTGCTGGGCCTAGCACTTGCTTGGCAAGAGCTTCTAACCACTGAGCTATACTTCTAGCTCTCCGTTTTTTATTTTGAGAAAGGTTTTGCCGAGTTGCCCAGTAGGAATTGAACCCATGACCCACCTCCCGCAGCTCCCAAGCGGTGGGTTGCAAGCCGGCTGTGCCTCTTCTAAGTGATTACAATTAACCATTTTAAAGTGAGCACTCACAATGTTGTACAGTGACCATCTCCTCAGTTCCAGAACACCGCATCACCCCCAAAAGAGCCCACAGACTCGTCGCAGGCACTTTGCTGTCCCCTGTACTGCTCCCCGCCTTGGTCCGTGCCACCCCTCCTCCGTCCACCCGTCCCTGCCCCGCTGAGGCACCTGCCAGTCTGAGTGGCGGAGACACATCCGCAGGGGTCCGCCGGTTCTTCCACGGCACTGCAGTCCAGGCCTGTTCTCGTCAACAGCACGGGTCAGCGCCTCTTCCCTTTCCATGGCCCGGTAGCATTCTGTCGTGAGCAGCAGCACCCGGGCTGTCCTCCCTTCGGTCGGCCACGGACAGGGCTGCTGGGGGTGTGCGGATACAGGATTTGCTTGGATGCCTGCTTCGCATTCTGTGGGGCACACATCTAGAAACGAAACGACTGGGCCACTGGCGACTGCTCAGCCTTTTAAGGCCAGTTGTTGGGCTTCTAGACGAGTGGCAGTTCTGGCGTGAGGAAGGACCGCTTGAGCCAAGCTGACTCCATTTTGGTGGTGGGGTGGGTGAGGTGGCAGACATCCTGTGCCTGCTCCCTGGACTCCGAGATAAAATTTCTGCTCTGCTGCCTGGAGCAGGCCTCCCGGATGCCGGCTCCTTGTGTGCCCCTGTCCCGCGTGGCCTGTGTCAGGGAACAAGGACTGGGACTTAGGGACAGAGTGCAGATGAGAAATGCCTTATTTCTGCACTTGTTAGACAGCACCCCCTCCCCTCCACCCCCATTTACATGCTAGCCGGGGCTCCCTGTGGGGACTCAGAGTGTTCCCAGCTGTGCTGGTACAGATCTTCCCACACCACTGTGCAGAGGGTGGGATGTGGCCTTGAGGTCTCAGGTGGATACAGCTGGCCACTGGGAACCCTTCTGTGGATAGTATGTTTGCCAAGATGTCATGTCACATGTGTGCCAGCACATGTTTCTCTGTGACACTGCAGGGGCTTTAAGGTGTCACAGGCCTGTAATCTCAGCATTCTGGGAGGCTGAGGCAGGATGATCGTAAGTTTGAGTCCAGCTGGGCAACTTAGCAAGATAATGAGACCTTGTCTCAAGATTTTAAAAAGGGGCAGGACCCTCACTCAAGACCCCTCTTGAACTTGTCAGTAAGGGAGGAGTACAGGAAGAGAGGAAGCAGGAGACCAAAAACCGCGCACAGACCTCTGGCTGGGTCCTGGCTGCCGGAACCCCCAGCTTGCGGGGGAATGGTCACCTTCTGGCCTGGCCTGGCCTGGCCTGGCGCGGAGCCCCATCCTGATGCCCTTCCTGTCCTCCGCAGGTGTAACAACCGCACCCAGTGTGTGGTGGTAGCTGGCTCCGACGCCTTTCCGGACCCCTGCCCTGGGACCTACAAGTACCTGGAGGTGCAGTACGACTGTGTCCCCTACAGTGAGTCATCTTGTTCCTCATGAGATGCGGGACCCCATGGAGCAAGCGAGGAGGAGACACCTTGGCCCAGATCAGTGGCGCAGGAACACGGCCGCCCCTTTCTTGCACTCTGCCCCTGGCACCCGCCCACACCTGGTGCCTGCCCCCCGAGCCTTCCCTGGGCACTTCCCTCACCCCTCAGCGTTCTGCACTCACCCCGTGACTCGTGACTCGCTGTGCCCCTGGCTTGTCGGAGCTCTGCCAGGCTCGTCCTGCGCTCTGCTGGCCACTTGACCTCTGCCCCCGACCCTGCGCCCCCCTCCTTTCCCGCCCCACCTCTCTTCCTGCACACACCTCCTTCCCTCCACCTCCCTGTCCTCTCTCTGGACCCCACACGTCCCCACTCCTGTCCATTCCCAGTCTGGGAGTTAGGCCATGTCCCACTAGAGAGGCAGACCACCCTCTGAGGCCTGGGGGCTGGCCATGGCAGAGCCGGGTATATCTTTAATAAATTTCTACGTCCTGACTGGTTTGTCCATTACCGTGACAGTACTTCCTGTCTGCCAAGGAAGTACCTCCATGCTGGACTGAGAGTGGCCCCCAACCCAGCCGAGGAAGGTGATCTGGGGAGCTGGGGGCCCAGCTGTCTTGCAGCAGACAGTGGCAAGGTTTCTCCTCCTGCGCACCGGCCCTGAACACCTGTCTTTCTTCCCTCCTCCCTCCCCACATTCCATCCTGCCCTCTCCCACCTGGCTGCGCACAGCCATCCAGGCGGGGGAGGAAGCAGGGCCACCGAGTGGGAGTGGGGGTCAGGGTGCAGGAAACCCTGGAACTCCCTCCTCGGCTCTCACACCCAGCCCTCCCCACCCAGCCCACGTCTGGTTTCTCCTCGCAGGCAGGCCCCGCGAGGACGTGAGGGAGGCCATCGCTCCGTGCTTCCGTAACCCCTTCTTTTAGTCCTGCCCTTTCCTTGCAGCACCCGCCCGAGGCCTCCAGCCACTGCCTGCGGGGACACTTCGCCCGCCACCTGAAGCCTCCCCTCAGCACTGGGGACACCTTCCTGCGCGGCGAGGGCAGCAGGGGAAGGGTGGGCAGCAGAGAGCAAGTGCAGATCAGCGGGGGCCGGGTGGGCCGGAGGCTCCGCGGGTGTCCAGGTTTTTCTGGCTCTGAACCCCAGAGCCAATGACTCCAGAAGGCGTGTGTGGGGGTGCAGTGCATGTGAAGGGCTTGGCCCAGCAGCCAGAGTGGCTCCCAGGAGCAGGGCTCAGGTGCCCAGCGGAAACGTCCTGAAGGTAGAAAGCTTGTCTGCGCCCGCCGGTACCAATCCCGGGCCTGGTTCAGGATGTGCTCTGTAGCGGTGCTGCTCCCTTCCACCACCGCCGAGGGGCATGGGGAACATGGCCCTAGCCAGTGCTTTACTCCACTGAGCCCCAGTGGGCCCATCTGTGCACAGGGTTCCCACAAGTCCGCCTGTGGGGTGCCTGGCACAGTCCCTGGTGCCGCCGAGCCCGGGACAGTTGGCAGTTGTTGCTTTTGTTGTGACTGCCCGTTACTCCTACAATTACTATTGTTGCTCTGATAATCAAATACAAGTAGCAGCAGATGGTGAACCCAGCCTCTCTCGAGGCAGGCGAGGTCCAGGGCGGGAGACGGTCCCTGGTCCAAGTGGAGCCCAAGGTGAGCAGATGCCAGTCAGGTACAGAGCAAGGGAGACAGGGCAGGGCAGGGCAGGGCAGGGCAGGGCAGGGCAGGGCAGGGCAGGGCGGAGCCTGGAGGCCTCCCAGGACCAGGCGCCCACCTAGATGGCCCAGGCCAGCCCGCCGGACTGAGGGCTCTGCCTGCTGGGGGAGCCAGCCGGAGGCCGTAGGGACACAGGTCTCTCATACATCATATGCACACACGCTCACACACAGGGCCAGCCATGTGTGTGCTTGGCTCCTGGCCTTCCAGAGGGCTTGGAGTCAGGGGTAATCACACCTAGATAAGACAGGGAGGCCCGAGGTGGTCCCCAAATGTCCCCTGATCACATCCTGAGTGCCAGGCCCGGGTGTGGCACTGCGCAGGGAGCCACACTGCTGCCCCTGCAGAGCTCCCCACTCAGACCTTCCCAGGCACGAGCGAGTGGCCCAGCTTGGGACGCAGCCTGGAGGGGAGGGAGAGCATGCGGCCACAGGCTCTGGCCTTCAGTGGCAGGGTGGCCCTGGTGCTGGTGAAGGCGGGTTAGGCGGGTGGGGGGTGGGGCGGGGATGTCTGGGAACGTCCGGACACTGGACTAACAGTGGACTTGCTTTACAGCTGCGCCCTGTCTAACCAGCCTCTTCCTCCCCCAGGTGCCGCCATGCTGGGGCGGCAGGCAGGCGTGAAGCGGGTGGGCTGGGCTGGCCGGGGATGTGGGAGCCCAGTCCTGTCCCCCATCCCGACTCTCTGCCTCTGTACTCCCAACCCTGGCTGGCCCGAGCCTGGTGCACCTGCAGGCTGCCTCTGTCTGTGTCTGCTCCGCCCTCTCTCCGTGTTGTGTTTTGTGGGTTCCGAGGGCTGAGGGGGTCACAGCTGGACTCGGGTGAGGCTGGCAGGGGGGAGGGAGCACGGCCTGCATTCCTGGCTGGGAGGGGGTGCCCAGGCCTCAGGAGCCACTGATCCCCTTCCAGGGGCCCGTTCTAGCAGGAGGGCACCAGGCAAGTGGGGGGCCATGCAGCTCCCCCACTCCCTACACAGAGCCACCGCTCAGCTGGGCCGCCTGCCAGCCTGTCTGTGCCCTGCCCCGTGTCTCTGTCTTGTCCCTTCCGTGTGTCCTCCTGTCCCCTCTGACTGTGTCCCTGGCACCCTCTGCCCTCCCCTACCCCGGAGGGAAGGGATTTGGGTGGGGGCTGAGCTGATGCCACAGAAGGGGTTGGGGAAGCAGGAGCCAGGAAGGAAAGGAAAAGGGGGCGTGTGGCCAGAAAAGAAACAAAAGCAATTTAATCTCTTTTTTTTCTCTTTTTTTCTTGCACATTTTTTTTCAATTTGTGTTCTCTCTCTCTCCCGATGCTTAAAGTAGAAGTGGAACAGAAAGGTAAACGCACCGTCGCCGAGCTAACCCCGACTCGCACTTTGCCTCCCCGTGCCATACTCCTGTGCCCC
Organism: Ctenodactylus gundi; assembly: GCA_004027205.1. Classification (NCBI taxonomy): domain Eukaryota; kingdom Metazoa; phylum Chordata; class Mammalia; order Rodentia; family Ctenodactylidae; genus Ctenodactylus; species Ctenodactylus gundi. Next base: position 230,626 of record PVKB01001517.1, read on the forward strand.
GCCCTCGTCCGGCCGCTGCCCCGCCCGGTGCCTGGCACCCCCACCCTCCAGATGCCCTCGGAGGAGGCTCCCCTCTGAGCCCGGGCAGGACGCGCGCTCTGCCTCTTTCTCCCGGCCCTGGCCCTGGCCCTGGCGGGACCGGCCTTCTCTCTCACTTTTGCCTCCCTCAGGAGATGAGTGCGTGGCGGGTGGGGGGCGCCCTTCCCGGCCCCTCGGGCGGGCGGGTGAGCTGGCTGTCTTCCTCGCCTCTCCCCTGCACCTTTTGCAACCGTGTTTCTGGTTCAGGGGGGCTGGATGGAGGGGAGCCCTTGTTTTCCTTCTGGGGAGCAGATTTCCTCCTCTCTCTGGCTCCCAGTGGCCTCTGTTCTTCTGGTCTGGCGTTTGGCGTTTCCAAGGCCCAGAGCTGGTGTGGAGCACGGAGCACCGGTCCCGCCCAGCCCCGGCCCTCCCTGCCCGCTGGGGACTGCCCTGGGGAGGGGGCGGCCGGGCGGGCCTCCTGGGGGTGGGCGAGGGTGGGTTTGTCTCTGGCACACTTGCAAAGCTGCAGTCAGGGTTTCTTCCGGGCTGTTGTGGTTAGAGGACCAGGGAGGGGGCGGCCCGGGTCACAGACTGGCTGGGGACATCCGCAGGCCTCGTCATTTCTGGCAGAAACCCCAGTGGACGGGGCTGTCCACGTGGGGGCATGGGGTGGGTAGCATGTTGGGGATGGTCACTTCCTCCCCGAGGGGGCAGCAGGGGCAGGGACAAGATGGCCTTCGGCAGGAGGCATTCCTGCGGCCTGGAAATCGCGGTGGTCTGCGGAGAGTCCCCGAGGGTTGCAGGGCAGGTCCCTCCGAGCTGCTCCCTCCCCCCACCCACACCGCCGCAGTGGCCACCTCCCGCCCCCTCTCCCTCTGTCCTGGAGTCTGTCCCAGCGACACTAGCCGCTCTTCTTGCAGGCCCAGGCTTTGGAAACGGCGGCACCGGATCCTTTCTCCTGGGGTGGGCTGGGGACAGGGAAGAAGAGGAGCTGGTGGGAGCCTGGTGCTGGGGAGGAGTCCCACGGAAGACCCTCCCTCTGCTCCTTCTCAGGGTGACCTCTAAACCGTGTTTTTCCTCCCCAGCACCCTCTGACCAGCTCAGGGGGTGAGTCCTCACACGGCCCCCTGCACCCACACCAACACACCCACAGGGCCTCACTTTAGGCAGAAGGGTACTCAGAGCACAGAGGACAAGGATGGGGGTCAGCTCCAAGAGTATCAGGCAGAGGGACATGGCCCCAGATTCTACCACTCCAAAGAGGAGATGTTCCTGATGGCTTTCTGCCTGGGGACTCTGAAGCCCGGCTGTCCCCGCAGCCATGAAGGGTGCTGCACATCCCTCCCCCCCACACCCCCACCAGGCTGGAAGTGGATGTTGCCCAAGGCCTCTCGTCACTGGGGCCACCCCGTGCTGGTGCCATGTCCCAGCGCCTCCTGTCCCCCTTGGGGCTTGTTGCTTTGGTGGCAGGCCAGGCAGGAGCAGAGAATTCACCATGGCCCCACCCCAGCCCTGACATGTCTGGGGGTTCTACTAGCAGGGAAGTGAGGTGGTGCCAACCCTCCTGGACAGAGGGGCATCTGGCCACAGCACCTGGGGAGGAGGAGGGGTTTGGCCACACTGACCCACTGGATCAGTAAAGGACAGGCGAGGAGCAGGTGGTGATGGGACTTGAGGGGCAAGGGCGGGAAGGCCAGCGTCGGCCAATGAGATGCAGTTGAGGTTTTCCTCTTTTCAGGGAATGGGGGGGTGGGGCGGGGCCCCCCACCTTTCTGACATCAGCGCTGCCTTGGTCCCTCCTCCCGAGCCGGGGATGGTCGCAGGTAAATCGGGGTCCGGGGCAGGGGAGGTGGGGGGGCTGGCTGGGGTGGGCTGGGTCTTTATCCTAGCACCTGGTTCCCTCCCTTGCCCCCTCCGAGCTGGACCTGGGACTGCCCCCCTGAAGGGACCCTCGGTCGGGCCTGGGCCTTGGAGCGAATTCTCTGCTCACCCCTCTCTCCTCCGCCAGCACTAACCCTTTCTTCCCAGGTGTCTTCAGTACGCCTCCCTTGGAGCCAGGACCTCGTGGAGCCCCACCCCTGTCTCTTTCCCCTCTGCGCAGCTCTCCTCCGCCCTCCCCACTCTCCCGGGAGCCCCTCACTCCATGTCCCCACACACCCTTCCCTTGTGCACCAGTGCCAGTCTCTGCTACTGAGTACAACCCCAAGAGACCCTGCAGCTGGGGACAGGGCAGGGCGGTGCCCGGGCCAGCTAGACTCCTCCCTGGCCTGGCCTGGGAGCTGCTCCAGAAGCCCTTCCTCCACTACGGACTTGTAGGAGACCAGGAGGGCGGGGGATCCAGGCTACACCAGGAGCCTTAGACAGGTGACCCCCCCAGGCCTCCCCACCCTGGAATTGGGGTGCTCTGAACACCCGCAGTGGGTGCGGAAACATGCAGGTTGCAGGAGGAAAAGGTGAAGTTTTTTAAAAGTCTGTGTCCTGGTGGAGCTGGTTAGGGAGGGCCTTGGCATCCCTGCTTCTGTAGGGTAGAGCGGGTGAGGGCCGTGCAGCGGGGAGGACTCCTGCACCCTGAAACGCACAGAGCCAGCTCTAGGAGGGCACCTGCCAGCCCCACGCCCAGCCTGTGGGGTCTCTAGCGGCCAGGGAAGGGAGGAGGGGCACACCTCCCCGTACTAACCCTGCTCTTGGCCTCCAGGGCTGACAGCTCCAGGGAGGGGGCAGCTGGGCGGGGCGGGGTCCCGGCCCGGAAACCCCCTTCCCATCACCAGCCCTACCAAGCAACCATGACTGCAGCAGCAGGAGGGGACAGCCTGGCGCCCCTCTGGCCATGTGACCAACTTTCCTCTCTCTCCCCTCTCCTCCCCTCACCTCTGCCCCTCCATCTCCTCCCCACCCATCTGCCCGGCCCAGTCTTCGTGTGCCCAGGGACGTTGCAGAAGGTGCTGGAGCCCACCTCGACACATGAGTCGGAGCACCAGTCTGGCGCGTGGTGCAAGGACCCCCTGCAGGCAGGTGACCGCATCTATGTCATGCCCTGGGTCCCCTACCGCACCGACACGCTCACTGAGTACGCCTCGTGGGAAGATTACGTTGCTGCTCGCCACACCACCACCTACCGGCTGCCCAACCGCGTGGACGGCACCGGCTTCGTGGTCTACGACGGCGCGGTCTTCTACAACAAGGAGCGCACACGCAACATTGTCAAGTACGATCTGCGGACGCGCATTAAGAGTGGGGAGACAGTCATCAACACGGCCAACTACCACGACACCTCGCCCTACCGCTGGGGGGGCAAGACCGACATCGACCTGGCCGTGGACGAGAACGGGCTGTGGGTCATCTACGCCACCGAGGGCAACAACGGGCGGCTGGTGGTGAGCCAGCTCAACCCCTACACTCTGCGCTTCGAGGGCACGTGGGAGACGGGGTACGACAAGCGCTCGGCGTCCAACGCCTTCATGGTGTGCGGCGTGCTGTACGTGCTGCGCTCGGTGTATGTGGACGACGATAGTGAGGCAGCCGGCAACCGCGTGGACTACGCCTTCAACACCAATGCCAACCGCGAGGAGCCCGTAAGCCTGGCCTTCCCCAACCCCTACCAGTTTGTCTCCTCCGTGGACTACAACCCCCGTGACAACCAGCTCTATGTGTGGAACAACTACTTTGTGGTGCGCTACAGCCTGGAGTTTGGGCCACCGGACCCCAGTGCTGGTGAGGATGGCTCACTTCTGGGCCGGAAACCTGTTTGCATGTGTTCCCCAGCAATCTGAGGTCCCAAGAAGGGGGCACCCACTCTGGGCTCTAGGGGATATGGAGCTGGGTTGTGTATGAACCCAGGCAGTAAAAGAAAATCACAGCACGAGACAGTTCTAAGCACTTCACCGTTAACTCTCCTGATGCTCAGTGAGTGTTACTGCCTTGTTAGAGATAAGAAAACACTGGCTTGAGGACCTCAACCCAGGACTCTGGGCTCCTACCACAGAATTGTGCAGCCCCTGCCAAGAGCCTTGGCACATTTAGCCCTGAATAAAGGAGCACTTTCGGTGGGAGCGCAGCAGCCCGAGAGCAGAACAGAGCCGAGGGCTCGGTGCTGGCCAGGAAGAGGGGACGGCCCCACGGCAGACGCCAGCAGCCCCAGGGGGTCTCAGCCCGTCCAGCCTCTTTTATAAAAGGGGGAACTGGGGCCCCCAGAGGGAAGGTGCACCCAGGCACAGAAGCCAGAGTTGGCTAGAACGTGGTTTAGAGGTGGTGTGTTCAGCAGCCTCCAGACACCAGCTCTCTTCTAGGCTGCTTTCTTAGCCCATGGAGGGCATCAGCAACATTTTTACTGCCTGGCTATGCTTTCCATGCCCCCCCTGTGCACAGAGGACCAGTGCAGGCACGGGTGGTGGGGCAGGCTCCCAGACCTTGCGGGGCCCCAGGCACCTTCCTGCCAGGGACCTTGCTTTCTGTCAGGCCTTGACCCTGTTCTGTACCCCTCCCTCTTCCAGGCCCAGCTACTTCCCCACCCCTCAGTACAACCACCACAGCCCGACCCACGCCCCTCACCAGCACAGCCTCACCTGCGGCTACCACCCCACTCCGCCGGGCACCCCTCACCACACACCCAGTGGGTGCCATCAACCAGCTGGGGCCTGACCTGCCTCCAGCCACGGCCCCTGCCCCTAGCACCCGGCGGCCCCCAGCCCCCAATCTACATGTGTCCCCTGAGCTCTTCTGCGAACCCCGAGAGGTCCGACGGGTACAGTGGCCAGCCACGCAGCAGGGCATGCTGGTTGAGAGGCCATGTCCCAAGGGGACGCGAGGTGAGTGCAGAGGCCGCAGCCACCTTCCCTGGGCCGGCCAGGGGCAGGATGGGGTTGTGCACAGGCCACTCCACACAGGTGGCCTTACCTTACCTGTCTGTCTGCCTCGGAGGGTGGGGTTGCGTCTGACTGCATGTGCAGCTGGTTCCCGCTGGCAGGTTCTCGGTGCAGCAGTGGCCACCTGCAGAATCTGCAGCGGCCCTGTGCAAAGGGACTTAGCACTTGGCCTCAGGCTCAGATGGAGCTTCCTGCTGGCCGGGGACAGGGTCCTGAAGCCGAGGGTGGGGCTGGGGGCATCTTCAAGGAGTCAGGGCTTTGAAACAGGCTTTGTTGGAAGGGTCAGACTCCATCAGGCACAGATGGAAGCAGGGCTAGGGGGCGTGCATGGGAGATGAGGGGGAGCTCCGACCACCTGTGGCCTCCACTACCTCACCATGATGCCTGTTCTCCATGTTCCCTCTCCTCACCCACTTGTCTGCCTCTCTGTCATCTCCCTTCTCTGGCCCATCACCCTCTCCTCCCGTGTGGCCTCTGTCCCTTTCTTTCCTTCCAGGAATCGCCTCTTTCCAGTGTCTACCAGCCCTGGGGCTGTGGAACCCCCGGGGTCCTGACCTCAGCAACTGCACCTCCCCATGGGTCAACCAGGTGGCCCAGAAGGTACCACCAGCTGTGCCCCTTGCAGCAGGATACGGATCCTGGCGGGCCAGCAGGCAGTGGGAGGGTGGGCAGTACCGAGGCAGGCCTGGGGTTCCCCTGCCCTCCAGTGGAGGAGGGGTACTGCGCAGGCCACAGAAGGTGCAGGGGCAAGCTAGCCCAACAGTCCTGGGTCCACTTTCCTCCCCACTTCGCACAGATTAAGAGTGGTGAGAATGCGGCCAACATCGCCAGCGAGCTGGCCCGCCACACACGGGGCTCCATCTACGCGGGAGATGTGTCCTCGTCCGTGAGACTCATGGAGCAGCTGTTGGACATACTGGACGCCCAGCTGCAGGCACTGCGGCCCATTGAACGGGAATCGGCTGGCAAGAACTACAACAAGGTGGGCCCTAGCAGGGACTGTCCGCCATGTCCTGTCACCAGAAAGGATGTCTCCCTCCTGCGGGGCCTGGCATAGTTCTGAGGGCCAGGGGACCCAAAGAACCGCGTCTTTGCGGGAAGGCTCTGCACCAGCACCAGGCTGATGGGGCGCCGACAAGGAGCTGTCCGGGGTCCTGAAGTGAGCATGCTGGGGTATGCAGAGTGGTGACCCCAGGCCCTGCCTGACGCCACCTCTATCTCTGCCCTTAGATGCACAAGCGAGAGAGAACCTGCAAGGATTACATCAAGGTGAGGCCCCTGCTGACCGAGGCAATGGGGATGAAAGTAGGGGACACATGGAGCCCACCTCCCAAGGAACTAGATAGAGATGCGAGGGCTCACGTCCCTGTCCCTACCCGTGCAGGCTGTGGTAGAGACGGTGGACAACCTGCTGCGGCCAGAGGCCCTGGAGTCCTGGAGGGATATGAATGCCACGGAGCAGGTGCACACAGCCACCATGCTCCTGGACGTCCTGGAGGAGGGAGCCTTTCTGCTGGCTGACAATGTCAGGGAGCCCGCCCGCTTCTTGGCCGCCAAGCAGAACGTGGGTAAGTACAGCCATCACCTGGGCCAGCTCAGATAGGAGGCTGCAACCCCGAGCTCTGGCTGGGGACAGACTCTAATAGCCTCTCCCTTGCTGTCCCCTGTCCTCGGCAGTCCTGGAGGTCACCGTCCTGAACACAGAAGGCCAGGTACAGGAGCTGGTGTTCCCCCAGGAGCACCCCAGCGAGAACTCCATCCAGCTGTCCGCCAACACCATCAAGCAGAACAGCCGCAACGGTCAGTGCCCAGCCCGGCCCCGTGGCGGCACGGTGTGTGCCACCCTTCATACGTGCTGCCACTTCTGCCATGTATGGAGGGTCATGTCTGCACTCCAGCAGGTGTCACTTGCTCAAACTAGCATGAAACTTCAGGGTGTTCACGGGCCCCCAGAACTGTACAACTGCAGGTTTGCAGAGCTGGCTCCTGAGCAGTGAACAGCCCAGCCACCCTCACAGCTCAGGGACTGATGCCCAGAGAGACCAAAGATGTGCCAGGGTCACACGGAGAGGGAGGGGGGTTAAGAGACATCGTTGGGAATGTTCTTGTGTCAGGAGACTAGGGTTTGCTTAGCCAGGTCTGGTGCTACAACCCTACAATCCCGGAGGCTAAGGCAGGGGAGTTGCAGGTTCAAGCCCAGGGTGGGCTGCCTGGTACCTCAGTGGGACCGTGCTGCAAACCATAACGGGTTGGGATACAGCTCAGCAAAAGTTCTGTTTTCAGACCCCATTACTAGCAAAAAGAAAGAAAGGCAGAAGCCACCTGCATCCTGGCTGTTGTCCGCCCTCTGCAACCTTGTGCCGGGCCATGATCTCATGGCAAGGGCTCATGAACCCCCCACAAATTGCGACCTGGCTTCAGAAGTCCCAGTGGCCAGAGTGGTTACAGGCCACAGGGCCAGCAAAGCTGAGGCAGGGCCTGGACGGAGGTATGCCAGCTGTAGGACTGCTGCCACACACCCTGTGCCTGTCCTCCCAGGGGTGGTCAAAGTTGTCTTCATCCTCTACAACAACCTGGGCCTCTTCCTGTCCACGGAGAATGCCACGGTGAAGCTGGCAGGCGAGGCGGGCACAGGCGGCCCAGCAGGCGCCTCCCTGGTGGTGAACTCGCAGGTCATCGCAGCGTCCATCAACAAGGAGTCCAGCCGGGTCTTCCTCATGGACCCTGTCATCTTCACCGTGGCCCACCTGGAGGTGAGCCGGCCCCATTCTCAGGGGACCCAGCGTCCTCTGGTCCTGAGTCGCCTATCACCCCCCATGTGCTCACCACTGCCCCCCAGCCACAAGTGGCAGCCCCCTTCCTGGGGCTTACACCATTTTTCCCTAGAGATCTGGCAGGCTGTTACCGATGACCTCAATCCCCGGTACCCTCCTCGGGCTTACCACTGCCCTCATAGCGGGGGGGGGGGGGGGGGGGGGGGGGGGGGGCTGGAGTGAGACTCCCTAGTTCTGACCCCCTGGCGACCACACAACAGGCCAAGAACCACTTCAATGCCAACTGCTCTTTCTGGAACTACTCGGAGCGCTCCATGCTGGGCTACTGGTCGACCCAGGGCTGCCGCCTGGTGGAGTCCAACAAGACCCACACCACCTGCGCCTGTAGCCACCTCACCAACTTTGCCGTGCTCATGGCACACCGAGAGATTGTAAGCGGGCCGGCACTGCTCCCCGGGTGGGCCCGCTTGCCACTGGCCTGGCTTTGCATGGCATCCTAGGGAGTGCACAGCATGGGCAATGCCAGGGAAGGCCAGCCTCAGGGGCACGGGGGCCACCACTCTTCCCTGGGGCATGAGGCCATGCGCCTGGTTCTCTCTGGTCACGGTCCCACCCTCTCCCAAGGCTCTCTCGAGAAGCAAGTTGGTGTCACCTTTGTCATCTCTCCACAAGCCTTCCAGAGCATGAGGAAGTGAGCGCCGCCTGCAGGGGGGCCGGCATGTGAGCCAGGGCAGCCCCTGGAGGTCCTCCTGGCCCATGACCTGGCTGGGGCCTTGCCCACTGCTGGCACTTGGCCAAGCCCTAAGTACTTCGGGTGACATGCCCCCCAGAGGCCCTGAGCGCACCCCTGCTCCTGTCCCCCAGTACCAGGGCCGCATCAACGAGCTGCTGCTGTCGGTCATCACATGGGTGGGCATCGTCATCTCCTTGGTGTGCCTGGCCATCTGCATCTCCACCTTCTGCTTCCTGCGAGGCCTGCAGACGGACCGCAACACCATCCATAAGAACCTGTGCATCAACCTCTTCCTGGCGGAGCTGCTCTTCCTGGTCGGCATAGACAAGACTCAGTACGAGGTAGGTGGCAGCCCAGAGCTCGGGGCAGGCGGGGAAGCCGAGGCGCAGCCTCACCTGGATGCTCCCCCAGATTGCCTGCCCGATCTTCGCTGGCCTGCTGCACTACTTCTTCCTGGCTGCCTTCTCGTGGCTGTGCCTGGAAGGTGTGCACCTCTACCTGCTGCTCGTGGAGGTGTTCGAGAGCGAATACTCGCGCACCAAGTACTACTACCTGGGAGGCTACTGCTTCCCAGCCCTGGTGGTGGGCATCGCGGCTGCTGTGGACTACCGCAGCTACGGCACCGAGAAAGCGTGAGTGCCCCCATGCCTCCCTGGAGTGGCTCCTGCCTGGCTCTCCAGGGTACCCACTAGGCCAGGACTTCTGGTCAGGGCTGGAAGGAAGGCCTCAGGCATGCCTTCACCCTGGCCTCTTCCACTCACAGCTGCTGGCTCCGAGTGGACAATTATTTCATCTGGAGCTTCATTGGGCCTGTCTCCTTTGTCATCGTGGTAAGTTGGCAGGTGACACTCTGTCCCAGCCGGCCTTTGCCCAACCCCACTCCTGACTGAACCCCAAGAGGCTCTGTTTTAAAAACCATGTCAGAACTGAGCAGCCAGTGACAGGGACCAGGTATCTGAGTCCGCTGCGCCCAGCAGCTGTGATCTGAGACCCTATGGTGTGGCAGATATGGCAGTCCTCCCATCGCTAATGCCGATCCTCTAAATGCAGTGCACCTGACACCTGGGGTTCTACCAGCAGATGGCCAGTAGGAGCCCAGAGCCGGGGCCCAGAGCCCGTGGTGGGGGAGCTCTCAGCTGAGCCCCTGCTGTCACCTGCCCCTAGGTGAATCTGGTGTTCCTCATGGTGACCCTGCACAAGATGATCCGCAGCTCATCCGTGCTCAAGCCCGACTCCAGTCGCCTTGACAACATTAAGTGAGCCCCACACCCTGCCTTCTGCTCCTGGGACCCTGACACTGGGCCTAATGTTTCCAGGGGTTTCCTTAAGTGCAATACACTTAACTCTGGTGTCACACGTGGACTTCTAAGTGTCTGTTGTGATTGTGTACCAAATCAACAGTCTAGAAGGCATATCATTAGCACATACAAGCTGTGGTTTGAGGGGCCGACGTGCAGGGGGTGAGGCCAAATTCAAAACGTGAGTCCTGTTAGGGCAGGCAACTTGAAGAAAACCAGGCTGCTAGATGTGGATTAAGTGGCCTGGAAATGTGGCAAAAATGATGAAGCTGGCAAGGGCATGACTGGTGTTTGTCAAACCCCGTGTCCCAAGCCTTTGCTCTCCCCACAGGCCCAAGCTGGGTGGGGAAGGCCAGCAAGCAGGCCCCCTCCTAAGGCTGCTCACCTGCAGGCTGGGCCTGCCCAGGCAGCCCCAGACACCCTACCGAGGCAACAGGTCTCGGTAGGGCTGGGCCAAGGCTGTTGTTCCCTCTAGCGGGTAGCACGACCAGCCTGTCTCCCTCACCCCCAGATCCTGGGCACTGGGGGCCATCGCGCTGCTCTTCCTGCTGGGTCTCACCTGGGCTTTCGGCCTTCTCTTCATCAACAAGGAGTCGGTGGTCATGGCCTATCTCTTTACCACCTTCAACGCCTTCCAGGGAGTCTTCATCTTCGTCTTTCACTGCGCCTTACAGAAGAAGGTGAGGCTGGGCAGGGCTCCGGCGCCGGCAAGGCCAGGGGCAGGGCACACGGTGCCCCAAGAGCCGGTACATGACACAGGCACCTGCCTTGTGAGGTGCAACCCTTGTCTGCAGGGAGGGGCGCCCAGGATTGGGGCTGGGAGGACTTAGCTGGTGCTGAGGAGGGTTCTAGAAAAAAAAAAGTGAGGCACAGTGGCTCAGAGGAGCAAGAACGCAGAGCTGCTGTGATGGCTGTGCTCCTGGCAGGCGCAGGCATGTGTCGGGCCCACACAGGGAAGGGCCAGCACCACCCTGAGGAACCATTCCAGCTGTAGTACTTCTAGAAAGAGCGGCAAATTTGTGGTGATGGAAAGATTCCTTCTTGAATAAATATGTTAAAGTCTGGACCCTTAAAAAAAAAAAGCACGGATGGTGGAGACAGCCACAGAGGGGAGTGTGGACAAGGGAGTGCTGGCAGCAGCCGGAGGCTGAAGCTCCCGAGCCGAGCGGAGGCCTTCCGGGACATCATCCCCAAGGCCAGAGGCCCAGGTCGCACTGCAGCTGGGGTTGGGGTGGTGAGGCTGGACAGAGCAGAGCGAGCAGCAGCCAGTCCTGACCCTGGCTGCAGATGAGGCTGACCCAGCCCTGCTCAGCAGAGGAGCACATGCTGATGTGTGTGCAGCCAACCCCAGGCCCCTACAGTCTGACCTGGCCCTGGTCACCTCAGTGCTTACTCATCACAAGGGATCTCTCCTTCCAGGTGACCCCACGCAGCCCTGGGCCTGCTGCCCTTCCCACCAGCCCGCAGAACCACCCCCTGCCAAGGTGTCTCCTTGAAGAGACCTCCCTGACCTGTTTCAGATACCGCCTAACAGCTGTCAGCCTCCACTTTCACTAGGGAATACCCCACCTGGGAACGGTTGTCCCTCCACGTCCACAGGTCCCACTTCTGCAGATGAGACCAGCTGCACATCTGAAATAGTCCAGAAAAAGAATCTCTGTACTAGACATGTGCAGACTCTTTGTCATTATTCCCTAAACAACACTGTAGCAACAATTTACATTATACTAGATATTATAACCTAGAGATACTTAAGCTATCTGGGAGGATATGTGTAAGTTCTGGGCAAACAGTGAGCCACTAGAAGGGATTTGGGTGTCTGCTGACTTTGGAATCTGAGGGGTTCCTGGAACTGAGCCCCATAGACAGCAAGAGACAAGGGTATTTATGGCACCCCACTTAGCTCTGCCTACTCGAATGTAAGCACTACAAAGGCTTGCGTCTTTGCTGCGTGTTGTACTTCCTGGGGCCTCAGCCACTCCTGGCACCAGAGACTCACAAATGCGAAGCGGTCAGTGGAGGTGAGGAGGGAGGCAGATGAGGCGGGGCACACCCTCCTGGGCACGGTCTCTAGACACCCGAGCAGCCTCCTGGCCAGCCCTGGGGGGAGGCTGCTGGCCCGGGCAGCTGACTGTCCCCTCATACCCAGGTGCACAAGGAGTACAGCAAGTGCCTGCGTCACTCCTACTGCTGCATCCGCTCTCCCCCGGGGGGCACTCACGGCTCCCTGAAGACCTCCGCCATGCGAAGCAACACACGCTACTACACAGGGACCCAGGTGGGAGCGGGACCAGGCCCGGGCCAGGGCAGTAGTGGCCTGGGATCTCTGGTGGGTGGGTGGCCTTGGACCCTCATGTCCCGCCGTACCCTTAGAGCCGAATCCGGAGAATGTGGAATGACACGGTGAGGAAGCAGACGGAGTCCTCCTTCATGGCAGGCGACATCAACAGCACCCCCACCCTGAACCGAGGTGAGGGTGCCCCTCTGCCGGCCCTGGCTCCCAGCCTCCCGGCCTCGTCCTGATACCTGGCCTGGCTTGTGACCTCTGGCCTTTGGGCAGGTACCATGGGGAACCACCTGCTGACCAACCCTGTGCTGCAGCCCCGCGGGGGCACGAGCCCCTACAACACCCTCATCGCGGAGTCGGTGGGCTTTAACCCTTCCTCACCCCCTGTCTTCAACTCCCCAGGTGAGGGTGCCTGGGAGCCTGCGGGCTGGGCCTGGCCCGTGAGGGTCTGCACTCTGGGCACTGTGGTGCCCCTGAAGGGACCTGTGTCCTCCATCCTCAGCTCACCTTCCCCTTCTCTTTTTTCCTTTTTGGCTGGCCCCCACAGGGAGTTACCGGGAGCCCAGTAAGTATGACTGTTCCCTGGGGCCTTCCCAAAACCCCAGAGGAATGTGGTAGTGGCCTCCCAGATGGCCTTCCATAGGGACAGTGAGAACGCAAGATGCCTCCTTGACAAACAGTGGCCTGCTTGACATCAGCTGGACAGTGGCACTGATCTTAGGCCTCAGGCAGAGAATGAAGGTGATGAGGGCCCAGCTGGTGTGGAGCCAGGTGCTCAGGCTTCCTCATACCCCCTGATTCTGATCCCCAGTTGGGAGAGGATCCTGGGGAGCTGGTCCGTAGCCCCACACAGCAGGTGAAGCAGACATGGAGTGAGGGGCCACAGTCCTCAGGGACAGTGAGAGCACAGGCAAACCAGCCCCCACTGACCATGCCCATTCCCCCCCCCCCCCCCCCCCCCCCCCCCCCCCCCCCCCCCCCCCCCCCCCCCCCCCCCCCCCCCCCCCCCCCGCCTACAGAGCACCCCCTGGGAGGTCGGGAAGCCTGCGGCATGGACACGCTGCCCCTCAACGGCAACTTCAACAACAGCTACTCCTTGCGGAGCGGGGATTTCCCTCCAGGGGACGGGGGCCCTGAGCCGCCCCGTGGCCGGAACCTGGCGGACGCTGCTGCCTTTGAGAAAATGATCATCTCAGAGCTGGTGCACAACAACCTGCGGGGCAGCGGCAGTGGGGCCAAGGGCCCGCCACCACCCGAGCCCCCAGGGCCGCCCGTGCCTGGTGGCAGTGAGGAAGAGGCCGGCGGGCCGGGGGGTGCTGACCGAGCGGAGATGGAACTTCTCTACAAGGCCCTGGAGGAGCCGCTGCTGCTGCCCCGGGCCCAGTCGGTGCTGTACCAGAGCGACCTGGATGAGTCGGAGAGCTGCACGGCCGAGGATGGCGCCAGCCGGCCCCTGTCCTCCCCTCCTGGCCGGGACTCCCTCTATGCCAGCGGGGCCAACCTGCGGGACTCGCCCTCCTACCCGGACAGCAGCCCTGAGGGACCCAGTGAGGCCCTGCCCCCACCACCGCCCGCACCTCCTGGGCCCCCCGAAATCTACTACACCTCGCGCCCACCAGCCCTGGTGGCCCGGAATCCCCTTCAGGGCTACTACCAGGTGCGGCGGCCCAGCCATGAGGGCTATCTGGCAGCCCCAGGCCTCGAGGGGCCAGGGCCCGATGGGGATGGGCAGATGCAGCTGGTCACCAGCCTCTGAGGGGACCGCACGGACCCAGGGCTAGGGACCCAGGCCAGGGAGGAAGCCCTGCCCGGGGCTCTGGTGGGAGAGGGACAGTGACAGAGGCAGTGGCTGGTGGGCCACTCTCCCCAGATAGCCCTCAGCCTTGGGCTCCAGTCCCCTCAGGGGCTCTCCTAAAGGGGCCAAGGTGTCAGGAGGGTTCACAGACAGGGTTTCCCACCAGCCACACACACCAGCTGTACTGGGGACGACGGTGAGGAGGAGCCCCCAGGGCCCTGGGGAGTGTAGAGGGAGAAGCTGGCAGGGGTGGGGCCACTTCCGGACTCCCTTCCCCCACCTTAAGTACCCCCAAGGGGGCAAAGGGTTTGGTTTCCTGGGTGCAGGGACAGCTGAGGTCAACAGAGGCCCCAGTGGGCCTCACCTGTCAGCTGCTTCTCGCTGACCACTTTAGGGGAGCGTTGGAGCAGGGTAGCTAGATGCTAGTTCTTGTTCCCAGGAGATGGGGCCTCCAGTCTGGAGGGAGCCCCAGGCCAAGGGGCAGAAGGCCTGACAGTGGTGGCTGGCGGTCCACAGGTGGAACTTTCTCTGAAGCTCCTCTCCCCTTGCTGTTGGCCCCGCCTCTGAGCAGGCCTCCCCCTCTGCCCAAGTGCACCCGGTGACCCCTCCCTTGGGTGACCCCTGATGAAGCACAACCCCCCGCAGGTCCCCGTCCCGAAGGGTGGCCACACGTGGGTGTTCCTGGCCGTGGGCTCAGCTATCTAGGGAGCAGATTTTGGGTCTGGATCTCCTTGGGGAGTGGGTCCTGGGCTTGGATCTTTCCCTAGGGGGCCCTCTTACCCTTTCCCCTCTCCTCCTCCCCCATTGCTGTAAATATTTCAAGGAAATGGGAAAAGAAAAAAAAAAAGACAAAAAAAAAAAAAAGGAAAAGAAAATCTCATCACTTGAAGCCACCGGCACCTGCGGCCCAGGCCAGCCCTGACTCTCTGGAGCGGAGCGGCGGCACCGCAGCCCGGCAGCCAGGACTTCGTGTATGTGCATCCCCGGCGGGCGGGCACCACCAGAGCAGCTTTTTACAGTCCAGAGACAGAAAACAAAACCTAGACGCAACAGCAAAACAAAGAACCCGGTTCTCCCGGCTCCCCGCTCCGCCACTGCTCCTGCTCCTGCTCCGCCTGCCCCTGGCATCACCACTCAGCCCTCCTGGGGCGTGTACCTCACTGCCTGCCCCAGGAAAGAGGCCAGTGTCCTGTCCCCTCCCCAGGGCCCAGGGGAGACACCCTCACACCCAAAGATGCTTTTGCCAAGCCAGCTGCACCCCCTCCCTGAGTTCCTGCTTCTGTATATTGCTTCAGGGACTCGGGGTGGGCAGGCAGGGGGGCAGAGGCAGCTTCCTGTCTGGAGAAGCGGACCAGGCAGTGGAGGGCAACGGGTTTGGTGGTGGTCATATGACTAGAGATGGAGGACGGGGAGGTGGCGAGGCTGTCTCCTCTGGGGGAGGGACAGAGGTGACAGATCACCTTCCTTGCCCTCCACCCTCCACTAGGGAGGCACAGCCAGGTGCAGGGCCTGGGCCAGGACACCCTTGTTCTCGGGCCTCTACCGTAAGCCCCGATCCTGGAAGCCCCAGGTCTGAGTGTTTCCAGGTACTTTTCCCCTCCAGCGCAGCAGCCCGGCCTTCCCAGCCCCCAGCTCCCCTGGGGTAGCGTATCCCCACTGCCACCCTCAGCGCCTCATCACCATTCCCCAGAGGTGGCCTTCCGCCTCTGCTCAGACCTCGCCTGTCTCCGCCCCTCCCCTTTCTCACAAGTGCCATGAGTTTCCAAACATCTTCGGGTCTCAGCCTGCTGCTGCCTCGAAATACTTTGGGTTAAGGGGGAGGGGCTCCATGAAGGAACTGGGGGGGAAGGGGACAGGCAGGTGGCTGGAGGGACCCTTTTTGCTGCTAGAAAGCACCCTCCCTTCAGGGGAGTTGGAGCTGGCTTGTCCCCATCGATTCGGGGAGAAGGGGTCAGACCAAAGATGGTGGTTTGTCCCATGCAGGGTAACAGGTGTGGACAGCAGGTGGGCTCAGGTCCATCTCTGGCTTTTTGTGCAAGGAAGTCTTAGCCCACCTCACTGGAAGGCTGTGGGTATAGACCGGGAAGAGGAGAAAGATGGCGAGGGTCTTGCTAGGCTTCGCCCTTGCCTCTCCTGGGGAAGGGTGGGCAGGAGTCTGCAGCAGGCTGGACTAGGAAGGCAGAGGTAGCCCCTGGGCCCGAGGTACCCACCACCAGAGGAGGGCTGGCAGCTATGGGAGCACTAAAGGCTGAAGGGGCCTTGCTACCTCTCCCCTGCCGGCCCTCCCATCTCTCCAGACGACAATCACGGGGAGAGGGGGTACAGCAGGCCCTTGGTCCCGCTCCAGAAGAGCAATTCAGCAGAGGGATCGAGGCCTCCGAGCTGCATGGCAGGGCCCCCCGGTGGGGCTGGGTACACTGCAGCCCAGTGCAAAGCCACCCAGGGAGCCCAGGCTCCCCACCCCAGCCAGACCTGGTGCCTTGACGCCCCACCCCAGCTGGCACGGTACACAGAGGGTCTTGGTTTTCTCTCCTCCCCCCTTGGGCTCCTGAACTCATTTGCTCCAAAATTCTGTTAATCCCTTAACTCCGGATGGTTTTCTTTTGGGTCCTCTCTCGCCTTTGTCTGCTGCTCCTTCCCTGTGTCTTTCTCACCATCTCCGTGTCCCCTTCCTCTCTCATCCTCACTCTGTCCATTTGGGCCTCCCCCATCCCCAGTTCCCCCCCTCCTTGGTCTCCTTTTCGATATGCCAAACCAATTTTGGGTCGAGTGCATTTAACGAGAACAAAACAAAAGGCTCATAACAAGAACGTTTCAGAAAAAAATAAAAAGTTTAAAAAAAATGTTGAGTCAAAAAGTCAAACAATAAAGAAACTAAGATTTCTTGGAAGGATAAGAGTGGCATGATTCATTGGGGGACAACAAATGGGTGAGTCATTTGCACACCAGCAGCAGGAGGTCACAGCCTGGGCACAGACCAGCAGGGCCCTTCCTGGTAACAGCACCTGGCATGGGGCGGGGCCAGCTGAGCTCCTTTTTACATGTGGGGAACTTGAGGCTCACAGACTGGATACATGCCAGGCTCTCTGGCCAGACCACCGGCCAAGTTGGCTCTCACAGAATCCTGTCTTGGCCTAAACGTATCCGCAGGCTTGGAGCAAAGCACATGACCAGCTCCCCAGCCTGTCCGCGTTTCCTCATGCTGCCACCATGGCAAATCTTCAAACCTGACAGCACCGCAGAATCAAACCGTTTATTCCACTTGGCTCAAATGTAACCACCGGAGCTGGGACACAAACACGATTACTCAAACAGGGCGAGACCCTTCCCATGTGTGCATCCCTAAACCTGATGCCACAGCACACCTCGCTCAAGTCGCCTCCCAACCCCACCACAGCCTCCGTGGCTAGCTCCTTTTGTTACCAAAGTTCCTACCTACACTCATCCCTGGGGAGTTCCTCACCTCAATGGCAGGAGCTGCGCACATGCTGAGGACCCCCAAAGGGACATCTCAGCGGCCACCTCGGGGCCCCAGACTTCCATGTATATCCCCGCTGCCTAGTCCACAGGCCTCCCTCTGCACCCGAGCTCCTGCCCTGTAGCCCCTTACACAGGCTTGGAGGACCCTGGAGTTCCCCTTGAGCCCCCCCAATCCCTGCTTAATACGTCATATCTAATCTGACAGTAAGTGCAACCACGATTCTGACGTCTGAGCAGGCAGGATTAACCAGTCTCCCCACCCCACCGTTGCCTCTCACCAGGCCCATGCAACAGACCCTTAACTGGCTCCTTGATCTTCTTAAGACTGCTCGACATGGAAACCATATGGTTCCTGGTAAACACACTCCGTCCCTCCTCTGGGTAACCCTCCTCAAAGGCCTGTCAGGGCAAAGTCAGCACAGGTCCAGCAGAGCACCAGCCGCACCTCTCTGGCATCCCAGGCGGCCTCCGCTCCCACCATGGGCTCCGTGCTATCTTTGCACATGCAGCTGCGCTCCGGCCTGCTTCGGGGCCCAGAAAGGCGGGCGTTGTCCCCAGGCCCACTCAGCTACTGGGGGAAGCTGGCCCATGGCCCCATCATCAGGCATAGCATCCACAGCCACAGCTGCTTCATCCTGCCCTCGAGCACCTGCACTGGAAGGGTAACCGGCCGTGACCCCAAGACCTCTGGCCTCTCCTTCCCCCACCCACCCCCCATCACTGTCCTCCACGGCCTTTCCTGACGGAACCTTCCCAACTGCTACTTTCTGCTACCTGCCCTGCCCAGCTGTCTCCTGTGACCGCTGCCTCTGTCACCTGGGGCCCATCCCATTCTCCCCAGAGCTGGCCCAAAGGAGTCCCACGTGAGCCCGGAGATTCCATTCCCAGAAGGCTTACGTCTAAGGGAGAAAGAAAACCCACAATTTCCTCACAGAAAACAGTCCCATCAGTTGTGTACACTCCACACGCAGAATACCAAGGGACTGCTAATGCCAGTGCTACAGAAGAGCAGCAGGTGACGTGGGAATATACTCATGAGAACATTAAGTGTAAAAAGCTCACCGGGCCTGGCAGCGCAGCCTGTAATCCCAGCCCTCTGGGAGCCAGAAGCAGGAAGAGCCACGTTCAAGCTCAGCCCGGGAAACTAGTGACACCTTGCCTCAAAATCAAGTAAGAAATGGTCCGGGGATATAGCTCAGGGTGAGAGTCTGGTCTCAATCCCAAGGACCATTAAAAAAAAAAAGCTTCATATAAAAACTAAGGTAGGACTAGAGGAATAGCACACTGGTTAGAGGGAAGCACAAGGCCCTGGGTTCGATTCCCCAGCACCACGTAAGCTGGGCTTAGTGGCACACGCCTGTAATCACAGCATTCAGGAGGCTGAGGCAGGACTGCTAGAAGTCTGAGGCCAGCCTGAGCGCCACAGTTCAGAACCAGCCTGGACTATAGAGTGAGACTCTGTCTCAAAAAAATAAAAATAAAAAATATAAGGTAAATTACGGTCCTATTTTTGTTTTTTTAAAAGTGACATACATGAGCTGGAGGAAAGGCACAGCAGTCAAAGTGCTTGCCTTATAAATGCAAGGCCCTCAGTTCAATTCCCCAGCACCATGTAAAGCCAGGCATGGTGACACTTGCCTGTAATCCCAGACCAAGGGAGGCTGAATTAGGAGAATTGCCATGAGTCCACGGCCAGCCTGGGCTCGACAGTGAGTTCAGAACCAGCCTGGGCTACAGAGCGAGACCCTGTCTCAAAAACTAAATAAATTAACAAAGAAAATGACATATACATGCAAGTTTATGTACATATAAACATGCATGTATGAATGTGTACACATAAATATAAATATATATGGCCTATGTAGAATGTAAAGTTGTACACCAGAACATTAACAATCTATGGTAGTTAATTTTTTTAAAATATGAAATACTTCATCATAAATTTACAGTTTCTTGCAACTCTTTTGTTTATTGTGGGGGAGACTGGTTACTAGGAATCCAGCCCAGAGCCTTCACACTCAGCTACATTCCCCAATCCATTTTTGATTCTTGATTGTGAGACAGGTCTTGCTAAATCGCTAAGACACCTAGGCTGGGCTTAAACTTAGGATCTTCCTGCCTCAGCCTCCCAGAGTGCTGAGATTACACAGGTAACTGTATTTCTTGAATGCTTTTACATTAAAAATATTACTTTTATAACAGAAAAACCAGGAGAGAGAGAGAGAGAGAGAGAACCCTTGTTAGAAGCTAAGCAAGAACCTGTCTCAAGATTTAAAAAGTGTCACTCAGTGGGTGAGAGCTTGCCTAGGCCTGAGTTCTACCCCAACGACAGAAAAATAAAAATAAAACAAATTAAATAAATAACTGAAAAACAAAATCCAGTTAACAAATTATTTTATTCACGGCACATATGCGCACGCGTGGTATGTGTGTGTGTGAGGGCTGTGTGTGTATCTTACTTTCTCGCTGCTGGGACAGAATACACAGCATCCACAGCTTTAGGGAGGGCAGATTTCTTTTAGCTCACAGTCTCAGAACATCACAGCCATTCACAGGCAGGCAGCTGGAAATGGCAGAAACACATGGTGGACCTGGAGCCTCACAATGACCCAACACGGCGGGGGAGGAAGCAGAGCGGGCGCCCTGGTCAAGCCCCAAGCAGCACCCACCCTGCCAGCCAGGCCCCGCCTCCCAGCAGTTATCCACAGGTACGTGAGGATTTCAGGGGACACTCCTGACCCAAACTGCAAGTGTGAGTACATTTATAAAATTAGGACTAAGTTTTATGTGAAATCTCAAATGTTGTCCCTGTCAGTTGCTGGCCTTGAAGTAGCCAGATTACTTCATTTCAGAGAAGACAGCTGTTACAGATTTTTTTTTTTAAGCTGTTACAGATTCCAGCGGAACTCCGAGAGGCTGAGGGGGAGGAATGGCAGTTCAGACCGAGCCCTGGCAACCTGGCAACTTAGGAAAACCCTGTCTCCAAATCAAAAATACAAAAAAAAAAAAAAAAAAAAAAAAAAAAAAAAAAAAAAAAAAAAAAAAAAAAAAAAAAAGAAAGAAAAAGAAGAAGAAGGGCTGGGGCTGGAGATAAAGCTAAGCGTTAGGGCCCCAGGTTCAATCCTCAATAGTGCAAAAGGAAAAAAAAAAAAAAATATATATATATATATATATATATATATATATATATATATATATAGACAGGGTTTCACTCTGTAGCCCAGACTGGTCATGAACTCACTGGTGTAGCCCAGGCTGGACTTGGACTCAGGACAATCCACCTGCCTTAGCCTCCTGAGTGCTGGGATTACAGGCATACACCACCACACCCAACTTTATGTGGTGCTGGGGAGTTGAACTCAGAACATAGGCTTGCAAGACAAGCACTTTAACCACTGTGCCATTCCTCCAGCCCCAAGAAAAAAATATTTTAAAAAGTCCTAATGTGATTAGCACAGTTTGTCAGTCATTCAATTTAAAAAATGCCGTTCTGTGAAAAAATAAAAAACAAAACCACTAGTTTCACCTTAACTCAAACAACAGTGCCAACGAGCAGTGCCCCTTGGGTGGGTCCCCCTGGGCACCTGAGACAGCTCACAGGAAGAGCTGACACAGTTCATGCTCTCACTGCTCCTTCTGACTTTTTATGGGGGGTTGGGGACTTCACTCAGAGCTACACCCCCACTGTATTGGTTAGAGTTCTAAAAGAGGTAGAGTACAGAATTTATAGAATTAAGGGCAATTTATTTGGAGACTTACAAATTGGAGAGGGATCATCAAAAATGGGCTCCTGCCTGTGCCAGAGCTGGAGGGTCTGGCGGCTGCTGAGGCTTGTGCAGAAAGACCCAGTCGGAGGCTGGCTGGACAGCGGCGCGGGCCTGATCGTTGTCTGTCCAACAGCAACGCCGAAGTGAGTAGGCGATGGGAAGCCAGGAAGAAGCGCGTGTCCAGAACCCCAGCCCAGGCCGGTGCTTCTCCAGGAAGAAACTGGCGCAGTGCGGCTTCTCCCTTCCCTTAATTAGTCCAAGCTGCCAGCTAGGCTGTGCACACCCCCACATCTGGAATGGGTGCCTCCCCCACACATCCTGGCCCTAAGTCAGTCACATACACCTGAAAGCTCTTCCCTGGGCACTTCCTAATTTCAACAAAATGACATCCGGTCTCCCAACGTCACAGGCACCTCCTCTTTCTTACTGTTTGAGACAGAGGTGTGCCAAAACGCTACGTTGTCCACACTAGGTTGGTGTTCGCACTCCTTCTGCCTCAACCTCCCCAAACCACAGGTGTACAAGCCTGCTCCACGAGGCTCAGCAAACCAGCTGAACATCAAGTGTCCACCGTCTCTGCTGACACCCCCTTGACAGCTGCTGAAGTGCCAGCAGTTGTACCCGCCACTGCTTTTGTACTAATGATATGAACAACACAGTGCAAGCGAGGACTATCACACGTGCACAGCGGGCCCGGCAGAAGGGTCTCAGGGACTCAGGGGATCTCACCTGGAGAACCACTCAAGTGTCAACCAGTGGAAACAGGGTAACTGGTTATTTAGGTGACAGTCCCATCTCAGATCATAAGCACAAAGAAACTCCTGGTAGATTTCTCACAGCTAAGTATTTTAAATATATAAGTTAAAAAAATGCAAAATATTGAAAATAGATACATGCTGGGACCAAAACACTAACGCAGTGAGACGCATGCAGTCCAACAGCACATGGTGTCCCCAGTGAGGTGGT
This sequence comes from Ctenodactylus gundi, assembly GCA_004027205.1. Lineage (NCBI taxonomy): Eukaryota > Metazoa > Chordata > Mammalia > Rodentia > Ctenodactylidae > Ctenodactylus > Ctenodactylus gundi. The sequence goes on from PVKB01001517.1 coordinate 252,606, forward strand.
GACCAGCCGGGAGGATGAGGAACAGGAGGGGAAGAAAGGAGGTGGGCTCTGTGGGGGTGGTGACTGGGCCGCGAGGGCGGGAGCATCGTGGAGGATGGGAGACGAACACAACTGAGAAGACATTATGTATGCGTCACTTTCCCAAGATGGAAGTAATTATGTATTACAAATGTACTAATAAAAATGGCAAATACTAAAAGTGAACCATGAAATAGGGCCTGGCAGTGCAGGCCTGTGACCCCAGCACTCTGGGCAGGACGCAGGAACATTACATGCTGAGCCCAGCTTGGCAACTCAGTGACTCAGTGAGACCCCTGTCTTAAGATCAGAACTAGTGTGAAGGCCCTGCGCTGGCTCAGTGCCCTCCCCGGGAACAGGACTCCACACTGACCGGTGGAATCCTTGCCTCAGAGTACGGAGGGCACCAAATCCACAGAGTATGCGCATGTATCCAAGTAGAAACACTGATTTTCAAAACCTGTGGTCTAGACCATAAAAATGAAGAGGCAGGGGCTGGCACGACAATACAGCGGTGAGAGCACTTGCCTAGCAAGCACAAAGCCCTGGGTTTTATCCCCAGTACGACATAAACTGGGCGTGGTGGTACACACGGTAATCCAGCACTTGGAAGGCTGAAGCAGGAGGATTGCCATGAGTTCAGGACCAGTCTGGGCTACAGAGTGAGAAGACACAAATTAGAGCCCCATGCCTGTTTCAACACAGGCCTCAAAAGCCTTATGTGGAAAGAAAACCCAAGTTTCAGATGGAAGGACCGGGACTAGGGCAAAGTGGGCCAGTGGCCCAAGCGAGAACCCTGGGAGGTACCCACAGCCTCAGGGTACACACTTAGGAGCTAAGAAGTCACACGATCCCAGGGCGGTACGGTATCAGAACCCCCCAAAACTACCGTCAGGTTCAAAGATTCACTTAAAACACTGCTGGATTCCAGGCGTACCAGGACACAGGGACGTGGTGCACGAGGGCCCAAGGATTCCAGGCACAACCGTCTAAGTGTCCTCTTCGGGGGGGGAGGGGGGGACCCTAGAGGACGTGCTCAATTCCCACCGCAGAGGGACGCCACCATGTACAGCATGTTCCCTGGAACAACAATCGCCACCCTGTGTACAGGACCAGTTCTGCTAAGTGAGTGGAGGCAGGGCTCAGGCGGCAGCCAGGGTGATGTCGAGAGGCTGTAAGGGCACAGGAAGTGCCGCCCACTTCCTAACACAACTCTAGGCTGGGGGTGGAGACCCCTGAGCTGCAGTCAGTGACCAGGGTGTCTACTGGGCTTTCGCCAAGGACCAAAATCCCAGACTCCAGAAGGGAATCAGGTGTCAACATGAAGTTTGCTTATGGTTGAGACAAATCATTATTAATAAAATGGTAGGAACTGTCCTGAAGCCCGACATTCCTAGATACCAGCCAAGGGCCTGCCCCACACAAGGGCCTTTCTAAGGACAGTGACCCGAGGCCTGCTATGTTCAGTCTTCAGAGTTACATGCATGCAGCCCAGGCTGGCCGTAGCTCACAGCCAATCCTCCTGCCACATGTATGGAAAATTATAAAATACGTCAGCAAATACTGCTATGGCTTGGATCTTGAGTGTCCCCCAAAACATATATTTTTGTTTGTTTGAGGCAGGGTCTCACTTTGTACCCCAGGCTGGTTGGCCTTGGACTCTAAGCAATCCTCCTGCCTCAGTCTTCCAAGTGCGGGGATTGCAGGCTTGTGCCACCATGTCCAGGTTTACGTAGTGCTGGGGAATTGAATTCAATCGAACTCAGGGCATTGAGCTTGCAAGGTAAGTGCTTTAACCACTGTGCCATTCCACCAGCCCTTTATTTTTGTTGTTTGTTTTTTGAGACAGGGTCTCACTCTAGCCCAGGCTGGTGGTCCTGAACTCACTGAGTAGCTCAGGCTGGCCTCAAACTGACAAGCCTGTCTCAGCCTCCCAAGTGCTGGAATTATAGGCATGCGCCACCACACCTCGCTCAGGTGGTGCTAGGCAATGGAACTCAGTGACTGGCGCTTGCTAGACAAGCCCTTTATTTTTCCCCACCATTTTATTGATATATATGCAATACATAATGTTTGCAAGATTTGAGTATCTTGTACACATATATAATATCAACGTTACAATCCCTTCCTGTTTCTGGCCTCCCACACCCTCTTCATCCCCCTAACGTCCACTGTCACGCCCATTTGGTTCTACAGAATTAGGCAAGTGCTTCAACCGCTGTGCTGTTCTCCAGCCCCTCTTGTTGGTTTTTGAGACAGGTTCTCACTTTACAGTCCAGATTGATCTCAAACTAATGGCAATTCTCCTGCCTCAGCCTCCCAAGCACTGGGATTAGAGGGGCGTGCCACCCTACCCAGTTTATGTGGTGCTGGGGAATTGAACCAAGGTTTTGGGCTTGCTTGGCAGGTGCTGTAATGGCTGAGCTATTCCCTTGGCCCAAGCCTCATGTATTTGGACCTCTGTTGTTGGAAGGTAGCACCTGCCTGTAAGAGGAAAATGTTTGAGTTTGACTTGGAAAGACTGTGTCAGTCTATTGCTATTGTAAGCACCCAGGGCAGAGGTATCAGGTGTCTTGTCATTAACTTGTGGGACAGGAAGTAGGGGGGCATTCGCCCCCACAACCTGCAGCTGTAATTTTTTTTTTTGAGACAGGGTCTCGCTCTGTAGCTCAGGCTGGTCCTGAACTTACTAGGGAGCCCAGGCTAGCCTTGAGCTCACAGCAATCCTCCTGCCTCAGCCTCCTGAGTGATGGGATTCCAGGAAGGTGCCATCACGCCAGGCTTCATGTGGTGCTGGGAAACAGAACCCAGGATCTGTGCTTGCTAGGGAAAAGCTTTACAAGCGGCACCATTCCTTCAGCTCTGCTTGAAGTAATTAAAAGAAGGAATGTTGCAGCTTCCTCCTGGGAAAGCCCTAGCCTCTGCCCACATCAGACTCACTTGGCCACTGTCTGGAATGAGGTGAGCAGCTCTCCAGCACCTGGCATGCGCTTCCACCCTTGCTGGCTGCCCATGAACTAGGTGAGGCCTTCTGAAACTGTACTGAATAAATCTGTCCTCCCCTAAATTGTACATGTTGGGTATTCTGTTACAGCAATGAATTAAGAGACTAAGAAAAATATCATGTTCTTTAAAGCGCTTGCCTAGCAAGCTTAAAGTCCTGGATTCAGTTCCCCAGTACTACATAAACTGGGCATGGTGGTGCATGCCTGTAATCCCAGCACTTGGGAGGTGTAGGGTCTCTATACGGCAGGGACGACCGGAACAGCCGAGGAGGGGTTGAAGACAGAGTAACACACTCTGGAAGTTGTTTCAGTGAACACCTTTTCACTTATTTAAGGAGTACAGGGGCTTAAATAGACTGAGGAAGCTGTCTTGGGCCAATCAGCAAGGCCTCAACCAGCGTGGGGTCACCCAGGGGGGAGGGAAGGAGTAAAGGAGGGAGGATACGATCAGGAGCAGTTCCAGGAGCAGTTCCCGAGTTTAAGCAAAACAACACCTGGCTTAAATTACAAGCAGTAACATTTGTTCGCGGGAAGGAAGGAACTCGGTCAAGGTCAGTGATGCTGAGGCTCTCTGAAGACCCCAATAGGGAGGTTGAGGCAGGAGGATTGTTGTGAGTTCTAGGCTAGCCTGGAATTCAGGACCAGCCTGGATTACAGAGCAAGATCCTGTCTCAAAAAAAAAAAAAATTCCATGCACTGTTTGAAAACACATGCATATAAAAGAGACACAGCTGGGTTTGGTGGCACATGCGGACAATCCCAGCACTCAGAAGGCTGAGGTGGGACGATCAAAAGTTCGAGGACAGCCTGGGCTACATGGTGAGTTAAAGGCCAGCCTATACTACACCACAAGACCCTGTCTCAAAAACAGAAGAAAAAAACCCAACGAAGACAGAGGTACAAAAATGCAAAGAAAAATGAAAAATCAGATCAGTCACAGTTACATGCGAGAAAGAGAGAAAAAGGCGAGAGACACATCTTAGGCTTGCACCAGCGTGTGCCTACCGAAGCAGTACACAGAGCAACAGGACCCAGGCACAGGAGGGCAGCCAGAAGGCTGAGGCAGGACACTTGCAAGTTCAGGCCTAACCTGAGCGACATAACACAGCCCTGTTTCAAAATGAAAGAATTAGAACAAACAGGAGCTGGGGTGTTAAGTACTGAGAACAAATGACAAGGACCGTGACCAAGGCAGCAACTGTCACAGCTACTTTCTCCTTGCTGGGACAGAATACCCAACATCCACAAATCAAGGGAGGATTTATTTCGGCTCAGTTTCAGAGGGTCCTACCCAGGGGTGGTGACGAAGGCAGACACCAATGGCGGAGGAGAGCTGTTAACAGCAGGGCCGACAGGACGCCCAGGGCGGGGCAAGTGGGAGCAGCGTGTACCCTTCCTGGTCAAGCCTGAGTGCCACACCCCTGCCGATCACGCCCCGCCTTACAAGTGCAAGGTTCCCTGGGCTTTCTGCAACACCCAATACCTGAGGCTTTGGGAGACACTCCAGATCCAACCATAACCTACCCACGTGTCACTATGAGATTACAACAATTTGAGTATTGGGTGCTTTTCACATTTCAAGTATTATATGCTGGGTTTTGTTTTGTTGTTGTTTTTTGTTTGTTTGTTTTGACAAGGCCTTCCTCTGTAGTTTAGGCTGGTCCTGAGCTCGCTGTGGAGCCCAGGCTGACCTTTAACGTATAGCAATCCTATGCCTCATCTTCATGAGTGCTGGCATTACAGGATGCACCACCACACCAGGCTTACGTGATGCTGGGGAACTGAACCCAAGCCCCTGTGCTTGCTAGGCAAGTAATTTAACCACTGAGCTATGCCCTTAGCCTGCTAAGCCTTTGATTTTTTTTTTTTTTTTTTTTTGAGACAGGGTCTTGCTCTATGGTCCAGGCTAGTCCTGAAGTAGGCAGCCCAGGCTAGTCTTGAGCTCGCCAATCCTCCTGCCTTAGCCTCTACCCATATACCATCAGGCCCAGCTAATATTTTATGTGGTGCTGGGTAATCATCAAACTGAGGGACTTATACACACTAAGTAAGTTCTTTAACCACCAAGCTGCAACCCTAGCCACTGGATTTCTTCTTTTATTGGGACAGGGTCTCACTCTGTAGCCCAGGCTGGTCCTGAACTCACTGGTATAGTTCAGGTTAGCTTTGGACTCAGGACAAATCACCTGCCTCAGCCTCCTGTGTGCTGGGATTACAGGCGTGCATGCCCAGCTTCATATGGTGCTGGGGAATCAAATTCAGGGCTGTGCACTTGCAAGGTGAGTGCTTTACCTGCTGTGCCTTTCCTCCAGACCTGGATTGATTCTTTTAAAAAATACTTCCTGAAGCCAGTCTTGGTAACACAGGTCTGTAATCCCAGCATTCTGGAAGGCTGTGGCAGGGGGACTGCAAGTTTGAGCCTAACCAGGGCAATTTAGCAACATAGCAAGGCACTCCCTGTCTCAAAATAAAAAGTAACAAATGGGTGGGCTGGCTGGCTGGCCCTGGTAGCTCAGGCCCGTTAAGCTAGCACTTTGGGAGTCTGAGGCAAGAGGAACACAAGTTTAAGCTCAGTCTGGGCAATTTAGTAATTTGAGAGACTCTGTCTCAAGTAGTTAAAAGGGGCTGGAGGCTGAGAATGGAGCTCAAAACAAAGACCCTATGTTTACTCCCCAGTATAGCCAAAAAAAAAAAAAAAAGGGCCATGGGCTTAATCTCCTGTGGCACCAAAACATAAAAAGCATCTCCTGAAGGCTTTCTGCGGCCGGGCAGTGTGCTAAGTTCTGAAGACGGGACAAGGACAGGTGACGTGAGCCAGCTAGTCACTGCTTTCAACCAGCTTCCGGTCTACTCAGGGCGAGGAGGAGCACAGCTGTGAGGTGGCAGGAATACAGACTCCACACTCCATCTGAGCCCAAAGGCTGAGACGCGATACCAAGACCAAGCGGAGATTCTGACATGCGCTACTCTGCTAATACAACAGGTGACGCTGTGAAGACACAGACTTCAACCGGGCCACTCCGCAGAGGCTCTGCAGACAGCGACACGTGTGGGCAGCCACTGGGGATGAGGATGATCAGGCACAGGGTCACCTGGGGGAAGCTGATTCCAGGCAGAGGGGAACAGCACGTGTAAAGTCCTGTGGCACGAATAAGCCTGGCAAACTGAAAAGAGTGGAAAGCCAGCCAGGAGGCTTTGAGCAGCGACAGGAGGGGGACCAGGAGATGAGGCCTGAGAGGTCAGCCGAGGCCACCAAGCAGGGCCTCCTAAGCCATAGTAAAGATCTCAGGTTTCATTCTAAGTAGGCTAAGCTTTTGAAGGTTTTAACGGAGTAGTGACATGATCTGGTTTACGACTGAACACGGTGTTAGTTCGCTGGATGCAGCCGCACCCTGGACAGTCATGTCCCTCACTGCCGCACAGACTCACTGCTCAGGAGGTGTGAAAAGGCTAGATGGGGGAAGACGAAAAGGTTCCATAACACACAAGGAAAACTGCAAGATGAGGATGAGTCAATATTTTAATAAATGTCCAGAAACCGTATTGTGGCAACTTCACTAAATTTAGTTGTAAACAATCAAATTACATTTGGAGGTAATCTGAATGAGGGATTGTCTCAAGTCACAAAAATGCCCAGCTATGTCCAAAACTGACAAGAAATCAAGCCATTTTTAAAATGTGAATTTTTCTGGCCAAATGTTTCAAGAGAAAAAAATCTAACTTTTTTTTGAGACAGGGTCTCTCTCTATAGCCCAGGCTAGACTTGGACTCATAGCAATCCTCCTGTCTCAGCCTCCTGAGTGCCGCGATTACAGGCATGCGTCACCACACCTGGATTATGTGGTGCAGGGGAATCGAACATGCGTACTTACTGCTTGCTAGGCAAATGCTTTAACTGCTGAGCCAATTCTCTAGCCTCTAGCCTGCTAATCTTTATGTGGTGCTATAGAACTGAACCCAGGGCCCTACACGTTAGGGAAGTGCTAAAACCACCAACGTATATCCCCAGCCCAAAAGAACAACAACAGAAAAAAAACCTGGTAGCTGAAACATTTTTTCAAACTTAACGTGAGACACAGATACAAAAGGAAAAAAATGTCTAGCATCATGAGGCCTTGAAATTCTAGAGAGGCTAAGGAGGCAGCCAGGTAAGCGATGCCGGGGTTTGGATTGGGACAAGGTACAGAGGGACCCTTGCAAAGAGTTCTCTGAGGAGAGAATCTTCAGAGAGGCCTAAGTGAAAGGAAGACAGCAGCCATGCTGAGAGGTGGACGAAAGGCTTCAGGCGGACCCTTTGCACTGGGAGTGGCCTGATTTTCTTAACAAAAAAGTCTGAGCTGGGCCTGGTGGCACAGGCCCGCAATCCTAGTACTGTGGGAGGCAGAGACAGGAGGATGGCAAGCGCAAGCCAGCATGGGCTCAATCGCAGCACCACCACCACCAAGAAAAAAAAAAGTGGGTTAGTGTGGCTGAACTTGAGCTGGGGGGCTAAGTTAGGTAAACAACGCGGGTGAGGGCCGGGGATGCGGGGGGAGTTTCAAGCTAAGGATGTTATCTCAGTGATCAGAGTGCTTGTCTTCTGGCTGGAGGAATGGCTCAGCTGTTAAAGTGCTTGCCTGTCAAAGTGCTAAGTACCTGAGTTCAATTCCCCAGCACCATGTGCATGCCCGTAATTCCAGCTCTCACGGAACATGAGGCAGGAGGATTGCCATAAGTCTGGGCTTCACCTGGGCCTCACAGCGAGTTCAGGATCAGCCTGGATTACAGAGCAAGACCCTGTCTCAAAAAAAATAAATAAATAAAAAGAGTGCTTGTCTAGCATGAGAAAGGCCTTGGATTTGACAGTAGCCACTCATCACAAGGGCTCAGGGGCATCCGACTGAGGCTAGTGCACCTGTACCTAATCCTAATTAAGAGCCCCTGAGAAGTGGAAAGTTCTTAATTCTAATTTAAACTGAGCCCACGTGCAGTCTGAGCTCATGGAAGACCTAAGAACTTGTGAATCTACATAAGCTACTTCTAATGAAAATAGAGATTTACCTCGCTGGGGGACCCACACCTGCCATTTCAGCACACTAGGTAGCTGAGGCAGGAGGGTCACAAATTCAAGTCACGTCTGGGAAAAGTGGTGAGACCCTCTCAAAAAATTAAGGTTGCAGATGTAGCTCAGAGCAAGGGATCTGGGGTCAATCCCCAGAACAAGAAAATTAAATACAAAAGGAGATTTCTGTGCTTGATTCCATATGCGCGGGACCTCAAAGACTTCCCGTTAGGTAAAAGGATGCAAGATGTTTCATTATATTATTTATGCTGATCACATGATGAAATGTGTGGGCGTTATTGGATTAAATATATTATTAAAATTAATTTCGGAGTGGGTGTGTAGCTCAAGGGTAGAGCCTGCCTATCATGCAGGAGGCTATTTCACGCATGTGTACATGGGGATGGGGACCAGGGCATCCACGCTGAGCTATAATCCTCCACCCCCGCTGAGACAAGGCCTCACTAAATTACCCAGCTGGGATCAAATTTGTGACACTCCTGCCTCAGCCTCTCAGAGCGCTGGGATTACAGGTCTACGCCAGGCATAGCTAAATTCTATTTTCTTTTAAAAGATAATTACTTTAAAAAAAAGAAAAGAAAACTAAATTCAGGTGTGTGACCTGCGTTAGTATTCCACTGGCCGCCTAGGGAAGGAGGCTGAGGCCAGAGGTGCCGACCAGGGCGAGGCGGGGTGAAGGGAAGGTGGGGCGCACTATGCGGTCGCGCATCGCGTCTGTGAACATCCACGGCAGGACCCGGTTCCGCGGACAAGGAAGCGTCGCACCGCGGGCGGAGGGCAGAGCCAGACTCGAAGCCTCCTCCGTACTCCAACTTATCCTCCCCCAGCGTCCCCGCGGACTTCCGGCCGAGCGCGCACGGCTGCGGCCGCCCGGCCTCGGGGTTGTTCAACGGTCACAACGTCCACAACTGGCCTCACGGGCCGGGAGCCGCGCAGAACTCCCGCTAACGCTCACCTGCCGCAGGACGCCCGTCCGTCCGATCGCCCTTCCGCGCCCACGGCGCCGGCACACGACTTCCGCTCCACTTCCGCGAATTCCGAGCCAATTTTCCCTCTGATACGTCCCTCGGCAGCCAATTATCTTTCAAAAAACTGCCTTATTTCGGGTCCCCTCCCGCTTGCCAGTCACCGCGGGCACGAGTGCCGCCCTTTCCACCGTCTTAAGCGAGCGACGTGCGCCACCACTCGGCTGCTGGCAGAGCTGCTCTCTGAGGGAAGCACTCCCGGAAGGCGGGGCGAGGGGGCGGATCAAGCCGGTGCGGGAACCCTCGCGATTGGCCAGGAAGAGCAGTGCTTTGTTTCCGCCCACCCCCACCCGGGACTTCCGAGTCGGAGACGCTAGGGATTGGTTCCCGGGGCACTCTAATAAGCCTAGAGACGGTTCCTCATCTCTCGCGCCGTGTGAAGAGGGAGCTTCTCTAATTGGTCCAGAGATTCTAAGCGCGCTCCGGCTAGCTCCAGGATTGGCTGGTGGCGTGCTCGCGCCTCCAGGGAGCGCTGTTGCTGATTGGCCGGAGCGTGGGCCGGCTATTTGAAGGCGGCGCGCGGATGAAGCGCGCACTAAATCGGCGGATAGAGGAGGCGGGAGTGGTTGTTGGTGGCGCCGTTCTGCTCGTCCCTCCCTCTCTCCCGTCCTCGCCGTCTCCGGACCCTGACGTGGGCGCCGCCGCGATTGCATCTGTGCGGCCTGGCGCACGATGGCCAAGGTGTCGGTGCTGAATGTGGCGGTGCTGGAGAACCCGAGTCCCTTCCACAGCCCTTTCCGGTTCGAGATCAGCTTCGAGTGCAGTGAGGCCCTGGCGGACGGTGAGGCTGGGCCGGTGCGGAGTCTCCCCTCTCCCCGTAGACAGCGTCCTGGCGAAACCCTCTCGGCTGCAGCCAGTCTCGATCTCCCCGTGAGCCCCGTTCCCGGCCCCGCGGCCGACGCGACCACCCCGGAGGCCACGCCCCACCCCCGCCGCCTCACCTTCCCGCGGAGACCATCCTCCGTCGTTAGGCGTCGCCTCCCTGAAACGGCATCATCTTTTGGTCCCATGGCGCTCCTAGGCACCTGTTCTCCCTCTGGAGACTTTCTCCCCGTCCTTTAACTCGTGGAGCCCGCCGGCTACCGCCTCTTACCCGTGGCGAGACCTCCGCTCCAGCCTCCGATCCTTTTCCCTTCGGAGACTTCTCTGGTGGGACCTCGTGCCTTCGTCTCCATGGCGACCTACCCTCCGGCTTCCTGTCTTTCGCTATGGAGCCTTCTCCCCCAAACTCTGCCACCATCAGTCCCTTGCTGGGGCTCTCTGCTCCCGGGACTCCTGTTTCCCACGAGGACTCCTCTCCCCGGTGGCAAGCCCTCATTCACGCCCCGTTTCCCTGCTGTCTCCCCACGATCCCCTCTTCACCCTCTTCGTATTTAAACACGCTGGGACTCCGTCCACTGATAATGATTGAGGCTTGCACCCTACCAGATGCACGTGCCCCAAACCTGGCTTCCCCTCTACTGTGAGCCCCCACCTCATCCCGAGATCCTGTCGGGAATGGTTGGCAGGGTTTCCAGCTAGGTCGGTGGTGGGTGAGTGGGTGGTACTTTGGACTAAGCCCAAGACCATCACACTGTGCTGTATCACCAGCCCCATTTTTATTTTTGATTTTTCTTCTCATTGTTTTGTTGAGACAAGGCTGTGCTCAGGCTGGTCCTGAACTCACTGTGTAGCCCAGGCTGGCCTAAAACAGTAATCCACCTGCCTCAGCCTCCCAAATGCTGGGATTACAGGTGAGTGCCACCGTGCCCAGCAGATGTAGTGCTGGGGAATCAGACTCAGAGCCTTGCACTTGCTACTCTAACTGCTGCCTCCATCCCCTGCTTTTGATTTTGAAACAGAATCTCACCGAGTCCCTAAGTAACCCTGGCTCTTTTTGAACTTGGCAGTCCTGCCTCAACTTCCCAGAGTGCTGGGATTTCAGACTCAAAGACCTACAGGACAGGCCCAGTTTAGGTCTAGTCCTTGCAAATAACTGGGTCTCCCCAGCGCGGTTTGTTCCCCCGCCTCTCTGGCTGTGGCTTACGTGAGCACACCCAACTCTGAGGGCTAGCAAAGCCAGGCAGGCATTAACCGCTTTTCCCGCCAGGTTCCAGGCCCCTTATTACATGCGATTTTTCATTGTTTTTGATGGCCTGACCTAGTCTAGCCAGTGAGTGGCCTGGGCTCCACCATGACTGGGTCTCATTCGGGCAGGCAGCTGGGCGGTCGCAGCCTTTGACATCTTTCCTGCGGCACTTTCACAGAGGCGCTTACTTATCTGGGCAACATAAAGGTGGATGTGGGTGTCTTCTCACAGATGAGACAGCAGGAACCGTGAAGAGCAAAAGACCTTCACAGAAAGGTCTGTGCCCACTGAAACTCCAAGGTCGACAGGGAGCCTTGGCACCCCTGTAAGGCAAGGCCTGCTTTCAGGAGGAAGCGCTTCATCAGACCATTTTTGCACTGATAGCTGAAAAGAGAAGAGAGAGCCAGCCTGTCATCCCAGCACTCTGGGAGGCCGAGGCAGGAGAATCCCAAGTTTGAGCCCAGCCTGGACAACTTAGTGAGACCCTGTTTCAAAATCAAAAAATACAAAAAAAATGGCCTGGGGATGCAGCCCGAAGTGAAGGCCGTGGCTTTGATCCCCAGTACCATCACCAAAAAGAGAGAGAGAGAAAGAGAAGGTAGCAGCTGAGAATGTGGAGCTCTTTGAAGCTGGGGCCTGGTGACTAGTGCTTCGCAGTGGCCAGTAGAGGACTTGCCACAGAACCCAACCGCTTGGATTAGTGAGGTTCCTGTGTACTTGGGGTGGACTGGAGGGCCAGCCACGCCCTGGTTCCTCTCCATTTTAAATTAAGGAGTCTACTTGTGACTAACTATAGAATAAGCCGAGTTAAATCCTTTTTGGAACCAGGCAGGGTGTAAATAAATAAATAAAGTATACAGTGACACTGTGGAGTAAGACTTAATTTAAAAGTCAGGAGGAGATGTAAGGAGCTAATAGGTTAAGGGCTTCCCAGCTCCCAGATGGCAGGGGATCCGGTTTCACACAGCCTGCTTGTGCTTCGTGCATTTAAAAATGGTTGCATGGTCATAACCCGGTCCTTTTCTTCCTTATTTATAGAGTTGGAGCAGAAAGGCTGCAGTCAGCCTTCGGGTCATGTTTTCATAGAGACGAACAGTGATTTCTCCCAATCCCACCCTCAGTTTGTAGAAGTTCGGGCACTATAGCTTGTCTCGGAGTTCTGAAACCACGTTTATATCCTTGCTCCAATCCTAGAAGAGCAACAAACTTTTTTTACCCCCATTGCCAGGACTCAAACCTGCAGCCACATGTCCTGCAACTGAGCTACCCCGCCCCCCAGCCCAGCATTTCCTGTTTTAGAGCCTAAGTAGAAATGACCATAGAATTTCTTGCCAAATCAGGAGTCTTGCTGGGCATGGTGGTGTACATCTATAATCCCAGCACTAAAGGACCGGGGCATGGCACAGTGGTGGACAGTTTTGTAGCGTGCATGTTCAATTTGCAGCACTGTAAATAATAATAAGAGGAAATAAAACCTTTAAATATGCCTCTGCTTAAAACACATCAGCAGTCAGCAGTCTAGGACAATTTCAATGTGTAGGCCCCCTATTCCGGTCATCCTGTTTTCCTTATGTAGTTTTATTCTTGAATTTTTTTTTTTTTTTTTTTTTTTTGGTGGAGGCACAAGGGAGGAGCCACTGACATAGCTTGCACGAAGCTATATCCCGAGTCCCATCTTTAGTTTTGATTTTTGAGACAGGGTCTGGCTAAGTTGTGCAGAGCAAGCTGGGCCTGGGATGCTCCTGCATAACCTCCCAGAACTAGGTTTGCCTTCCTCTAACCTTGTTTGTTGTTGGTTTTTGTTTGTTTTTGAGACAGGGTCTTGTTCTGGAGTCCAGGTTGGTTCTGAATTCACTGTGTAGTCCAGACTGGCCTCGAACTCACGGTAGTCCTGCCTCAGCCTCTGGAGTGCTGGGATTACAGGCCTGCGCCACCAGGCCCAGCTTCCTCTAACTTTTGCAGTATTTTCTCGTGGCTCTCCATTAGTTCTGCAGCTTCTCTCTGGCCGGCCTCAGGAGAGCCATTGTTACCCACTTACCCCTCGAGCATGCAGTATGTTCTCTCTGTCCTTCCCGTTCTCTCTTTGACACTCTCACTCTAGTCCAAGCTGGTCCTGAACTTACCACATGGCCTCAACTTGCCTCAAATACAGGGCAGTTCCGACTCCCAACTGCTGGGATTACAGGTGTGTGCCAACACACCCAGCCAGTTTTTGTGTGGTGCTGGGAAATCAAACCCAGGGCCTTGTGCTTGCTGGGCAAGAGTTCTAACCACTTGACTATGTAATTTGGTTTTGGCTTGGTTTGGCTTTGCAGTGCTGGGAATCCACCCGGCCCAGGCATCCATCCTGTCACAGGCACACACCCTTCGTTCAGGTTTTGCCATTTTGGTCTGTGTGCTCCACACTTGCCCCCATGACCAGCAGGGCCACGTGTGCATTAACCAGGGTACTGGGGAGGCGGGAGAGCGGCGCATGCGCTGTGCCGCCCGGCCCGGGCCTGAAGGAAGCCGACCAGATGGTGGAGAGCTAATTGTTACCTTCTGCCCTTTGAACAGATGTGAAGCGATGGCACAGGCCTGCCCCTCAACGCTCGGAGGCTGAGGCAGGAGGATTGTAAATTTGAGCCCAGCCTGGGCTACTCAGCGACTCAGAAGACCCTATCTTGAAATCAGAAACTAAAAAATGGGTTGACAGTATAGCTCAGCGTGAAGGCCCTGAGGGCCATCCTCTCTACTACCAGAAAAGGGGAAAGAGTGTTCTGGTCATGTCACTACCTCTTTTGTGGGGTGATTTTTTTTTTTTTTTTTTGGTATCTTTTTGGTTTGGTGTTGGTTTTATGGGTTGTTTTGTTTTGAGACAGGGTCTCGTTGGGCAGTCCGGGCTGGTCCTAAACTCACTTTGTAACCCAGGCTAGCCTTGGACTCACAGTAATCTTCTTGCACAGCCTACCAAGTGCTGGGATTACAGGCGTGCACCACCATGCTCAGCTTTTGTGGCCGGTTTTTTTTGGCTGGTCTAGGGATTGAAGCTACAGCCTTCCTATGGATCTGTGTTCTCAGACCTTTTTAAAATTTTGTAATACTAAGTCTCTAAGTTGCTCAGGCTTCCGTCAGACTCGCATTTCTCCTGCCTGAGCCTCCCAGGGTGCTGGGATTGCAGGCTTGCATCGCCACACACAACTGGATCATTTCTCGTTAACAAAAGTAAACCCACTGTGCGCTGGGGCATAGCTCAGTTTTAGAGCACTTATGGGTGTGCACGAGACACTGGGTTTGGCCCCTAACTCTGGAGAAAACTAGTAAGTATAACCAATAAACCTAACATCCTCGTTGTAGGTAATAAGAGGCTGGCATTTACACCCCAGTGAGCCCAGGGGTCACCCATATTCCACAGACTGAGTGGCCCTGAGTAGGACAGGCCTGGGCAGAACCACGGAGGGCCAGGAAGCGGGTGTATTGAGGAAGGGCTGGGGCTCAGGTGACAGACCACCGTGGCCGTGGCCCAGCGCTGGTGTGCTTCCAGAGCTGGAGGCTTGCTCTACTCTGGACCGAGGGACAGGACAGCTTCCAGGAGTTTGCTTCCTGTGAGAATCACAGCTTGTGAAACTTCCCCAGCTGCTGGAGCTGTGGGTTGTGCAATTTCAAAGAACCTAAAATAAGTTTCCTGCCTTCTGCCAAGCTTCCCTGTACTAGCGTGACCTTGTGCATGGTAGACCTCGCCGGTGGTGGGAGGTGTGCTCCCCTGATCTCCCGGGATCTGCACGCAGGGCCCCTGGAAGCACTGTCCATGCGTCAGCTTCTGGGGCAGGCCCTCTCGCAGGTGGGGAGGAGGCCGGGCCTAGGGGTCGGGGTGCACCCTGCGACACAGACCTGCAATTGGCTGACTGTGCCTCTCACACCGAGTGTCTGTGAGTATGACTGGCTGCTGGGTCCCCAGGCAACCTCGCCTTCCCCCGACTGCCCGGGCAGAATTGGCTGGCCTGCTGCAGTTGTCGAGGGATCCGCTGGGCTCGGTGGCACCAGTCCCTGTGTGTGAAAGAGGATGCTGCTTCCCATCTCGGCACCCAGGAGGCCGGCCACGGCGGCCTGTCTCCTCCTCAGCAAGCCTGTGTCACGTGGCTCTTAATTCAGCCTCTGCCATACAGTTCGCATTTGAACTGTGAGCAGCCCCGGTTTCCCCTGAGGTTCTGAGTCAAGGTCACCTGGCAGGGTAAGGCCTGCAGGGTTGTTCCTACCCTGCAGGAGGGCGGTGTGCCGGCCCCAGCATTCCCGCCGGCAGTGCACCAGTTCACAGAATCTTCCAGTACATTCCAGATGAGTCCAAGGCAGATACGAGAAGCCCCCGTCTCTTCTTTTTTGTCAGAATGCTATTTTGGTACCCTAACCTCTTCCCTCCCGCCCTCCCCAACATCCTTGCAGACCTAGAGTGGAAGATCATTTATGTTGGTTCTGCCGAAAGTGAGGAGTTTGACCAGATCCTAGACTCGGTACTGGTTGGCCCTGTCCCTGCGGGAAGACACATGTTTGTCTTTCAGGTAAGAAGAAAGACGCCTTAGCTTTTGACTTTTAGGAGCTTTTTTTCTTTTCTTTTCTTTTTTTTTTCTTCTTTCTCTTACAATACTGGGATTGAACCCAAGCCATCACACTGAGCATCCCCAGATCTTTATATTTTGAGACAGGATCTTGTTAAGTTGCTCAGGCTGGGATCAGAGTTGAGTTGCTGCCTCAGCATACTAGGAGTGTAGACATGTCCCTCTGAAGTTTTTGGTTTTTAAAACAGGGTCTCACTGTGTTGTCCAGGTGGCCCAGAATTTGCAATTCTGATGGCTCAGTCTCCTGAGTGCTGGTATTAGAAATGTGCCCGACTCCCCCTCCAACCCCATCCCTCCCCTTTTCTTTTTTCTGCAGATTGCAAAAAGAGCACTAGATTGGGAAAAATATAGAATGGGAAAGTCAGAAGGAAGACCCAAAAATGAGGGTTTTTAATTTATGATTTTGGGGGTGGAACCCAGGGCCTTATGCATGCTAGGCAAACACTGTCATGACTGCGCTATATCCATGGCCTAGTAACATTTTCCCTTTTTACCCAGAAGCACAGAGTGTGGTTCAGCTTTGTGTGGTGGTGCTTACTTACAATCTCAGCACTTGCAGGGCTGAAGCAGAGTATCGCAGGTTCAAGGCTTGCCTGGGCAGCTTGATGCTGAGACCCTGTCTCAATACAAGGAATAAAAAAGGCTGGGTGTATATAGATAGTGGCACAGCACTTGCCTGGTCTGTGCAAGGCCCAGACTTTAATTCCTAGAACTTCAAAAAAAGGAAAGGAAAGGAAGAAGTAGTTTAGGTTCAGATTCCAGCTCAGCTTTCGGAAGCTGTGTAGCCTCTCCAGTATCCTTTAGACCCTCTCCCTTCCATCCCCCTTTGTGTCACAGCTCTTAAAATGAACCAGTAATTTACAGTCATTTCTCCTTATTCATGAGAGTTTTGTTTCCTAACGCCACCAGAAATACTGAGTTAGTGAGTACAGAGCTCCGAGACGCAGCCCGGGGTTTGTTGTTTGCTGGTTGCATTTTCATTTACTAGTGAGCACATGCCAGCTTGTTTTATACATTTCTGTTAAAAGACACTGTAAGCCAGGCCCAGCGGCACAGGTCTGGGATTCTAGCACTCTGGGAGGCTGAGGCAGGAGAACTGCAAATTTAACTGCAGCCTGAGCAGTTTAGCAACATGGCATGACTCTTGTCTCAACATAAAAATGAAAGCAAGGCATGGTGGCACTCGCCTGTAACCCCAGTCCTCGGGAGGCTGAGATAGGAAGATCGCTGTGAATTTGAAGCCAGCCTGAGTTACATATTAAGTTCAGGGCTGGCCTGGTCTACAGAGCAAGACCTAGTCTCAAAAACAAGAGGCTGGGGGCTCAGTGGTCAAAGTACCTGCAAAGCATGCACAAGGCCCTGGGCTCAGTTCCCCAGTACCATGTCAAAATTAGCCAGGCCTGATGGCACACACCTGTAATCCCAGGACTTGGGAGGCTGAAGACTGCTGTGAGTTTGATACCAGGCTGGGCTACGTGGTGAGTTGAGGACCAGCCTGGACTACAGAGTGAGACCCTGTCTCAAAAGAAGAAGAAGCAGGAAAAAAAAAATGGGCTGGAGATGTAACTCAGTGTAAAGAAAGGCTGCGGGTTCTATCCCTCGTACCACAAAAATTAAAGTAAAACAAGGACCTTGTTTTGGTCAGCTTTCCCTTAACTGGGACAGAGTACTTGTCACTGACAGTGTGGATTTCCGCTGTGGTTCAGTGGGTTCTGTCCACGGTGATCTGGCTCCAGGGCTGGGATGTCGCTGTGGAAGGATGAGGGGAAGGAAGCAGAGAGAGAAGGGAGGATCCGGGTAAGAATACACCCTTCCAGGCCCCACCCCAGGGACGCCCCTCCCCCAGGCCCGCCTCCTGGCACATTCAGCTCTGGGCTCAGCAGTTGATCCGCCAAGTGCACAGAGCATCAAAGCGGTGTTACCATGGGAAAGCCCTGTGTCTCCACAAATGAGACTTCAGGCTGACAGTGTAGATGTAGGCCATAAGAGATCCTTCATTTAACATACATAGTTGATTCATTTGCATTGTTCTCATACCCTGCAGTGTTAGAGCAAGACTGTTTGATGTGTGTTTTCTCTGTAAGCCGTTTTTTTCCCCCTTTTTGAGACAAGGTCTCAGTACATACTCTGGCTGGCTTCCAACTCAACGCCAGTCGTCCTGCCTTAGCCTTCCAAGTGCTGGGATTGTAGGTGCGTGCCAGCATGCCTAATCTTTATGTGGTGCTGGGGAGTTGAACCCAAGGCCTTGTGTATGCTGCACAGTGCTTTAGCCACTGATCTATACCCTTACCATCCCCTCCACCCCCCTCCCCCCATAAGCCCTTCTTACACCGGGCGGCACTTAAACACTGCACTCACACCGCACTCTGGGCTCATTTTTAAACAAACCTTACCAACAGGAAGGACTGAAAACAGTGCAGAACAAGACGTAGTTCTAAGCAGGCACCAAAAGGGCCCTGTGCTCGGTGAGAGAGCTGTGATGCGACAGCAGTGTTGGTTGGCCTCAGGGTGGGACCCGAGCATTGGATGGTCCTGTGTGTGTCTGTAAAGTGTCTGTAAATGCCCTGCAAAATGCTGGGTGTCATGGTGCATGCCTGTAGTCCCAGCTCTCTGAGGCAGCAATGCCATGAGTTACCTAGTGAATTCAGGACCAGCCTGGACTACAGAGTGAGCCCCTGTCTCAAAAAACAAACCAAAAAAAATTTTTAAAAAGTGCAAGTACTTGGCTTTGAGATACAAATGAATTCTAGCAGCCATGACTGTGAAACAGGTCTAAAATTCCAGCACTCAGGGAGGCAGAGGCAGGAGGATTACAGTTTCCAGCTTAACCTGGGCAATTCAATAATGTGTTGACCATATCTCAAAATTTTAAATTAAAAAAGAGAGAGGGAGGCTGGTGTTTAGTTTACTGTTAGGGCCATGAACTTCATAGTACCTAAATAAATAAGTTCTAGCAAGAGAGTGAATTCAGTTGCAGAGTCCACAGATAGTGAGGGTGGGCTTGGAACTCCAAGACAGCTCTCTCACCCTTTATTACTTATTATAATCCGGCATCTCCTGGCTTGTCCAGAATATAGCTTCTGAGCTGTCCAGTGAGTCTTGGGCTAACACTAACGTTGGAGGGACTCTCCTCAGAGCTGGGCTGGGGAGCATAATTCTGTAATCCCGGTACTCTGGTAGATTGACACAGGACATCACATGGTCAAGCCCGACCTGAACAAACCCGGTGAAACCATCGTGTCTCAAAAATAAAATACAAAAGACAAGGGCTAGGGCCGCACCTCAGTGCAGCGGCTCCACAACACACAAGTCTTAGATCCATTCACTCCTGTTTCCTACTTAACCCAGGAATCACCCTCCTGCCTCAGCCTCCCAAGTGATGGGGTTATGGGCTTGTGCTGCCATGCCTGACTTCTGTGATGCTGGGGGATTAAACTCGGCTTTAAGCTTGCTAGGCAAACGCTGTAACCACTGTGCTATTCCTCCAGCCCACATTAATCTTTTTTGTTTTTTGTTATTCCGGTGCTGGGGTTTACAGTCCCAGGCCATCATGCATTATCGGCAAGCACTGTACCTAGAGCTATATCTTCACCCCATACTTACCTTTTTTTTTTTTGTTTTGAGGCAAGGTAATCCAAGCTGGTTCTGAACTGGGCTTGAACTCCCAGCAGTCCTCTTGCCTTGCCTCAGCCCCCTGCATGCTGGGATTCCGTGGTGCTGGAGGGTTGAGCCAGGGTCATATGCAGCCTAGGCTGGGGCCCAACTGAGCCTTTCCCAGCCCCCAGTCTCCATTTGACTTACATTATGTTAGTTCTGGCCAAGCCCCATTCTGTTGAGCATCCCCAGGGCACAGCGGCCTTCTTGCTCCATAACTACACATTCCTTGGTAAACCTAAGTGCTGAGGCCCAGGATGTATCTCCCCCAGGCTGATGCACCCAACCCAGCCCTGATCCCTGAGAGCGACGCCGTGGGCGTGACCGTGGTCCTCATCACCTGCACCTACCACGAACAGGAGTTCATCCGCGTGGGCTACTATGTCAACAACGAGTACCCCAACCCGGAGCTGCGGGAGAACCCCCCACCCAGGCCGGACTTCTCCCAGGTGGGGCGTTCTACCTCCCGGTTCTTCTGTGGGGAAGGGAAGCGGGCCATTGGAAACAAGCTAGGGTTACTTCTGAAGGTCTTTTGTGTGGGGGTCTAATCCTGCAACACCCAGCTACGTGGAGACAGAGCATGTGCTTCCCAGAGCAGGCGTGTCTCAGGAGATCGTGTGGGTTCTGCCCCCAAGCCACCATGTGCAGGCAGTTCCCAGCAGTCCATGTTAGAAGGGGACAGGAGAGGAAAAGTGTTCTTTCTGGGCTCAGGGCAGAGCTCTGGGAGTGTCCTGGCCATGGCGTATGTGACAGGGCATGGTGCCAAGGGCTCTCGTTCCTCTTCCTTGCCCAGCTCCAGCGGAACATCTTGGCCTCCAACCCCCGCGTGACCCGCTTCCACATCAACTGGGACAACCACACAGACAGCCTGGAGACCATGGAGAACCAGGACCCTGCCCTGGACTGTGGCCTTCCCCTCAGCGACCCACCTGGGAAGGGCCCGGGCCTCCCTGCCAGCGTCCCTGGCCTCGTTCCGGAGAACTCCATGGACTGCATGTAACTGTGGGAAGCCAGACCCTGCGGGCCGGGCCGGGCCACGGCCATTCCTGGAATACCTCGAGGGCCCAGGCCACTCAGAGAGTCGTCTTGAGGACTTTGAGGTCCACAGCCACATCCAGACCTGTGAGACTTGGCCACGGGAGGGACCGGGCCAGCCTCTTATGAAGCAGGTACTTGTTTGTCCCAACTTGTCACTTCTCCTGCACACTACAAATTCCACCTGCCGGCCGTCGTGCCACCGTGCTGCCGTGAGTGCCATGGGCTGGAGCCCTGTTGTCAGCTGTCCTGCCTGGGGGCTTCCTTGGGTGATACCTGACCAGGCTGTGGCCCTGTTTGCCCAAAGGCCCTGTCATTCCTTTCCTTTCCCAGACTTCTGAGTAGGCTCCCCTGGCTGTGCTGTCCCAGGCGAGGCATGCTGGCAGGGGGTGACATAGCCATCCTCAGAATTGATGAGCAGGGTGCTGAGAACAGTGGGTTTCCCTCCTAATCTGGCTGGCTACCTTACCGCCATCTCCTGCCTGGGTCTGCTGTCCCTTGAGGCTGTCCTGGGAGGAGCTGGCATGGTAGAGGTGCCTGTGGTGCTCACCTTGGCTCTGCAGTAGCCGCCAGGGCCCTTGGCCTGTGTGCCCTCTGCTGACACCCCATGCTCTCCTGGGCCCCGGAGTGGTTTGGGGCAAGGAAATCATCCAGCACCCAGAAGCCTTCCTTTCGCTCCTCCCTGCCCAGGTCCCGCCACTGCTGCCTGGATGCCAGTGTGCCTGTACCTTGTGTATGGGAGGTTTTTACATTGAGACTGGTTGGCTGGTCTAAAATTAAAAGGCACCGTGTCCAGACTGCCTCTGCTTTTGTCTTGGGTGGGCAGATGCAGCTTTGTCCCTGTCACCTCACGTCATGGAGTAGTCTCCTGTCTAGGCCTGTGGGGTGGCTGTCCCTTCTCCCTTCACTCAGTGTCCTGCTTTAGTCTAAACTGCTTGTATAGTTGTATAAAGGGGTTCAAGGATGGGCTTTTCCTTGCTGAGACTTGACGTGAGAGAGTGGGAGCTCAGTGGTTAAAGCACTTGCTGCCCGGGGTTTAATTCCCAAGTACCACGTAAACCAGGCACGGTGGTGCACACCTGTAATTCCAGCACTTGGAAAGCCGAGGCAGGGGCTGTGTCCAAGGCCAGCCTGGGCTCCATAGAGAGTTCAGGACCAGCCTGGGCTACAGAGTGAGACCGTGGCTCCAAAAAAGGAAAGGAAAGAATGCACATGTATGTGTGTCTTTGTCTGTCTTTGTGGCTCTGGACTGAGCTGCATCCCCAGCCCTTTTTTTTTTTTTTTTTTTTTTTTTTTTTTTTTTTTTTTTTTGAGATTTTTGCTAGATTACCCAGACCACACTTGAGCTTGGAATCTTCCTGCCTCAGCCTCTCAGAGTGTTTGGGATCACAGGCCTGTGCCACGGGACCCAACTTCTTTGTCAGAACTTACATAAATCAGCTGTTCTGTAGACAGATTATAACCAGTGATTTTTCAGACTCTGACTTTGACCCCCAACCCTCAGAAGAGAATAACATTATGAGCCATGTCCACATGCAGCTGCACTTCTATTAACGTTCGCCCATCCCTGCTGTGGAACTCCATAGCTAGGTAGGGGTAGAGCAGCCTGGCTGGCCAGCCACCTCCCCGTAACTCACAGTGGAGCCCTGGGTCCCGTCCCGCCCCCTCCCATCCCCTGCCCCATGCTGACATCCCCACGTGAGGGCTAACTACTGCTGGCACCCGTGCTGGTCAAAGCAAAGCAGTGAATGGGCTTGTGGTTCAAAGACTGGGCAGGTCGCTCTGGTCAGGCCAGCCCAGTCCATCCTCAGCACCTTCCATATGTCCTCTGCGTGGTCCTCTGCTGGGGAAGGGATTCTGCCCACCCCAAAAACATACCAGCTTTATCAGTGGTTCTGGTTGTCACAGCGAGTGGGAAGACAAAGGTGCCCTGGCACACTGCAGGCTGGAGGCCGCGGGTCCTGCTGAACACACCATTGCCTGGAAAAAAGCCCCTCCTTCCTGCAGAGAATGATCGGGTCCCCAGTGTCAGTGCCAGGCTGTGTGTGTACTCCAGGCGGCCTGAAGGAAGGAGAATCCTGCCCTTCCTCCGCTCCCGGAGGGAGGCTTCCTGATACTGCGCAGGAGGTGGGAGGACGGAAGAGCAGGGAATTTGCGCACTGTGCTTCAGACCCATCTGTAAAATGGAGCGATGGCAGCCGTACCTACGTGACAGGAGCGCGGTGCAACGTAATGGCTTTAACAAGAGGCAGTGTGCCTGCTGGCAGGAGCCCGGGGTTGGGTGCCTGCAAAGGGGTGGACGCGGAGCGCCCACTCCAGCCATCGCTTGGTTCTGGGGCCCCGCATAGACCAGTGCCAGAAGCGCAGGAGGGTCCCCCGGTCTGGACACCAAGGTGGCCGCTCAGCGCCAGCCTTTATGAATGACGACGCTCGGTGGCCAGGCAACCTCTGACCCGCGGCTCCGTCCGTGCCCCTCCCCCCGGCAGGTGGACAGCGGCTGCGCCGGCGGGCCGTGGCGTCAAACTCGGCTGGCCCGCGGCTACTGCCGCACTGGGCGGGGGCGGGGGACTGCGGCGCGCTTGGGGCCGGACGGCGCCCGCCGGGACCGCCTCCCGGACCTGCGAGCGCGGTGCGGCCGCCCGCCAGCCTCTGCCGCCCCGCCCGGCCGGCGGGGACAGCCGACTGCGCTTCTGCCCCGCCCTCTCACCCCCGGATTGACACTGAGCGTTCTGCGGGGCCGGGCGGACGGCGAGCGTCAGCCTATCGGCGGCCTGGCAAGGCGAGCCCCGGGCTCTGTCAGGTGTTTCTGCCAATCAGGTGCGACCGCCCGCCCAGCTGGAGCCTTGCTAGCCTGTGAGTGGCCTGACATCCGTGCGCGTCATGGGGAAAGGAGCCTATGGAGACTCGGGGGGTTTCCAGCGAGCCAATGGGAGGCGGCACAAAGCCGTCAGTCAGAAAGGTCTACACCAATGAACGGCGGGCTGCGGGGGCGTCACGGACAGCAGCAGCGGACTTGGGCTGAGGTTCCCGGGCAGGCGGGCGCGGAGAGACGCGGGAAGCAGGGGCCGGGCGGGGGTCGCGGCGCCGCAGCCAGCGCAGCCAGCCCGAGGGGCCGCCGCCTCCGCCGCCCAGCGCGCTCCGGGCCCGCTGGCCCCCGCTAGCACCCGCCGTACCGCAGCTCCGGGACCGGCCTCGGCCGCCGCCACCGCGATGGGCAACGCCGCCGCCGCCAAGAAGGGCAGCGAGCAGGAGAGCGGTGAGTGCCCAGGCCGTGACCCTGATTTCGGGCCCGCGCGGCCAGCCACGTCTTGTCCATCACCGCCTGGCCCCTCCCCCACGATGCCCCCCCAGTTCCTCCCTGCGAACACCTCAGCGCCCCTTCCCCTTGTCCGCTTAAGCCTGACGCCAGAGGGCCTGCACTGAGAGCTCATCCTTCCGTCGGGGCTCTTGTGCCAGTGACCGCCCCCCGCTGCAGACTGTGCTCCCCCCCCACCCAGCTGTCACTGCCAACCATGGCACGTATGGCTGCTGGGGCCCCACATGGGGCCCTGCCACTACCTCACCCCCTCCTTTCCTGGCCCCTCTCCCCAGATTCTAGCCGCCCCCCCTGGTCGCTCACCTCGTCTGCATAGGCGGCCCACTGCCTGCCCCTGCCCCAGGCTCATGCCGTCCTGAAAGTGTCATGGGGTCTGCCTCCACGCGGGGACCTTGGCCACTTAGTGGCCACACCCCTCCCCCTCCATCCCCCGCCATCTTTCTCCTGCCCTTCCCCTCTTCACCTCAGCACAGCCCCCACCTCCGAGCCCATTCTGTCCCCTGCCAGCGCTTCCCGGGCCACCTCCAGCATCGTTTTTCCCTTCTGTGTCACTGGCATGGGGGGCAGGATCTTTCTGGGTCCCTCTGTCCCTCTCTCATCCTGTCACTCTCCCTCTTCCAGCCAAGCGTCTGTCCCTGGCTGGGGTAGCAGACTGTTTATGAACCCAGAGAACTGCTCTAGCTGGGGGTCATTGCTTGAGGCTGAGGGGCCGTGGCAGAGCCCCCTTCCATCTCCTGCCCAGCAAGGAGCCCTAGGCTCCTTGGAGGGTCCTCAATAAATCGTTGTTTCGCAGCTGAGGCTCCGTCACTCCCCAAGTCCCCTGGTCCTTCTCTAGCTGCCAGCTGGGCACAAGGTGTCAGCAGGGCCCATTCGGCTTCAATTGGGATGATCAGGAGAGGGCCTGGGGTGGAAGGAAGGCGGTCAAAAGAGTAATTAACGGGTGACATCTAGTGATTTGCTTTGCCAAATGACAATTGCATTGTGTACGTACCCAGGGCTCAGACAGACAGATTTGCCTCCAATCAGACAGATTCTGTATTTGGAAATGTCTTCTGAAATGGTGTCAGGCTCCCTCCCTGGTTCTTCCAGGTCTTAAGTTGTCACTGCTGGCCTAACGCTGGATCTCAGCTGGGATGCCCTTCCAGTTACTCAGAAATACTCAGAACTAGCCAGGCCCAGTGGCACAGGCCTGTAATCCCAGCAGTCTGGGAGGCTGAGGCAGGAGGGTCACAAATTCAAGCCAGCCTGGGTAACTTAGTGACTTAATGAGACTCTGTCTCAAAATCAGAACTAAACTATGAGGCTGGAGATGTAGCTCGGTGTGCAGGCCTCGGGCGGGATCCTCAGTACCACAGAGGAAAAGTCAGAACTGAAAAGGCTTCAAAGGAAGACCACATCCAAATATGCCCTGCCCGGTTGTTGCTGGTCCCTGACCCCAGCGTGAGTCCCTGGAATTCCCTCTTCCAAAAACCTATGAAAGGCCACAAAAACTCTGGATCCTTATTCCTACTGGATTCAAACAGCAGAACTCAGCATAGCAAAGGAGCCATGAAGAGGCCGGACATGTCACCAATGGGCGGGGGACAAGGAGGCAAGTGCCTGTAGTCGAGTGCTTGATGACAGAAAAGCAGGTGGGTAGTATCCAAAAAAGGGCTGGCCTTGAGCTTGGAGGGGACTAGGCACAGGAGGAGGGGCCGGGCCCCCAGCAGGTGAGGCAGGCGGGAGGCGGAAGGTGGACTTGGCGCTCTGTGTTGCCGTGGCCCAGTTGAAAGTCGGGGAGATGACATAGTTCTGGAAAACCTTCAAGGCACATCCGACCCGTGTGGCAGGAGGGGCTAAGCCGCGCGGGGACAGAGATCCCAAGGAAAAGATCAGAGGCTCCGGAAGGAACTGCTAATTCTCTCAGCATGCGGGCCGGACACTCCAGAGCGAATGATAGCAAGGGGTAGTGCTCCTACTTATTGGGCATAGGATGTGCCAGACTCAGTGGTCTCCATAGAAGTGTCTGCTCTGGTGAATTTCATAGTGGGCTGTTATCCAGATGTTGCAAATAAGCTATCTGAATTTGAAATAGGTGATGTCAGAGAGACAAGATTCAAATCCAGATCTGTTTACTGGCCAACTTCTTGGACCCCAAAATATTCTAATACATGTGTTCTAGGGCTACCTTTTATATTTTCACTTCATTCACATGGGCTTTCTTCCTTTAAAATAATTGTCAGGGGCTGGGGGCAGAGCTCAGCAGCTAAAACTCCTGCATAGCAAGCGCAAGGCCCAGGTTTTGGTTCCCCAGCACCACATGAGCCAGGCTTGGTGGCACACACCTGTAATCTCAGGACTCAGGAGGCTGAGACAGGTGAGTTGCTGAGTCCAAGGCCAGCCTGGGCTACACAGTGAGTTAAGGACCAGCCTGGGCTCCAGAGACCCTGTTTCAAAAAAAAAAAAAAAAGCTGGAGGAATGGCACAGTGGTCAAAGTACTTGTCTAGCAAGCACAAGGCCTTGGGTTCATTTCCCCATTACCACATAAACTGTGCAGGTGGCACATGCCTATAATCCCAGCACTCAGGAGGCTGAGGCAGGAGGACTGCTGAGTCCAAAGCCAGCCTGGGCTCCATAGTGAGTTCAGGACCAGCCTGGGGTAAGCCTAGAGTAAGATGCTGACCTGCCCCCCCCCCAAAAAAAAAAAAAACAAGTGTGACGATACATGTAATTGAACACTCTGGGAGGCGGATGCAGAATCCTAAGTTTGGATCCAGGCTTATGACTTAGCAAGACCCTGATTCAAAAATTAAAAATTAAATAAATAGAATGGGCTGGGAATGCAGCTCAGTGGGAAGGCCCTGGATTCAATCTCCAGTATCGCTAAATAAATAAGCAGGCACAATGACAGGTACCTAAGAGTACCAGCTACTAGGGTGCTGGGGTGAGAGGATCATTTCAGCCCAGTTCAAGACCAGCCTGGGCAACACAAGAATCTTAGCTCAGAATAAGACAAAGTTATAAAAACTAGCCGGAGGTGGGGGCACATGCCTGTAATCCCTGCATGCCGGAGGTTCTCAAATTTCAGCCCAGCCTGGGCAACTGTCTTTTGAGATTGTCTCAAAAATCAAAAAATAAAAATAAAATAAAGAGAGGGATGTAGTTCAGTGTGAAGGCCCTAGCTTGATTCCCAGTACAGGGAGAAAGAAACTGTGGGATTGCTATGCCAGTAGTTACCTTCTCTCTAATACTTATTAAAATACAATCTAACTGGAAAGCCGAAACATCCCTAAAATTATTTCATATTCTGCCAGTAGGACCATGTCACTCTGGAAAATACATGAAGCTGTACTTCCTCCCAAAGAAGGAAACAGGATCAGGAAGGATGCCCTTCTTGGCTCCAAAGATTCTGGGAGGATGATACCAAGACAAAATTTGCCCGCTTGTAGTCGGGGCGGGGCAGGGGTAGGGACAGTAACCAGGCCAGCCTGCAGGGGGCACCTGCATCTTACCTGCCATACTGCAGCCCCACGGGGTCAGGGAAAGGCCCAAACCTTCCTAAGCACCAGGTAAGCATTCAGCAGCATCCTCCGCTGCCATTTCGGTGCCAGGGCAGGACAGCTCTGCCTCCTCCCAAGAGGGTAAGATCTAGAATCAGCACAGAAAGGAGTGGAATGGGGGATTCTGCACCCAGAGATGGTAGAGCCATCTGCAGGGGCCAGGGTGAGAAGCTGAGAGGGGAGAAAGAATGGAGTAGGCCCCAGGCTCTGGCTGGGCTGGAGGACTGAGAGGCCAGCAGCCTCAGGAGGCTCCCAGGATAGAGAGCCAAGTGGGGCTCAGGTCTTGGCTGGCACCGGCTAAGAACACCCCTGGGAGTTGACCCATGGGGGTAAGAGGGAGCCCACCAAACCTTACCCCAGGTCCCGAAGACAAGCATGCCCAGACAGTAACAAGATTACCCGAGGAGGGCTGGAGGAATAGTACAGCAGTTAGAGCACTTACCTAACAAGCACACGGCCCTGAGTTTGATTCCCCAGCACCGCAGAAGCTGGTGTGGTGGCATACGCCTTTAATCCTGGCACTCAGGAGACAGAGGCAGATTGCTATGAGTTTGAGGCCAGCCTGGACTACAGAGTAAGATCCTGCCTCAAAAAAAAAAAAAAAAAAAAAAAAAAAAAAAAATGAGGGGGGGGGGTACCCAATAGGCTTTTGGATGGCATCAACTGTTGTTGCCCGCAAACATCCTACAGAGGCCCAAGAAGGCCAAATTCCTCCTGTCCATTGGCAGTTGTAGGTGCTCAAGAGGGCCTGCCAGGGCGGCTTTGACTGTCACACAGTCAGGCCAACAGAACTCCAGGGGGTCCTATCTGCCTTTCCTGTGCTGACCCACTGGCTTATGCTGAGTTTCTCATTCTGCTCCCCCTCCCCACCACTCCCTGGTTCCCCCAACAGGCAGGGTTCTAGGGAGGGGTAGCCACGTCAGTGTGAAAGGTCCCATGAGCCTTCCCAGCCACCGTAGTCCAGGTTCTCTGAGAAGAAGAGTGAGTGATGGCCTCCAGCTATACTGATGGTGAGCTCTGTTGCTATAGCAACTTCCTGGGCACACTCTGCCCCTCCAGTCCTGAAAGGACCACAGTTAAGGTTTGGGAGAGTAGGTGGAAAGAAGTCTGTGAATCCCTGATTGTCCCTAGATGCTTCTCCCGACTTAACAGCCCTGGGTTGTGGGGCCTGGGGAAGAGCAGACGATAAATGGCTTTGTTCAGACAAGGGGGGGTGGGCCCACCGGCAGGGGGAGTCAGCCCCAACAGGGACAGCAAGGGGTCCGGCCCAGCTTTGGGGACCAGCTCAAGATGAAGAGACATTCACCTTATGGTGGAAGATGCTGTAGATTAGTGCTGGTGTCCACCCCAGGCTGTCCAGAATGGGAGTCAGTCCAGGGTCGAGGGCTCCCTAAGACTGAGAGTGGTACGGGTCTGAGTGGGGAATCCAGACTAGACTGGGGTCGTCAGCCGGCCAGATGAGGGCTCAGCCCAGCCTGGGCCCTCCTGCCTCCAAATCCACAAAGTGGCCAGGTTTCAGAGAGCTAGATTTTTGCTTCCTGATTTGGTCTTTTTATTTTGTTTCTGATACCAGCGTGGAGCCCAGAGCTTTCACACTGGACTACATCCCCAGTCCTTTTTTTTTTTTTTTTTTAACACAGGGTCTCACTGTCTAGTCCAGGCTGGTCCTGAACTCACTATGTAGCCCAGGCTGGCCTTGAGCACATGTCAATCCTCCTGCCTCTGCCTCCCAAAGCCAGGATTACAGGCGTGCGCCACCATGACTCCCCACCCCATTTTATGTTTTATTTTGAGACAGGGTCCCATTGGATCATTAAATTGCCCATGCTGGGCGCCAAGGGGCAATCCTCCTGCCTCAGCCTCCCAAGTGCTGGGATTCCAGGCGTGCCTCACTGCCATTCGGTCCTGGGTTGTCAAAGGGTGTATCAGGTTTGCTCTGTGAGCCCCAGCTGAATCCGGACCAGACTGGAAGCTGGCGGCCACCCCCTTGTGGGAGATCTGAGCAGGGCAGCAGGTTCCACAGGATGGCAGCTCCCCTCCTCGGCCACTTCCTGTTGCCAGCCGGAACCGCGGACACGGGCCACTCTCAGGGATGCCGCCACTGACCCTCTTCTTCTTCTGGGCCCTGGAAGGAAGGAAGATGGCCAAGGCTGCCTTCCCCTCCCCCGCCCTGGGGTTTAGCCGTCCATTTCCGGTTTGGACTTTCATGGCTGAGATCAGAGCCAAGCACAGGGCAAGGTTTGACACAGGCCAAGGACATCCCAGGACACTGTCCCCTGTCCACCTCCGCATGAGAACTAGACAAAGAACCAGATGTGACCATTTGTTTCTGAGTAGCAGAGCGCGTGTGGCTCCAGGTTAAAAGGGAGCTTGGGATGAGACCCTGGCTTTTGTCGCTGTCCCCCACCCCTCCTTTCTCTCCAGCTGTTCTTCCAGCTAATTAACAGCTCTGGGGCTCTTTGGCCCTCAGAGGGTTTCTGGCTGTGGCAGGCGCTGGGTCCTTAACTCCTTCCCCTCTGCCCAGGGGCATTGCCCCAGGCACCTGGACTGCCATCTTCTGGGCAACCCAGCACCTGTGGCCTGGCACCCCTAGAACCATGGGAGTCCCTGGAAGGGGAAGTCAGCTTAGCACCTGACGCTGGGGCGGGCAGGCCAGCAGAAGAAGGCCCCCGGAACAATGTTCCACCTCCTCTTGCCGGGAGAGCCTCCGACCTTGGCCGCCTGGAGCTGGCGCCTTTAAATGCCTCCGTGGCCGCCAGCTCACGCTCCTCCCCGTCCCTGAGGCAGCCCTGCGGCTCCACTGCCTGGTTCCCCAGCAACAGGAAGGTTCCAGGGAGAGCCCAGTGTGGCCCAGAGGATGGGTCTGGGGTCCAGCCACTGGCAGGGTGGGGACTCGGAGATCAGCTTCCAGCTGTGGCTACAGCTTTTCCTCTGGGTGCACCTCGCCCTGCGGCTCCTGAGCTATCTGTACCGCACCTGGGCACCTGGGCCGCAGCCAGCGCCGTGAGCCTCCCTGGTCGGGCAGATGGGCCCAGGTCACCCGCCCACCCAGTCCTCACTGCGCCTCATGGGGAGAGGCGGGAGCAGGTGAGTGGGGTGCCTACCTCCAGTGCCCGCCCTTCACCCCTCTCCTCTAGGACTGGCCCCAAATCTGATGAGCCACTGGGACATAGCCAGGCCCTCCTGGGATTTCAAAAGCGGAAAAGGTGCTCCGCTAGGGGCAAGGCACCCCGGGGAGCCGCAGAGTGGGGTGCTGGCAGCAATAGCCGCCACGTCCAGGAGGCTCAGGAAGGGCCGAGAGCTGCAGGCCGGACCAGGCCCTCCCTGGGCGATTCCTCATGCCTGCACCTCCGCTTCTGGCGTGGACGACGGGAGAGTCCTACGAGGGACCCTCCGTTCCCACGGCCTGTTCAGGATTCATGGGAGAATACGGGGAGATTTGTGAGGGGGCTATCTCATGTGACTGTAAGGTTCTCCTAGTAAGCTGGGGATGGTAGCACAGGTCTGTCAGGCCGGCACTCCGGAAGGCCGAGGCAGAAGGATTGCAAGTTTGAGCCCAGCCCGGGCAATTTAGCAACTTGGTGAGACCCTGTCTCAAAATAAAGAATAAGCCAGGCTCAGTGTCACAGACCTCTAACCCTAATAGTCCGGGAGGTGAAGGCAGGAAGATCGCAAGTTTGGGAACCCTTGGGGGCATCGCAAGACTCTGTCTCAGAGTAAGAATAAAAGTTGAATTAGGGCTAGAGGATTAGTCCAGCAGTTCGCACAAGGCTCTGAGGTCCATTTCCCAGCACTTGGGAAGCTGAGGCAGGAGGATCGCTGTGAGCTAAGAGTCAGACTGGGCTGCACAGTGAGCTCAGGATCAGCCTGACTGCAGAGTGAGACCCTGCCTCAAAAAAATAAGTAAATAAATAAGGATGTGGCTCAGTATGAACACCCTGGCTTCAATCCCCAGGGCTAAAAATAATAAAATAAAATGAGTATAGACGTAGGTCAGTGTGAAGGGCCTGGGCTCTGTCCCCAGGGCTGGGGACACGAAAAGGCATCCAGTGTGCCGCTGCCTGGCTCCCAGAGGTCCTGAGGCCACTGTTGGCCCAGCTAGGGCTCACTCAGGGCTCTGGGTGCCACACAGTGCTTGCCCGCGAGGCAGCATGAGACGCCCAGCAGACCAGTGAGGGAGTCCGTGTCTGCAGCGCCACCAGGGTGGCAGCTGTCAGGGGCAGGAGGCAGCCAAGGGCAGCTCTGGAAACTGCAGGCAGCTCACCTCAGGGCATCCATCCTCTCATCCCTATGATGGGGAGAAGAGCAGCTCTAGAAAATACTCAGCACGGGGGCGGCGCTGCCAGGCCTGGGCACTGCTGTGTGGGCAGGGCCACGGTTTCAGGAGCAGCCGGCTCAGTTGAGGTCTGAGCTCACACAGCGCCTCATGGTGAGAGGCAAGAACAGGTGAGTGGGGCGCCTGTGATTGTCCCCAGGACCACAACACACACACACACACACACACACACACACACGCAGAGAAAGAGTCCTCAGCTGGTTGTGACCGCAGGCCTGTATTCTCAGCTGCTTGAGAGACTGAGGCAGGAGGGTCACGTGAGCCCAGGAGGTGAGGCCAGCTGGGCCACACTGAGTTCCCATCTCTCTAAAATAAAGGGGCTGGAGCGTAGTTCAGTAGTTAAAGTGGTTGCCTGGAAGCACAAGGTCCTGAGTTCAAGTCCCTAGCCCTACATAAACCAGGCATGGTGGTGCATGCCTGTCGTCCCAGAACTCAGGAGGCTGAGGCAGGAGGATTTTGTGAGTTCAGGATCAGCCTGGACTACAGAGTGAGACCCTGTCTGAAAGATATAAATCAGTGTAAAGGCCCTGGGTTTCTTTTCTAGTACCATGAGACAGAGAGGGGCGGGGGGGGGGGGGATTCCTAGTTGGAGGCCAGCCTGGACAACACAGTAACATCCTGTCTCAACATAAGATTTTTTTTTTTTTTGAGACAGGGTCTCACTCTGTAGCCCAGACTGGTCCTGAACTCACTATGGAGCCCAGGCTGGCCTTGGACTCAGGACAGTCCTCCTGCCTCAGCCTCCCAAGTGCTGGGATTACATGCGTGCGTCACCATGCCTGGTTTCTATGGTGCTGGGGAATCAAACTCAGGTACTTAGCACTTACTAGGCAAGCTCTTTTAACCACTGAACCATTCCTCTAGCCCCAAGGTATTTGTCTCTCTGTGTAGTCCAGGCTGGTCCTGCAGGCTGGCCTTAAATTTATAGCAATCCTCCTGCCTCAGCCTCCTGAGTGCCTGGGTTACTGGCGTGGGCCACCCACCACACCAGCTTATGTAATGCTGAAGAATCAAACCCAGGACCTTGTACTTGCTAGGCAAGTACTCTAACCACTGAGCTACGCCCCAGCCCCTAATTATTTTTGTGTGTGGTACTAAGGAGCGAGCCCAAGGCCTTTACACTGAACTATATCCCCAGTCCTTTTTTTTTTTTTTTTTTTTTTTTTTTTTTTTTTTTTTTTTTTTTTTTTTTTTTTTTTTTTGAGACAGGTTCTCGCTCTGTAGCCCAGGCTGGTCCTGAACTCACTGTGGAGTCCAGGCTGGCCTAGACTCATGGTAATCCTCCTGCCTCAGCCTCCCACGTGCTGGGACTACAGGCGTGCGCCACCACACCCAGCTTATGTGGTGCTGGGGAATCAAACTCAGGTATTTAGTGCTTGATTTAGCGCTTGCTAGGCAAGCGCTTTAACCACTGAGCCATTCCTCCACAGCCCCAGCCCATTTTTTAAGTCATTGAGCTGTCCAGGTTGGGCTCAAACTTGAGATCCTGGGACTGAAAACAGAGCCCAGCAGTTAGAAACTTGCCTAACAAGCACAAGACCCTGCGTTCTATTCCCCAGCCCCACGTAAACCAGGCATGGTGGCACACACCTATAATCCCAGCACTCAGGAGGCTGAGCAAGAGGATTGCCCTGTGTTCAGTGCCAGCCTGGGCTACACAGTGAGTTCTGGACCTGCCTGGATTATAGTAGACGGAGACCCTGTCTCAAAAAATAAATAAATAAAAATTAAAAACCCTCCTAATCTGGTGTTACAGGCCCGCACCAACCAGGCCCGGCTTCAACATAAAATTATTTAAAAAGGACCAGGGACAACCCACTCAGGACCCCCTCTGCAGGAGTTCTCACCCCTCTGGTCTTTGTTTCTAAATAAATACCTGTTCTTTTAAAAGTTAATGAATTAATCTTTAAAAAACAAGGACCCGGGGCTATAGCTCAGTGCCAGAGTGCTTGTGTAGCTGACGTTTCTTTCTGGATTCACTCCCTAGAAAAAAAAAAAAAAGATAAAAAAGATTTGAACTTTCACTTTAACGCCCTCCCATCTCCTGTTTTCTAGCTTTTCTTAACCCTCCTGTGGCACGACAGTGGGGTGAATCCAGAGCTTTCTCACTGGGCTGCATCCCCAATTTTTTTTTTTTTGAGACAGAATCTCAGTAAGTCACTACATTGCCCAGGCTGTGCTCAAACTTACGATCCTCCTGCCTCAGCCTCCCAGAGCGCTGCACATTACAGCAGCACCCTGATTATTGGCATGTGCCCTGCCCACTACTACCTAATTTTAAAAAAATAACAAGATTACCCATATATAGGGGTGCCTGCCTGTAATCCCAGCACTCTGGGAAGCTGAAGCAGGAGGACTGCAAATGTGAGCACAGCCTGGGCAATTTATAAGAAATCTTAAAAAAAAAAAAAAAAAAAAAGGCCTGGGCATGTAGCTCAGGCTGAAGGCCACAAGTTTTTAAAAATTTATATATGAATTGTATGGCTGAGTAGTTCAGTGCAAGGGCTCTGGGTTTATTTCTCCAAACTGCAACCAAAAAGGTAAAATTAATTTACTTTTCTGGTACAAGATTGCTCCCTTGGCCACGATGAACTCACCTCGTGCCCCACTATCACCCTGTGCGGTCATGTTCTTATTATCCTCAGTTTACAGAGGAGGGAAACTGATGCCCAGAGAGGGCAAGTCAGTCGGCCAAAGGTGCCCAGCTCCCTGGGACAGGTTGGGTTTCTGGATGGGTCACAGCCCCCTGCCTGCCCTAGGCTGCTTCTCAGGGCTGCCTCCGTGGTTGCGGCCGGCAGCTTTCAGTGTCCTGGACTGGTAGATGGCAGCGAAGCAAGGGCCGACAGCCGGGCCAGGGAGGGCTTCCGGGGTCAGCCAGGTATCGAGCCGGCCTCAGGGCCAGGAGGCCCATGGTGGGTGGTACCAGGAAGGCTTCCACGACCCAGCCCAGGAGTGAGGACCCTGCGATGGCCAAAGATGGGCAGCAGGCCAGCTGGGGACCCAGGTGACAGCTGAGCCCCTCCGAGGGCGCCTGCTACCCGAGCCCGCAGCCTCCACCCTGGGCCGGCCTCCGCAGAGAAGGGGCCTGGAGGAGCAGCCAGATCCTAAGGCTATAAATACCTCGGCTGGCGTTGGCCCTGCCCGAGGAATGTTGGTCAGAACTGGGGCGAGTGGGGGTGGACTGGCCTGGGTGCCTCTCTCCGTCCCCTTGGGCATCACCCCCAAGTCCCCTGGACCCTGAAAGCCGGGCCCTGCGTCCCCACAGTAAAGGGCAGGTGCCCAGGCCACAGAGCGGGTCAGGACCTCCTGCTGGCTCAGGCTCGCTCAGGATGCCCAAAGGCCCCAGGAGAAGGTCAGGCTCAGGTTGACACGGGTCCACCCACTGTCCACACATGGGGCGTCTCCCCAGGGGTACCCTGAGCCCACCCTCACGGCGCGAGTCTTTATCTAACCCTCCCCTCTTTTTCTTTCAGTTAAAGAGTTCTTAGCCAAAGCCAAAGAAGATTTTCTTAAAAAATGGGAAAATCCTGCCCAGGTGAGTCCCCCCCAGGATGCAGGGCCTGGGAGGTACTGTACCCCCACATACTCCTGCCAAACCTTCAGGACCCCGCAGGGGACTGCAGACCCGGCCACTAATTCCCAGCACACGCACACTGCCACCTGATTTCCAGGCTAGGCCCCCACCCGCCCTGCCCACTGGTGCCCCTGCCCCCCACACAGCTGCCAGCCGCTCTGGGCCCCAGGCCAGGGCCGGATCTGGCCCCCGCCACCAGCCTGCAGGAATGCCTCCTGAACCGCCTTGGCCCCTGGGCCCCAGGTCCTCAGGCCACTCACTCGCCTGCTCCCCATGGCCTCCTGGGCCCACAGCCCCAGAGGCACCCCAGACCCCAACCCAGCAGGTAGCAGGGGAAAGGAAGCACCTCTGACCCCCCCCCCCCAACCTGTCCACCTGTAGAACACAGCCAACTTAGAGCAGTTTGACCGAATCAAGACCCTCGGGACCGGCTCCTTCGGGCGGGTGATGCTGGTGAGGCACAAGGACACTGGGAACCACTACGCCATGAAGATCCTTGACAAGCAGAAGGTAAGGCTGGCCGCCCACCGGAGGCATGCGCACACGTGTGCACCGGGTGGAACCAGGGGTCTGGTGGTTTTTAAAAACATCTTGAGGCAGGATCTGGTTAATGGCCACATTGCCCAGGCTGTGCTTGAACTTGGGATCTTTGTACCTCAGCCTCTCAGAACACTCAGGTTACAGATGTGTGCCACCAAACTCAGCCAGAAAAAAAGGTTGGTTTTAATTCAAAAAAGTTCCAAAAAGCAAAACAAACGCTTGCTACGTGTAAAGGGCTCCACTGAATCCACCACATAAAGGAGGTGAGTATAGATGAGCTCAGTGCTGTAAGGAGCCTGGAAACAACTGTGAGCCCGTCGGCGGGAGAGCGAGCGCCAGCCTTGCCCGAGGCCGCTCATAACGGGCTGCAGGAGGGTGTGCAGGGGTGCTGTGTGATCTGTGTCCGCAGAAGGGCCGGTCTGGGTCAATAGCACAGCAGTCAGAGCGCCTGCCTGGCGAGCTTAAGGCCCTGACTTCGATTCCCAGCACCACATAAGCCAGTCAGGCTGGTGCACCCTATAATCCTCAGCACTCAGGAGGCTGAGGCAAGAGGATTGCTGTGAGTCCAAGGCCAGCCTGGGCTCCACAGTGCATTCAGGACCAGCCTGGGCTACAGGGAGAGACCCTGTCTCAAAAATAAATAATAAAACAAGATAAAATATAGAAGAGCCTTTGAGCATCTCCGGACTTCAGTATCTGAGGGGACTGAGTTGCTCCTCCATGGATATGAAGGGGTTACTGTGTTCTCTGAGCCCCCATGGTGAGCCAGGCCCAAGGACTGGAAGGGTCCTGCGAGGCCTTTGCAAGGCTGACCACCCTCAGGCCAGCCACCAGTGACAAAGCACCAGCGTGCACCTGTGTAGACAGAGGCCTCTTACAGGAAGTGGTTTTTTTTTATAAAGCCATCTTTTATTTATTAATTCATTTACGTGTTTATTTATTTATTAAGGTTCTGAGGATTGAACCCCAGACCCTTGGAACTGAGCTATATACCCAGCCATGTTTTTTTCATTTTTATTTATTTATTTATTTTTTAGACAGGGTCTTGCTCTGTAGTTCAGGCTGGTCCTGAAACTCACTGTGTAGCCCAGCTTGGCCTCAAACTCCTGCCTCCCTCGGTCTCCTGAGTGCTGGGATTACAAGCGTGTGCCATCCCACCTGGCTTATGTGGTACTGGGGAGTTGGCCTTGTGCTTGCTAAGCGAGCGCTCTAACCACTGGGCTATTCCCCTCACTTCTCCTCCCAGCCCATTTTTTAACGTTTCATTTTGGGACGGGGTCTTGCTAAGTTGCCCAGACTGGGTTTGATCCTGCAATCTTCCTGATTCAGCCTCCCAGAGTACAGGTTTTTTACAGGTGCATGCATCATATTAACAAGTATTTTTGTTTTTGTTGGTATTAGGGTTTAAACCCAGGGTCTTTGCACTTGAATATGTCCCCAGCCCCTTTTTGTTTTGTTTTTGTTTTGTGTTTTGAGACAGGGTCTCACTTTGTAGCCCAGGTTGGCCTCAAACTCACAGCAGTCCTCCTGCCTCAGCCTTCTGAGTGCTGGGATTACAGGCATGCACCACCACACCTGGCTTTATTTTATATGGTGCTTGGGAATCAAACTTAGGGCCTTGCACTTGCAAGGCAAGTGCCTTCACGTCTGTGCCATTCCTCCAGCCCCTATTTTGTTTACAGAGTCTCACTCTGTAGTCCACATTGGTCCTGAACTCACTGTGTCGCCTGGGCTGGCCTCAAATACATGGCAATCTTCCTGCCTCAGCCTCCTGAGTGCTGGAATAACAGGTTTGCACCACCATGCCTGACTTATGTGGCCCTGGGGAATTGAACCCAGGGCCTTGTGCTTTCTAGGCAGGCACTTTAGCTGCTGAGCTATTCCTCCAGCCTCATATCATCACTACATTATTAGTGACTCATTTTAGCTGGCTACCATATTTTATGCCTGTGATCCGAGCTACTCCAGAGGCTGAGGCAGGTGGATGCAAGTTGGGGACCGCCTGAGCAATTTAAATTTAGTAAGACCCCATCTCAAAAATCCAATTTTTCAGGGCTGGTAGTGTCACTGGTGGAACATTTGCTTAGCATCTACAAGGCCCTGATTTTTATCCTCATCATTGAGGGAGGGAAAGGAAAAAACTAAAATTTTCTTTCCCATACTAAAATGTCTTTAAAATCCAGTTTAGGGCTGAGGGCATAAGCCAGTGGTTAGAGCACTTGCCTAGCTGTTCAATTCCACAGCACCACATAAAAATTAGCTGGGTGTGGTGGCTCAGGCCTATAATTCCAGCACATGGGAGGCTGAGGCAGCCTTGAGTTTTGAGGCTAGCCTGGGCTAAATGCTGAGCTCAGGATCCAACTGGACTACAGAACAAGACTCTGTTCAAAAAATTAATTAATTAAATTTAATCCAAGTTAAATGTTTATGCTTATAGCAGATTTCCATTTAGTTTGGTGCAGTAGTGCACACCTATAATCCGAGCACTTGGGAAGATGAGACAGGAGGATATCAAGTTCAAGGCCAGTGTGGGCAAGTTAGCAAGATCCTATCTTAAAACAAACAAACAGGGCTGGAGGAATGGCACAGAGGGCCCAGAGTTCGATTCCCCGGCACCACATCAATCTGGGTGTGGTGGCGCACACCTGTAACCCCAGGACTGGAAGGCTGAGACAGGAGGATTGCTGTGAGTCCAGGGCCAGCCTGGGCTCCATAGTGAGTTTAGGACTAGCCTGGGCTACAGTGTGAGACCCTGTCTCAAAAAAAAGTGGGGGGTTGAGGATATATACTCCAGTGTGAAGACCCTGGGTTCAATCCCCTGTGCCACAAAAAAAAAAAGTCACTCAGAGAGCTGGAGCGCAGCTCTGCAGTAGAACGTGTGTCCGAGCCTCTTTGTGGTTTGTTCAAGTGGTTCTGAATGAAACGGTCCCAGCACCACTAAGAAAAAAACAGCTCATACTTACATCAAATATCAGCGTTCACATTTTTGTTTCAGATGCTTAAATGTGTTTTTGGTACTAGGGCTCAAACTCGGGAGCTCTGCTGAGCTACATCCCAGCCCCTCTTTATTATTGAGACAGGTTGTCACTAAGTTGCCCAGACGGGGCTCCAACTGGCGAACTGGCAACCCTCCTGCCTCAGCCTCCTAGAGTGCTAGGTAGACACTTAAAATTTTCAATTTGATTCCCAGCCAACCAGCCCTGTCTCAAGGGCTGGCTGTGGCCACCCTGGGGAAGGCAGGTGAGATGGGTCCTGAGGGCACGGGCGGGTGAGCCAGCAGGAGCAAGCCCAGGTCAGCGAGGCACGGCGGCCGAGGGCCAGGCTGCCGGTATGTGACACTCTACCTGGCCTGACACTGACTATGTGACTTCAGGCAGGTCAGGATTCCGTGTCTGGCCTTCCAAATTGGTGAGCCCAGGGCTCCTGCTGTAATTAAGAGACTGTAAACCATAGGCTGGGCCTGGAAACCCAGCACTCTAGGAGGCTGAGGCAGGAGGATTGCAATTTGAGCCCAGCCTGGGAATGTAGATTAGAAGGAAGGCCCTGGATTCAATCCCAGTACCACCAAGGAGATCGGGCCTGGTAGTGGTGCAGGCCTGGAAACCCAGCACTCTAGGAGGCTGAGGCAGGAGGATTGCAATTTGAGCCCAGCCTAGGAATGTAGATTAGAAGGAAGGCCCTGGATTCAATCCCAGTACCACCAAGGAAATCTGGGCCTGGTAGTGCAGGCCTGTAATCCCAGTACTCTAGGAGGCTGAGGCAGGAGGATTGCAAATCTAATCCCAGCCTTGACTAATAGATTTAGTGAGATCCTGTCTCAAAATGAAAACTAAGTTAAATCTAAAAAAAGGTCTGGGGCCGGAGGAATGGCTCAGCGGTTAAAGTGCTTGCCTAGCAAGCGCTAAGTCAAGCACTAAGTACCTGAGTTCTGTTCCTCAGCACCACATAAGCTGGGTTTGGTGGTGCACACCTGTAATCCCGGCACTGGAAAGGCTGAGGCAGGAGGATCAAGGTGAGTCCCAGGCCAGCCTGGGCTCCATAGTGAGTTCAGGACCAGCCTGGACTATAGAGCAAGACCCTGTCTCAAAAACAAAACAAAAAAAAATTTAAAAAGGGCCTGGGATATAACTGAGTGTGAAAGCTATGAGCTGAATCCCTCAATACCACTAAAAAGAAAGAAAAAGCGAACCTTCCATGTGCCTGTTCATGTTGTATATGGTTAGCAGACAGCCAAAGGCTGTGAGGGAACAGCCCAAGTCTTGGGCTGCTGTGCAGATGTGTTCTTGATAAATGGAAAACAGGTTCTAAACCCCTGACCCTTGGAGCTCTACCTGCCTGACTCCCAAGCCTTTGCTGGGCTGCCCCTTCCTCCAGAAGCCCTCCCTGGTCCCCTCCCTGCCCTCCAGGCGTGACAGGCCCTGGGCCTCTCCCACCGTGGCCCAACCCCTCTGGGCCCATGGCCCACTGGGGTCCTGTGAGAGTTCAAGTGGCCTCCATCTCCCTCACGTCCCTCCAGTGCTGGCACCACCCCCGGCTTCCAGTCCGCTCACTCCTTGCTCTCCGCCCACAGGTGGTGAAGCTGAAACAGATCGAACACACCCTGAATGAGAAGCGCATCCTGCAGGCCGTCAACTTTCCGTTCCTGGTCAGACTTGAGTTCTCCTTCAAGGTGGGCATCGCTTCCCGGGCCCCAGGCCTCTGCAGCCATCCCACGAAGCCCCTCTGCTCCCAGGGCTGAGGTCAGGCCCCCCGCGAATGCCAGACCTTGAGGGAAGAGAGGACCCCGAGGAGGGTGCCAGGCGGCGTCATGCTAGCACGCTAGGTGCCCCACCCGTACTCCTGAGCTGGCCAGTTTCTATGAGTTCGTTGCTTTGTTTTGTTTTGTCTTCAGACAGGGTCTCACTCTGTAGTCTAGGCTGCTCCTGACCTCACTGTGTAACCCAGGCTGGCCTCGGAATCACAATAATCCTCCTGCCTCAGCCTCCCAAGGGCTGGGATGACAGGCGTTGGCCACCACCACTGGCTCGTATGGTGCTGGGGAATTGAGCTCAGAGCCTTGCACTTGCTAGGCCGGCGCTCCGGCTGCAGCGTATCCCTCCAGCCACTGTCACTGTCTCGCTATATTTCGATTTGGAGACAGTCTTGCTAAGTCTCCGAGTTGACCAGGCAGCGCTCACACGTGCCACCCTACCACCTGTGTGTCCCAGGGTGCTGGGACTACGGCCCATGCCACTGGGCCTGGCTCTGGTGTCTAGGTTGATGACCTTGGGCAAGTCATGCAGCCTGGACGGCATCCCTCAGGGCCCCGCTTTGACACAGGCAGGAGCACACAGGACCCCGAGGCAGCCTGAGTGCCTCCCCGCCCCATGCAGGAGGAACTGCCCCTGAGCCTCATTCTCATCTGTAACGTGGCCATCACAGGAGACCGCGCCTGGTGGGGTGCTCATGACAGGTGGAAGCGCACCCTGAGGCTGACGTGGGCGTCACCCAGTGTGTGGGCTGTGCGAGCCTGGAAACGCCCTCCAGGCCAACCAGCCTGCACTCCACTAGGGCACTGGGCCACGCCAGGTAGAAGGTGCCCTGCAGCTGTCTTGATTAATTTTTCTTCTTTTCTTTTTCTTTCTTTTCTTCTATTTTATTTTATGTTTTGAGACAGGGTCTCGTAGCCCAGGCTGGTTCTGAACTCACTGGTGTATCCCACAGTGGCCTTGGACTCATGGCAGCCTGCCTGCCTCAGCCTCCCTAATGCTGGGATTACTGATGTGGGCTACCACGCCTGGCTTTGTGTGGTGCTGGGGAATTGAACTCAAGAGCATGTGCTTGCTAGGCAAGCGCTTTAGCCTCTGGTGCCATTCCTCCCGTCTGTTTCTTCTTTTTTATTTTATTTCTTTTTTTAAACTTTGTTTTCTTAAGAGACAGGGTTTCCCATGTTACCCTGGCTGCTGTCCCATCTCCTGGGCTCAAGGAATCCTCCTGACTCTGCCTCCCCAGTAGCTGGGACTCTGCTCATGCCACTTTGCCCCCCCCCCCCCAGATTCCATAGCCTGATCTGCACCCATTTTACAGATAACAGAACGGAGCCCACCCAGAGGCTCCCAGATGTGAGCTACTGTAGCACTGTCTCCTTCCAGCTGGGACGCTGACTGGTCCCTGGGCCACGCCCAGCAGAGCCCGCGTCTGTCTCCACTTCCACCCGCCGAGGCCAGTGAATGGCCGGGCCTTCTTCCTCAGGGCAGAAGAAGGGTGGTGGCTCCTCAGGCAGCACAGGGCCGGGGCTGTCCAGCACGGCCGCCAGCGCCTCCCCGCAGGACCCAGGCCCAGAGCTGGGTCCTGACCCCTCTGTCCCCCCCACCCCCCCGCAGGATAACTCCAACCTATATATGGTCATGGAGTACGTGCCTGGCGGGGAGATGTTCTCACACCTGCGGCGGATCGGAAGGTTCAGGTGAGCAGCAGCGTCCTGCCGCAGCGGCGCCCTGGGACCCAAGGGCGTGCGTGTGGTCCCTCTGTTCCCACCCTGTCCCAGCAGCGCCCCATGACCC